>NW_004624731.1:24429934-24442377 GCF_000247695.1 Heterocephalus glaber | reverse complement strand
TTCTGTCCTCACATTGGCTCATTCTGCTGCATAAACTTTCAATGGAGTTTTTAATCTGGAAATCTGTTTGCATCTGTTTTATGGATTCCATTTGTTTCCTATGTTGGGATTCCATCATGTTCCTCAGCTTGTCTATTTTTTTATCTGTGTTCTCTCTAGATTTATTTATCATGTCTTTTACTATGGCCACAATCTCTGCTGTTATCTGAGAAATTATTTCTGATTTCATTTTTTCTAGATCCTCCTTTGTTGCCAGTTCAAGGAGTCCAGGTGGTTGAGTATCAGATTGTTCCATCTCTTTTCCCTTTTGTGTTGCTTTAGGTGATCTGGGAGTCTGGTTTTGAGACCTGTTTAAGAGTCTTCTCATTTGTGCTTTTGGCACCCTCGCAGCTCATCTCCTTGGTACTTGGGGCAGCTCTGCTCCTTGGCACTGGGAGTGGTGGTACAGCACCCTGGAAGGTTCACCTCCTTTGCACTGGGGGCAGCTCTGCTCCTTGGCACTGGGGGCAGTGGTACGGCACCTCAGAAGGTTCCTGTCCTTGTTACTTTCTTTGATAAAAGAGAGAAGAAGACAAAGGGAAGAAGAAAGGAGTCCTATAGTAAGGCCCACCCCTCAAAAAAAGAAATAATTCAAAGATTATTGGATAACAGACTGAAAAAAAAATCTGAAGCTCTTATCCTCAGAAAGTTTTAGAACTATACTAGTTTTCTAGAGAATATGTAATGAAAGTGCTACAAACTTAATGGCTTAAATAACAGAAACTTACTATTTCACAGTCCTGGAGGATGTAATGTTAAGATAGAGGCATTAATGGAGTTGACACCTTCTAAGAAGAATGCAACAGAATCTATTTCCTGCTTCTCTGCTAGCTCCTGTTGCTTTGCTGGCAATCATTGTCATCCCTAGCTATCTGTTTCATCACCTAATCTCTCTGGAGTGCTCTGTGTGTGTGTGTATGTGTGTGTGTGTGTGTGTGCACGTGTGCATGTGTGTGTACATGCATGTGTCCAATTTCCCCATCATGTCCCTGGATTTTTTCCCTTATCTTGACACACCATGGAATGCTCTACTCTTTCTTGAACAGCATGTCCATTTCAACTGCAGGTCCTTTCACCAGAATCCTAGGCCTTGAGAGCTTTTGAATAGTATCTGTTACAGAGTCTTCTGATTTATTCAAATCAGTCTTCTGATTTATTTAAACCCCAAGGCCTCTCTGGATAGATTGGAGGGACATAGGGTAAATATAAATCCAGAACTCTGTTATTCAGAGTCTTTTTTATTCCTACATTATCAACAAGGATCACAAAATGAAAGATCTCCCTGCTTCTTATTATTAATCCTTTCCTTTGCTCTTTAATTATTTTTTGCAAATGAGAAGGAACCAAGAGATAGAGAAGGTGGGAAGAAGGGGAGGAAAAAGTGATGTACAAAGAATTAAGATGTTTTGTGCATGTACCAAATCCCCACAATGAACATAATCATTATGTACTGCAAACATGTACTAATACAAGTAAAAATTTGGTTAAAAAAACAAGAACTTCAAATGAGTACAGTGGACTATAATAGGGTCTCTATGAAGAGTAATGGGCTTACAGCCATTGAAGCACATTTATGCCACTGGAAGGAGACAACAGCAGATTGTCATTACATGGGACTATGACCCCAATGCTGACAGACCTCTTTAAAAAGGGTGAAAAATTAAGTTTGTATGTAGATTTGTTGGCACCTAAATCAACTGTTTTAAAAAAAGTACCCAGGCCAAAACCATGAGGACTAAACAGAGGACATGGACAGGCCAGCTCCAGGCTACCGGCTCACAACCTCCCTTCTGCATCATTCACAGGGCTTTATGGTCCATTTGTGTTTTTAACCAAGAGCCAACTTTCAATTGGGGCTTTTATTATTCAGCTTAGAAACTACTGGAATCACAGCCTTACCTCCAGCTAATACAGAATCTCAAAAAAGTGTGTAAATAAAGCATAATTATAATTTTGTTACACCTGTCTTGCTTATTATGGTTTCTAAATAAATTTCCTTCCTTTTTTCAGATTTTTTGGTTAAATAAATTGCCAAAGTCTTGAAATCTATCTGTGTGTAACTTTTCACACTCTCCTTTGAATTTGCACTTCAGTGCCCTGGCAATGTGGAGTTTAGATTCTGCTTACTAGCAAGCACCAGCATGAACATGAAGGGAAATTTTAGTTTTCTCCTGTTAGTGACAGAGGATTTTCTTTAGCAAACAATATGCCAACAGGGAATTTCAGATGACTTTGTCTTCTAGTATATTCTATGCCCAGGTTCTTTAAACATTTCTAGACATTTTTTTCTAAGAGTCTCTATCAGTTATTGATTAGGTTCCTAATTTCTACACAGAGCCTTGATCAGGTTATTAATTCAGTTGATATTATTATTGAGCAATCTTCAGTATCAATAACTCACTACTGACTTCAGCATCTTTGCCAGAGTCAAAAGTGCCCAGACTTCACTCTGTGATACAAGATTACTAGCTTTGAGCTTGTCACACTTTTAAGTTATTCAGTGGTACCAGAAGCATTCACTATATATAGTGGCTTTGGAAACTGCACTCAAAAAAATATTCTGTAGCAGAAGCAGCTTTACCCTCCTGGTTCCAGGTCACATTTTGTCTAATGAGCTGTTAGATCCCTGTAGTGGTTTATAGTTAGCTGCCTCACCTCAAAATCTCATGAATTCGTAGGTGGTCTTTTGGGTGGCAATTGGGTCATGACGCAATGGCTAAATTAATTCGCTGATGAGTTTATAGTTAAATGGGATGTGGGAGGTGAAGCCTGGTCAAAAGGTAGATCACTAGGGACTTGGCCTGGAAGAAGGGTATATCTCCTTCCCTCCTCCCTTGATATATATTTCCCTCTTTCTCTCATACACACTCTCTCTCTCTCTCCCCTTCCCCCCACCATGCCAAGAGTTGTTTCCTCTCTACCATCCTCCTGTCCTATCACAACCTGCCCTACAGCCAGTTGACTATGCAATAAAAATTTATACAAATCATGAGCCAAAATAAACCTTTCCTCCTTACAGTAGTGGGTATGGCATATTATGTCTCAACAGTGAGAAAGTAACTAAGATATTTCTTTTTCCAGAATATGAATTGGGTTCTCGTCTCAGAATGATAATCAATTTCTGTTTCCAAAAGAAAATTGTAGCCAGCTAATTCATTCTCTGGAAGAAATTATTTATCAGTTAGACTTCTTTGGTCACAAGTAACAGTAGTCAAATTAGTTTAATGCTGTTGGAGAAAAAGGAATTCCAGTTGAATAATAGTTTTGTTTCTTTGTTGTAGTATTGAAGATTAAACCCAGGGCCTTTGTACTGAGATTTATCCCTAGCCTTTTTTGGGGGGTAACAGGGTTTTGCTATGTCACTAACTTCTCCAGAAAGGGCTCCCATAAGCAATTTTTCTATCTCACCCTTCCTAGAGTTCTGAGATTATAGGTGTGCACCTCCAACCCCAGCTTTGGATATTAGTTTTGAAAGTTTCACTCAGCTGAAAAAAACTGTAAAAATTTTTATTTTCCCATAACTTAAGCTATTCATAAGCCCTTAGTTTTCCTGGATCTCTCTTTTCCTTTAGAGATACAGTAGAGAATAAATTTTGGAAGTCATGAATGAATTCATTTTTCAAATCACCTTTGTGGTTACATACTCAGTCAAAATCTGAGGCTTCTCTATGTGCTCTTCCTTCTGTTCTCCATGCTTGGTGCATTCCAATTTCATGGGAGGGTATCTAGTTTTTTCCCTCAGTAGTCAATCATCTCTAATTATGATGTAACATGCCCTTTCTGGGATTTAGTTGCTTGTAATGTATTTACTTGTAATAACCATAGTACCTATCATGCTCTACTTTTGATGTTTGTACAAGATGGCCACCATTCTTCAAATATTAGTTTCTTATAGTCAAAACTTTGAGGAAGGGAAAAGAATGGGTCTCTTACTTATTCCAAATTTTCTGTCACAATACCTCAAAATCATCCTGTAGGAAATACCTCTGGTGTCCAGCACATTTTCTAAGGCCTTATTTCTAATCAGCCATATTTGAAGAAAACAGTCATTTCATGACTAAGCTACATCTCTATCCTTTTAAATATTTTATTTTGTCCTAAGTTGTTCAAGCTGGTCTCAAAATTAAAATCTTTCTGCTTCAACCTCCCAAAGTTCTAGGATTATAAGCAGCATACCTGCTTCAGTTATGTACTCTTATACTGGCTTTTCACTTTCCTTTTTCACCCTCCCCATTCCTCTTCCTGATCCTGAGCATCAGCTTCCAAATGAAGATATATACAAGCTTTTGTTGGAACCTCTGCTTTTATAAACCCAAGATAAGATCCTGCTCATTACAGCATAGGGATAATTTTTCTAGAGTAAAATGAAACCATTTCTATGCCATACTGTCTTTATTGTATAGCTTAAACTAAAACTCCTTTAACATGTTTCAAGTTTGCTTTTTGCTAAAGACTTCCTTTGAAATTGAAAGAAAAAGAAACTTCTTTTCTTAATCTGGAGAGCCTAGTTCTTGCAACTTAAATTCAGGTTTTGTGACCTTTGGTTCTCCTGTGAGATTTTAAAACTATGTGTTGAACATTAAAGCTTAACATTCGCTTCTCTAGTTTCAATTGTTCTGCCCTCTCCCTGAAGCAACAGTTGCTTCCATTTCAATGGCTAAAACACCATATCCTAAAAGGAGAATCACATAATTTTTTCTAAACTGTCAAAATATCATCCTGCACATTTTATATTAAATCCAACTACAGGAGGAAGTTTGGTTTCAATGGAACTCAAACTAGAATGTGATCAGGAGAAATTAGAAAGTAAGAGTAGAATAGAAAGTATGGGCTACCTTTAGAAAGTCTTAAGGAGAAGGTAGTAGCCTCACAGAGTGATAGATTCATATCCAGTTTATTTGAGTTTTTTCCTTTTGTTATTCATTTAACTGTTCTAGACACTGAAAATATAGCAAGTTTTAAAGAGTTGAAAATCTCTATATGGCATAGTTATTCTCTGTGCTGCCATTGAGGGGAGGTACCTAATCACTCAGGAACACATCCCTACCTGGATGGAATTGAAATGGAATTTGGTTATGTACGTGTGTGTTATGCTTTTACGAAACAGAACTAGATTCCAGAGACTCCAGAAGCTGATATTTAAAGAGGACAGAGCATTCATTAACCTCAGTCATTGAATGACTATGTAGAACACAATACCAATGCCTTCCCAAACCACAGATCATAAAGTTAATTCAACATCTATGTGAGTCAAAAATAAACTGAATTCCACCCAGATACCACTGGCATGGATGCACAGGCCCCAGCAAAAGGCCTATCCAGATACCATCTGTAAGTGTTCTTAGGCCCCAGCCAAAAGCCTGCCCATTCACCAGCATTTTGGCTGCACAGGCCTCAGCCAGAGGCCTGCTTGGATACCATCTGTAAGTGTGTGCAAGTCCCAGCCAGAGGCCCCTCCAGACAACAGCACAGCATGGGGATCCAGAAGGCCATCATTCTGAGACCAGGAATTGGTGCAGTGGTGAGCAGTAGAGAGAGACAGTAGAGAGAAGAGAAGCTCGTTGAGGATTGAAGCCCTCTGGGAAAGCAAAGAGTTGCCTCAATAAAGGTGCAACAGACTGCAGCAGTTGGTGAGTTGTTGGGATCAACACCTCCTACTAGAACCAGACTTGTTGCAGGGGAAAGGTGGCTGGAACCTGCAGTAGAACTGTGCAGATTTTAAACCCAAAGGAGGTGAGAAAGCTCAATTCCAGCCTCACAGCCAGAAACCAGCCTGAACTTCAGTGGACTACAGCTGACTCACTGAGATCAGTCAACACAGATCTGTACACTACCACGTTGTCCACTAGGGACAACAGAGACATTTCTTGAATGGGACATTATCTTCTTTTCTCCTTCTTCATTCCTTGCTTTTCTTGTTTGATTTTTCTCCTGTTTTTTCTCTTCTGTTTTTATTTTTGTAGGAGAGCCAGAATACAGATTCTGGTTTTTCTATTGTTCTCAATTTGTTCTGTTCTTGTTTTTGTTCCTTGCTTTTCTTGTTCCCATTTTTCTCCTGTTTTCACTCGACTATTCTTATTTTTATAGGAAAGCCACAATACAGATTCTGGTTTTTCTATTGCTGTCAATTTGTTCTGTTCTTGTTTTTGTTCCTTCCTTCTCTCTTTTCCTTCTGTCTTCACCAGTGTCCCAAAGTTCACATGATCTTCCTGTGTCCTCTAACCTTACTTCTAAACTTTCACTCTCCTGCTACTTCTCTACCCCCACAACTCCTTCAAAATCTCCCCAGAGGGCAAATTTGCTATATTAAAGGGCTTATTTACTGCAAATATACTTCTAGTCAGTTCTAGATTTTGATATATAACCATAAGTCTGGTTCATGCAGTCAAAGGTGACAGAATAATAGTTGCCACAGTTTGTCAATTTCTAGGCTGTGTTTGATGCTATTGTTGATGCTGATTATATTACTTTGGCCATAGAGACATGACTGTTCTAGTCTGTTGTCCTTCCTGGTATACCAAGACTGAGAATACCTAAGGGCCATTACAGACTCAAACCCAGAGGCCAACTAAACCTGGATGACAATCCAAGAAGTAGCCATTCCCTAAGGGTTCTAAATGCTAGCAATAAAGATACCTGCAATAAGCATTTTACAAGCACCAACCCAGGAATTAATCCAAAAACATCAATAAAAATAAAACAAAAAAAAGAATGGGAAGACACCTAAACAACACTCAAAACCAGACTTCCAGATCACCAAAGGCAACTCCAAGGGACAACTAGATGGAACAATCTGAACCTTAACCACCTAGACTCCCTGAACTGGCAACAAAAGAAAATTTGGAAAAAATAAAATCAGAAAGAATTTCTCAGATAACAACAGAGATGGTGCCCATCATGAAAGACATGAATAATAATTCTAGAGCAGACACAGATTAAAAAAAAATAGAGGAGCTCAGGAAAATGATAGAATCCCAGCATAGAAAAGAAATGGAACCCATAAAACTGATTCAAACAGATGTCCAGGAGATAAAAAACCCCATTGCAAGTTTACACATCTGAATGAGCCAATGTGAGGACAGAATATCAGATATAGAAGACAGTATTGCAATTAGTGACCTGGAAAAGAAAAATTTCTTTAAAATACCAAGGGACTTGGGCTGAGGATTTAGCTCAGTGGTGCTGTGCCTGCCTCACAAGCACAAGGTCCTGAGTTTGATTCCTGATACCGCAATATATATATACACACACACATACATAGCAAGGGACCATGAGAAATCAAATCAGCAGTTGCTAGATGATGTAAAGAAGAATAACATAAGATTGATCAGATTCAATGCAGAAAGAGGAGACAGTGCAAATGATATTTAAAAAAACTTCACAGAAGTAATGCCAGAAAACTTGCCAAGCAGGGAAAAAATAATCTGACATACACATAGGTGAGGCATACAGGACTCCAACTAGCCAGGATCAAAACAAATGTGCAAATCTAGATATACAATAGTCAAGATTCTAGAAAGGCAACAGAAGAACAAAATACTAAAAGCAGTTAGAGAAAAGAACAAATCACATACATAAGAAAGCCCATCAGAATCACAGAAGACTTCTGAAAACAAACGCTCAAGTCCAGAAAAACCTGGAGTGAAGTATTTCAAGCCATAAAAGCAAACAGCCTCCAAACCAGATTGATGTACCCTGCCAAACTATCTTTCAAAATTGATGGAGAAATAAGATGCTTTCATGATGAAGAGTACATGAGGAAATTCATGAACACCAAACTAGCACTCCAAAACATTTTAAACAGTATTCTAGGAAATTACAATGAGGATCACAACCCCAGGAAGCTCAACAGAAAGAATCCATCAGGCAAGACAAGAAATTAAATGCAAAGGGGAAGAAACCAACAACAGGAAAAGGTCATGACAAAGATAAGTCAATACATAACCATCAATGTTAATGGTCTCAATTCACCAATCAAGAGAAATGGAGAGGTAGAATGGGTCAAGAAGCAAGATTCAACGGGTCAAGAAGCAATATACTGCATAAAAATACACACTTAACTAAAAAAAAATCATGGACTGAAAGTTAAAGGGTGGAAAACAATATTCAGTGTGACAGGAACTTGAAAAACATAGGATTATCTATATTTTTTGCACATAAAATGATTTCAAACCAAAACTAACTGAGAGACAAAAAAGCCCACTACATGCTTGTAAAGGGAAAAATTCAAGAGGAAGAGATGACAATCATTAATATATATATGCACCAAATACTAGTGCACCCAACTATATAAAACAAATATTAACAGACATGGAAAATCAAATAAGCACTAATACAATAGTAGTGGGGGACCACAATACCCCACTGTGACAAAAAGATAGACCCAGTAGACAAAAAATAAACAATGAAATACTAGTACTCAACCAAACTCTAGAACAAATAGAGTTAACAGAAGTTTACAAAGTGTTCCACCCCACAAAATCAGAATACACATTCTTTTCAGCTGCACACAGGTTGTTCTCCAAAATAGACTACATACTTGCTCACAGAACATGTTTAAGTAAATGAAAAGGAAATGAAGTTATCTGCTGTATATTATAAGATCATAGTGTAAAGAAGTTGGAGATCAATAGCAAAAGAAACCACAAGAACTTCATGAACACATGGAAATTGAACAACACACACCTGGACAACCAATGAGTCAAAGAGGAAATTAAAAGGAAATTAGATGGTTTCTACAATTAAGTGACAAAGCCAATACAACTCATCAGAATTTATACAACCAAATGAAAGCAGTCTTATAAGGGAAATTTGTAGCAGTGAATACTCATATTAGGAAAACACAGCAAGCTCAAATAAACAACATAACGCTAAAACTCAAGCTTCTAGAAAAAGAAGAGCAGGAAAATCCCAAAGTTCATACAAGGGAGGAAATTATAAAGATCAGAGCAGAAATCAATGCAATGGAGACTAAGAAAATGATACAAAAACTCAGTGAAGCAAAGAGTTGGTTCTTCCAAAGAATAAACAATATTGACAAACCATTAGCCAACCTTATCAAAAAAGAAAAGGCCCAAATCCATGCAATTAGGAATGAAAAGTGTGAAATTACAACAGACCCATCAGAAATCCAGAGGATTGTGAATACCTACTTTGAGAACCTCCACTCCAATACGATAGAAAATAGAAAAAATGGACAGATTTCTATACACATATGAATTACCAATGTTTAATGAAGAACTAAAAATTCTAAAAAAAAAAAAAACAGTATCCATGAACAAAATTGAAAATGTAATCAAAAGCTTATCAACTAAAAAAAGCCTGGGTCCTGATGGCTTCACTGCTGAATTTACAAGACATTTAGAGAAGAACTATTGCCAGTACTATTTAAGCTCTTCAATGAAATTGAAAGGAAAGAAAAACTCCGAGATTCATTCCTGGAAAGAAGCATTACCTTGATCTCAAGAGCAGAGAAAGACCCAACTGAAAAAGCGAATTATAGGTCAAATGCCCTAATGAACATAAACCCCAAAATCCTCAATAAAATACTGGCAAACAGAAATCAGAAGATAAAGAAGATCATACAACCTGACCAAGTGGAATTCATCCCAGGAATGCAGGGATAATTCAATATATGCAAATCAATAAATACAATACACTATATTAATAGAGCCACGGACAAAAAACATATGACCATCTCAATAGATATGGAAAAGCATTCAACAAAATCCAATACCCATTCAAGACAAAAGCCCTACAGAAAATTGGAATAGATGATCTTTATCTCAACCTAATAAAAGCCATCTATGTAAAACCAACAGCCAACATCATACTAAATGCTCAAAAACTTTCACACTAACATCAGGAACAAGACAAGGATGTCCACTACTACCAATCCTCTTCAATATAGTTCTGGAAACATTAGCCACAGCAATTAGACAAGAGAAAGAAATAAAGGAATAAAGATAGGAAATGAAGAATGTAAATTGTCACTATTTGCTGATGACATGATACTCTATATAGAAGGCCCCAGAACTCCACCAAAAGTCTTTAGAATTAATAATCAAATTCAGTAGAGTAGCTGGATACACAATGGACACGCAAAAATCAATAGCCATCCTGAACACCAACAACATACTCATTGAGAGAACTGCAGAAACAACTCCTTTCACAATAGCACCCAAAAGAGTGAAATACCTAGGAATCAACCTAATGAAAGAAATCAAAAACGTCTATTCTGACTACCGCACTCTGAAAAAAAGAATTTGAAGTGTATATCAGAAAATGGAAAGACATCCCTTGCTCCTGGGTAGGAAGAACCAATATAGTGGAAATGGTTGTACTTCCAAAACTGCTATATAGAGTCAATGCAATCCCAATTCCAATTCTGTAGGAAATTCCAACAGCATATTTCACAGAACTTGAGAAAACAATCCAAAAATTCATTTGGAACGAGAAGAGACATAGAATAGCTAAAGGACTTGTAGGCAACAAAGACAAGGCAGGGGGTATCACAATCCCTAACTTGAAACTATATTACAAAGGTACTGTGATAAAAACAGCATGTTACTGGCAAAGAAACACATTGGAGGATCAGTGGAATAGATTAGAAGATGCAGAAACAACTCCAAACAGATTCACCACCTCATCTTTGACAACTTGCCAAAGATTAAATGAGACCTGTATCGCTCACCATACCCTAAACTAAAATTCAAATGGATCAAAGATATAAATATTAAAACAGAAACACTAAACCGGTGGAAAAGAGACTAGGTAGAACTCTTGAAAATACTGGCATAGGAAAACATTTCATGAACAAAACCTCAGTCACATGTGAACTAACACAAAGAATAACAAGTGGATCTCTTCTTATTACAAAGCTTCTGCACAGGAAGAGAAACCACCAACAGAATGAAGAGTCAACCCATAATGTGGGAAAAAAATTTTACCAGCTGTTCCTCAGATAAAGGTCTACTATCTAGAATCTGTAAAGAACTTAAAAAAAAATCAGACCTCCCAAATTTAAAGACCCAATCCAAAAATGGGCATCTGAAATGCACAGACATTTCTTAGACAAAGAAGTAGAAACAGTAAATAAACATATAAAAAAATGCTCAACATCACTGGTCATTTGAGAGATGCAAATGAAAACAATGCTGAGAGTCCACCTCACCCCAGAAAGAATGGCTGCTATCATGAAATCAACCAATAACAAATGCTGGTGAGGTTGTAGAGAAAAAGAAAGCCTTCTCCACTGTTGGTGAGAGTGTTTCTTGGTGCAACCACTGTGGAAATCAGTGTGGAGACACCTCAAAGAACCAGGATTCAAGGTCCCATCTGACCCTGCTATTCCCCTGCTGTGTATTAAATAAATTATACCACAGTGATATATGTGCACCCATGTTTATAGTGAACCAGTTTGTAATACCCAAAACTTGAAAACAGCCCAATTGCCCATCAACTGGAAACTGGATAAAGAAGACTTGGGGAGACAGGCAGGTCTGCAGATGCCGTAACAAGGTTGCGAGTCATGCGGAACACACGGAATCAGCCTGCTGCAGACAGGCAGGTCTGCAGACCCGGTAACAAGGTCACGAGTCCCACTGAATATGCCGAATCAGCCCGTGCCCCAGCAGCAATCCACTGGACAGCCCCCCACCGTGCTCCTCTGGCCTCTTCTCTGTACATCCACCTGGTTCCACACTACAACAACGCACAGGACACCGGACCACCAGACCACTGTACTGGGTAAGTTGGAGTCATCTTCACCTCCCATCAGGACCGGGACTATCTTCAGGGAAAGGGCAGCTGGAACCTGCAATACAATTCTGCAGAGTTCAACCCTACAGGAGAACAGGGAGCTCAACTTGGGACTTGCAGCCAAAAATCTGCCTGAATCTCACAGGTCTGCGACTAGCTTGCTGAGACTCATTGACTTATATCTGCACACTGCAACCCACGTTGTCTATTGTGACAGCAGAGACATACCCTGAAAGAGGCTCTTCATCTTCATTGGTATTTTTTATTCCCAAAATTAGTATTATTAGTTTGGTCTTTTTTCTCTTTTCTTTTCTTTTGCTCCTCTTATCTTTAATTTTTTTTCCTGCTCTTTGCAAATATTTGTTTTTCTCTCCTTTTTTCTTTTCTTTTCTTCTTTCTTTTCTCTTTCCTTTCTCTCTGTCTTACACTCACTCTACTCTCTTGCTCTCCCACATTGTTCATCTTCCCATTTTGTCCCTGTTTTGGTCCTCATTCAGAGTTCTTCTTTATTTTCCTATTATTCTCTTTTTCCTTCTCACCTGTGTCCTCTGGCCACACTGCTAACCTTACCCTATCCTTCTTCCCATCTGTCCCTCCCTCCCCAACCCCTTCTAACTCCCTACCCCAAAGGGTAAAGTTGTTAT
>NW_004624731.1:24406327-24424749 GCF_000247695.1 Heterocephalus glaber | reverse complement strand
GAGAAACTGATAGTGTAAACAAGGGTTAAAATGATTAAAATGAATAATTGATAATTTGAAATAGGAAAAATGGTCCAAAGACAAAGGAGTGAATGGAGGGGAAGGGGAAAGGAAAAGAGCGAAAGGAAAAACTATGAGAAAAGAAAAAAAATGGAAATGAAATCTGTGTAAATAGTGAAGGGCGGAGGAGGTGAAGGGCGCACAGGTAATGGGGAAAAAAATAAGAATTTAGATACATCATGTACATGTACAAGCACCCAATGATAAATGTAAACGAATTGAATACCAATAATGTACCAATAAAAGAACTAAAAAAAAAAAAGAAGACATAGGTTTTTTTAATAAAATGAAGTACTGTTCAGCAATAAAGAATGATAAACTAGAGACTAAATGGATGAACATTCAGGCCATACTCTTAAGCAAGATAAATAGGACACACATGTGTAAATACCAAATAGTTTCTCTAATGTATAATAGACAATGTGAAATAGGAAAAAAATGTCCAAAAGGGAATAGGAAGTGGGAGGCATAGGGGAAAAGAATAAATATGAGAAAAGGAAAAACCAGAAACAATGTTTTTGTAAATAGGGAGGGGTGGAGGGGTTGACGGGTGGGCAGGGGAATGGGGAAAAAATAAGAACCAAGATATATTATGTTAAGGTACAAATTCCCAATGATGAATGTCATCATATTGTATACCTAAAATGTACTAATAAACTTAATGAATAAAAATAAATAAGTAAAGTGTATTATGTTAGTCTATCCAAATTTGAGAATTTGCTTGTTTTAATTCTTCCTGTACTCTCAGTAATATATGGGGTTTGTATTTAGTGTAGGAGACACAAAGCCAAATAAATAAATAAAACATATATTTTGTTATAAACAGAATAAAGAAGTTAGCTAAATATATATATATGGGAGATAATTACAGGCAGAGCAACATCAGGTGGAAATGTCTCCATTGCAAGCATGCTGGCAGGTCTGAGAGAAAGCCTTTCTTGCTGGAGCAGTAATTGCAGATGATGGAGCAGGATGCATAATTTGTAATAACACAAAGCATATCTGTCCTTGTAGATCTAATGAAATGGAAAATTTTGTAATATTTTGAGTAGGACTTGTGTGGAGTTTCACCACCTTTTCTCTGGGTGCTCCTTCACTGATTGAATATAGTCTGAACCTAAACCTCAATTAAGAGATTTCAGGTGAGAAATAATTGTGACTTCATTCAGGATGGAATAGTACTGTAATAAGGTTTTATCCTGGATCTATTTTAAAGATAGAGCCCAACAAATGAGTTGTGAGAGGTGAAAGAGTTAAAAATGGCTCCACAGTTTTGATAGGAGAATCTAGAAGAGAGGATTTGCCATTTACTGCCTTACAGAACATTGAAGAGGCACAGATTTGAGTGATGGGCACATAAGAAGCTGAGTTTTGAACATATTAAATTTATGGTGAGTATTAAATATCTACCTGGGGGGGGGGATTAGTAAAGAGGTGGCTTTGTGAGCATAAAGGTTGGGGATTTGTACTGAAGATATTAATTTGGGAATTATCAGATCATGTTTAAAGCTCTGACCCTGGATGAAAATCCCATAAAAGTGCATTTAGAGAATGAAGAGGAGTCCAAGGAGTAATCACTGAGCAATCCCACAGTACAAGTCAGGGAGGTGAGAAGCAATCACCAAGGAGAGTGAAAAGGGCAAAGCAGAGAGTTAGTAGCAGGAGCAGACAAGTGTCACCTCATAGAAGCCAGAGTGGCTCAAGAAAGGGAGTAATCAACTATGGCCAATACTTCTACAAGTTCAAGAAATATCTCCCCTGGGAAATGACTGCAAGATTGACCAATGAAGACTGGTGAGATTGATACAACATCTGGATGAGAAGAAATGAGTGAAATAAATTAGAAACAGAAATAAAAAAAACACTACACCATTTTTCTATGAGGAAGACCAAAATAGAGCAATAGTTCGTGAAAAACGGCAATAGAGACTAGTTTTAAGATGGTTAAAAAAAAAGGTATGTTTATATAAGAAAAAGAAATCTTCATTATAGAGTAACATAATCGTGAACTTGTCTATGTATTTGTATTTAATAAAATTAATATATAATTCAAAAATATATATTTAAAGATAGACGTAGCATGCTTAATGACTAATAACGTTTTGATTGAGACTATATGAAAAATATATTTTTAAAATAGACTTCTTGACAGCTTTGAATTTCTGAGAATGTAAGGGATTATTTTATCCACAGCATGGAAGATATAATTCATCCATGCCAACAGGAGAGCAGGTAGGAAAGGTTCATAGAGTTTAGGTGGGGAAAGGGAAAGTAAGTAATGTCTGGCAGCTTCTATTTCTCTTTGAAGTAAGGTACAAAATCAACTGACAGTGATGTGGCAAAATAAAATGAGTGATTTAAAGAAAACACATCCTGAAATCTTGTTTGGGTAAGCAGAGAAGTGAACTAACCATCAGTTAAAGGCCTGATCACTGCTGGAGTTATAAAAAGGACCATTTGTACGGCTTATTTCAGATTAGAGTATGTTGCATAACTGGAGAACACAGAATTGGATTAACTCAGGGATGGGAAAATGTAACTTTTAAAATTGTTTTGTAAAAGTTAAGTAGAAAAAAGTACATGATAGGACTATTGTAGCATCCATTATATAGTAAATAGATATTGTGTAAATAGATTTCACCTTCTTCTGTCCCGTTAGTAAACTGTCAATGTAATAAGTACCTGAATAGTGGACCCTCGAATTATGCCTGGGCTGACATATGAACAACTTGGGTTATGACTGGAATTTTAGTTTAGCTTACAAACAAAGTCTTGCATTTTGATCTGAATGCTGGCCCTTGTGCTTCCAAATGGTCTCAGATACAGACTTAACCCTTAAAGAGTTCTGGAAGGAACATTGCAACATCCTTTCCTATGTGGTATTAATTGAGAAATCCTGGGCTAAAGTCTCTCTAAGGACGCTGAGATCTGCCTGGAAGAAAGTGGCAGAAAACAGGAGAGAGATTTTTGAAGGCAATTGACCACCTTGAGTTACAACTAGTCCTTGGGAATGAATTGAGTGTGTAAGTCTAGGGTCCACTGTACAGTTCCAAGGAGGAAAGTTTTGTTTTGGCTTGCACATTCTAGTTGAGCAAGGCTACTCATTTCATGGCCAGAAAGCAAAGATCATTAGGAACACACCTAATGATATAAGACCTCCCACCAGACTCTACCTCTTAAAACTTCCACCACTTCTCAACACACTAAGCTGGGGACCAAGCCTTTAATGGGTTTAAGGGACATTCCAGAGCCAAACTATAGTACATTTTCTTTTTCTCCTATCAAGAGAATTCTAAACTCCTTACTAATTAGAAGAGACTGACAGGATTTTAGCCTATTGAAAGTTATTAAAGAGACTTTTAGGACAGAGGCAAAGGTAAAATCATATCTTCCTATCAGATGTTTTCTTTAACCCAAATTGCTTCCTGTTTCTCCTTTGTCTGGCCAAATTGGGCCTAACAAAGGATTATACATGTTGGATACATTGACTGAGATTTTAAGTTCCTTACTTGAAATTTCAAAACTAGAGGAATAAAATATATTAGGCAACATCTGGCTGTAAATTTAATTACTTTTATCTCATTGACAGATAAATACTTTTGAGGATATAACAATAATCAATAGAAAACAGTGAACAGGCAGGTGTGGGTTTAGTAATGTTTCCATTTTCAAACTCCTGGCAATACTGGCACAAAATAGATAACAATACATCTAATATTTCTTTTAGCTCCAACTTTAGATTATAACCACCAATATTCTTTTAACCTTAAATTTATTATTTATAACTCTTCAAGTACTGTAATTTTTAAATCTGAACATATTTTACAATAAATGAAAGAAAAAAAGAATACCTTTGTTTTATGAACTTCTACATTAATAGCAGTAGAAAAATTTCTCTGAAAACTACATGAAGTAGGTCAAAGACCAAATCAGGCTGAAAAGCTAGAATTTCTCCACTTTTCATACAAGCAGTAGTCATGAGAAAGCAAATAAAGGACGACAAAGAGACAGAAAGCATGAAAGGCAGAAGGTCTTTCTTAATTTTTAATAATTTTATTCAAGCATTTTTGACAAAATAAAAGAATTTTAATAATATAGATGTTGCTTTATCACAATATGGGTAAACACAAGCTTGGAATACAAAGAAAAGCAAGTTTGACAATGCAATCCATGCCAAAGGATTATATTTTTTTGTTTTTAACTAATTTCATGCAAAATGAAAGTAGTAAGAATATTGTTCATGAAAACCTTTGGATATGAAGAAATTAATAGTGAAACAGCTGTTAGAAGGAACATTAGTAGCAGATTAAAAATATTTGAGAAATAATTCTTGTATATCTAGAGATAAAAAGGAAATGTGAATGCTTTTAATCTAAGCCATTTTTCAATTCTAAGGAGTTACAATAACAAGGACCTACACAGAAAACCTCAAAATTCATTGATTAGTTTATTCAACTGATAATTAAAATACCTGTACCTAGGCACTAGGTAATTTGGGGGGCACTGAGAACTAAAGGTTAGTAAGATAAGGTCCAGACTTTTATAAGGTATCCATTTTAGTTGGGGAAAGGCTTAATAAACAACAAATAAATACATTAAGATGATTTCAGAAATAAGATATTTCATGAAAAGTATATATCATGATATGACAGAAGTTATCTAAGTGGGTGCAGCTAAAGAACGGTGGTCAAGCAGGTCTTCCCTGTAGAGGTGACATTCTGACTTGAACTCGAATGAAAAGAAAGAACAAACTGTGTCCAAATCTGAAGTCAGCATTCCAGGAGAGGAAAAGGAGATTGAATAAAATTCAAAGAAAGAAGGAGACATATCTTTTGCAAGTGAGAAAAGGACCAAGAGATAGAAAGAACATGGAGAGAGGACAAAATAAGAGATTTAAAAAGACTTAAAATGTGGTACATATATTCCAACTCCCCACAGTGAATGCAATAATCATGTACTATCAACTTATACTAACAAAAATTAAAAATTAAGTCTGAATATTTTATAACATTACTCAGAGGAGGTGTTCCATAATTTTTGCAATACTCCATTCATTAGAAGTTAGTCATTAGGGGAAAGGTATACAAGATGAGCAAATTATACAAGTGTTTGCCTATCAGAAAGTAGGAATCATTGAGAATAATTTTAGAGCCCATCTACCAGCCCTACCATAGGAGCATTCAGAAAGATAGAGAAGAGCATGAAATTGTGGTGCCAGAAAGACAATGCACACCTCAATAACACTGCTATGGATCCAGATCTAAAAAGAAACCTTTGCAAATTATTTGAAGATAGTCCTAAGAGAGACAACACTGCTCAACTTTCACAGTTACACCACTGGTCCTTCCATTTTCACCAAATTCTTTGTATACTGAAAACACATTCATTATTTCAGAGGTAATACAATACTCTTCTTCATACCTTTAAATATCAATTCCCTCTCCAATTTTACCTTCCAAAATAAATAAAAACTTGAGTCGATTATGTTTAGCTCTAATTCAGCCAAATCTGGTTAATTCGAAGGCTAGAGTTACTCCACTCATCTTTTATTCAGGAAGGAAGTGAGCTGCAATCATTTAGAATTCTACTGCATGAAGGATTGAGTGTGATAACTGCTACATAATCAGCTTGAACAGATCATTTTCCCTCATTAAACCTAAGGTCTGTTGTATATGAAACATGAAGATAAAAATAGTAACAATACTACCTTCTACTTCAAAGAATTGATGAAGGATAATGATATATGTAGTAGCATTTTATCAACTATAAAATACTGACTGCACACTTTTAGGAAGCTGTATTCAAAAGGTATTTAATTCAAAGAATTTAGAAAGTGACATGCTTAGGAAATTTTACAAGATTTTGAATATCGCAACTCATTTCTCTCCTACATAGAAAAATGAGAACATGCTGACCCAGTTTTCTTCAAGTCTCAATTTTTAAAATGTTAAGTCAATTCTTCATGTCTTTAACTCATTGTTTCTACTCTGGAATGACTGCCAACTGAATGTAATTTGGAAGCTGAAAATTCTTAGGCAACACATTTATCAAATCACAGTGAGATAAAGGATCACAAAAGAGTTAACAGAAGAATGGATGCAAAGGAAAGCACAATGCACTTTGGAAAAAGAACCATATTAAAATGAACTCATTTTTATCAGAAGAAAATGGTTTTTTTATTTTAAAACAGATGCTTGTCCTTCTACAATTACAGAAGCTGAAATATAACTGTAATGTAAAACTATAAGGTAAGATTTCCATCTTTATGTGACATGAAAAATGTACCAAGCCAAGACTTCCCCATAAACAAAATTGCTTTCTTCAAGTCACACTTTAATGCAAGGTATCAATCATGTGGTGGATTTTATTACTCAGAATTTAGCTTTGTTTTTTGACAGACTGCTTGCATTCTGCTTGAAATACAATTGTATATCATCCCTATTATATAAACATCTGAATTTGCAGACTCATTTTTATTTTAAAAAGAGTATTATAAATGTGAAGGAATACCTGGTGAGTCAGAATTAGTTTGACATAGACCGTTTTAACTCAATGGTGTGGTTTTGATAACATATCATTATTTATCCACAGTAGGTCTGAGGCAGCAGGCTTTATATAAGACAATGGGGGATAAGAGTGTCTCATGCTAGATGAAGGATCCTTCTATTTTGACAGTTTTTTCTCTTTTATATGCATCCATTTGTAAAACCATACTCATGTTGAATCTGAAGCAGTAACCATATCAATACAATGTATTGACTAGATAATGTATTTATAAAATGCATATTCATATATGGCAGCAAGACCACCAAATGTGTATATTGTTTGTAAAAATAGATCTACTATGGCTATATGAACAAATGGAAGTAGTGAAAAGTTCATGTATGCTACTTGTGGTCAGGAGTTCTCATTCTATAAGCAGTGTCAGTTTAAAAGAAGCTACAATAACTGATATCATTCACAGTCTACCAGGAATTTAGTATTCCTTGAGCACTCAAATATAAGAGCAGTAAGGCATATTAAAATGAAGATGCAGAACTATGAAATGACGAATTCATTGCTAAAGTTTCCATAAAATTCATAGTCTATTTCTAGGTAGGAAGAGGTGTAAAGAATTTCTAGTACTGCCCTTCACAGGGCCAAATTGGGAACGATATTTGCTGGAGTTGTGGTAGATATGGAATCCTGTTGAATTCCAGCTGCCCATGAATAAGTAGAATATTTTTAAAAACCTTTTAACCCATTTATGATGAAAATACCTGCTGATTTAAACTCCCTTGGAACTTTAAATTAGCCACGGCAGCATGCTTGGCTGCATGGCCCAGTCGTCCTAAAACCATCAAATGCTAAAATGAAAAAAGCTATGGTACTTTAAAAAAAAAATCACCAAGCCACATAGGAGCTTCTCCTCAACAGAATGTTTAATTTCCAAGGCTGCCTTTGCTGTCATACTGCTGTGTATGATTGTTGTTATTGAAAATAAAAGATAAAAGCCTGATCCCAAGGCAATCAAATTTAACTTGGGATAAGTGACTATGAGCCACACTCAAATGCTTAGAAGTGGTGATACTTTTAGATAACTTGTCTCTATGTAATCCCTACTTATATGTGCTTATACAGATGAGTCTCATTTCCATGGTTTTAGTTTAATATTCTTTTAACAATGCTAAAATGAAATAAAAGAGATGCTAAATACACTTCATTATTGTTCTGAGAAGCCTGGTTTATACCCTTGTGTTGTGAGCTGTGATGAGATTAATCTCTACATGATCAAGTGTTCAGCTTTTCTTAAGGCTGAGTGCCAGCGAGCTTAACTTTTAGTGGTGTAGAATTCTGGCTCTAATGCCTAGGTCTAGATTCCTTAGAGTTGCTTTCTTTTCCCCTCAGAAGTAAAAGTCCAGTGGTTACAGGATGGCATTTCCATAACAAGTTTATATATATATATTCCTAAATTCTATGTTAATTCCTTATGCACACATGTTGTTATGCACAATTTAAATAGAACACTATTGTTAGTTGTCATCTGCCAATGTTTAGAACAAGTACATGGTCTCATGAGCATTACTTGAGTTAAAATATGACCTGGTTAGTTTTGACATTAGAAATTATATCTGTCACATGCAGAGTATTCAATTAATATAAAGCATTAATTGTACATTAACTAACTATAATGAGTAGTTTAACATATATCTTAATATCAAATAAACTCATTTTTTAAAATTTTTGTGAAGATTATAAATTTTTATAAGATTTGGTTAAGGAAAGATCATGAGGGAGAGGTTATCTTCAACAGAGGAAAAACATACAGTCAGTTGTTTTAAAATATGTGACAAATATGTAAGACTGAAAAGGTAACAAAGCCAGATTATGAAGGGTTTTGTTCACTAGATTCTGTGTTTTACACGAAAGATATCTACAGACATTTAAACATTTAAACAAATACATGACAGAATCACTTTAATCTTTTATGAAGTATCTTGGCTACGTTATGTTAGATCCATTGGAAATAAGCAATATTTGAGTAGAGGATTTTCTCAAGTCCAGACCTTCAAAACTCTAAGTGAAAAATGAAGAAAACCTGAGCTTCATAAAAATGGAGTGGATACAGCTAGACAGATATTGAAGATGCAGGATTTATAGAACTTTGAGATTAATTGGAGGTGGTGTGGCACAGAAGCACGAAGAATCTGAGAGGACACCTAGATCTCTATGTGAGCAAGTAAATAAATGAAGATTCCCTTGAATAAAAGATGACACAAAAGAGAAGGCAAAGGTTTTAAGTGGACAAAGATGAATTCAGCTTGGTATAGTCAAGTTTTATATGGTAACAATATTTCCTTATAGTAGAGTTCCACACTCTGAAATTCTATAAAAAAAGATCTGAGGTATTGATAGTAGATCTAACAGAATTAAAAACAGTACCACAGATTAACTCATGTAAGGAAAGTATTTTGAGCCTATGAAAGTTCCTATTTTAGATGGGAGGAGACAGATGAGCCTGAACACTCTAACCAGACTATCTAGGTTTGAATCCTGGTTCCAACACTTAACAGGTTGAGAAAATTTCTTCTCTGATTCAATATCCTCATATGTAAAATGTGGGTAACAGTAGTACATACTAAAAGATTTATTTTGAAATATTCTGTTTTAAAATGTTAAAACACAATCAATCCCATAGTAACCATGTAATAAAGATTAGCAGTTTACAAGCATGAGTGCGAATGTTAGTGATACAAACATTATACAGCTTTTCTTTACCCTTGAGATCTTTTAGTTTGGAGGAGAAATACAAGTATAAATATAGGAGAAATAATAAGGATAGGACAGCTAGCATCAAAAGAAGGTCTAATATGATAAGTGAGAGTTGGGATCAGTGCAAATGTTGATCACGTAACTCTGTACCTCAAGTAGGACCATGGAAATTGCTGAGAACAATGGCTGAGATCTACAATCACTGGCACTGGTGTGGAAGCCCAAAAAAGATGTTAAAAAAGACAAATGCTAGAGCTGGGGATTTAGCTCAGTGGTTCCGTCACCTGCCCTGTGAGCGCAAGGACCTAAATTCAATCCCCGGTACCCAAAAAAAAAAAAGACAAATGCTTCCTGATAAATGATCTTGGTTAATCCTAATCCTGCCCAGAAGCTTCAATTCTTATGCAGTACAAAAGATTCAACTGAACATGAAGAAATAAATTTTTCAAAAAGCATGTCACCTTAAATATATGGCAGACTATCCTGTGGAAGGTGGACTCTATATTTTTTAGTATAGTTCTCATTGGTTGACTCAAGAATACTAAGTAGAAGTTATAAAGAAACAGACATAAAGCAGAGATTAACTAAAATCAAACCTAAAGAGGATTGTAATCTTATGCCCAAAGCAAGCTGTAAAGAGTTAACCCCACAATTGTCAGGATTATAGAAGTGAGTCTGGCTGAAGCCTGCATACCAAGGTCAGAGTAACTTGCACCCAAATTCCATTCCCACAACCAAAACCTTCTGACTAGAAGGCCAATGTTCTCATTATAACCATATATTTTGTCTATTCTGTTCCTAATTTGAGAATGCTTTGTCTTGTCCTCTATGAGCCTTGTCTACATTAATTTCCATAGAAATCACACATAGCTCACCTCCCAATTGATTGCCAATAGAAGTCAGTCCTGGGTATATCCAGTGCCTTTGTCATCCTGGCACCCCAGTTTCTCTGTCCTAGTTCTGTCTCTTAGTGTATTTTTTTCTTCAGGCCTGCATCATATACTGGGCAGGTGGGGACTAGGGACTTACTACAGGAGTCTCCAGCAATGAGCATCCAATTTGGGATTGATCCACAAATAATCACCTGGTCAGTGAGGCTACTCAGAATAAAAAAGAAAAAAGAAAAAGGAAAAAAAAAGAATCCATGACTCAGCACAACTGGCACCAAGATAAGGAAGTCTAAACAGGAAATAAAACACGGAAAAGGAGGTATGTGCTTCAGATTCGAGAAGGTAGTAAAGATAGTCACCTGGGACTAAAATATGGGTAGTCACTTTCAGCCCAAGCTAGCCTGCAGTGTTGAAATAAATGCACCAAAGGATAGTTAAATATAATTGTCGTTTTTTGCAAACAATAATTTCAGATATGAAACTTAGGGAGTGTGTCAGAAATAACAGCCAGACAGCTCAACAAAGAAAAGTTATCTCCTTTGGGACTTTAACTGAGACTTGGACAACTTGGAGCCTTGGACAACTTGGAGCCTTGTGCGCTCTGTTTTGCAGCCTGAACGACCAAGCCTGGGAGCCACTCAAGCTTCTGCTCCAAGGCAATCAGCCTCTGAGGAGAACAGTTAAATTTTGGTTTTAGAACAACTGCTTGCCAAATCTGCTGTCTTTCACACAGCAGACTTGCCTCTCTCAGAAAATGCGACATAGTTACAGGCAAGCCCCAGTGCTTCCCCTTTGCAGGAGGTTGGAGCTGCCTCCACCTCTCTTCAGTTGCTAAGATCACAGGTGCAAGTTACTCTGACCTTGGCAGTAGGCTTCAGCCAGACTCACTTCTATAAACAAGCTAATTGTGGGGTTAACTCTTTACAGCCTGCTTTGGGCATAATCAATATTACAGTCTTCTACACAAACCTATCAATAGATCAGTGATGTATATAGGTTAAATATAGATATAGATATAGATATAGGTAAATATACATATAAAGTTGTGAAACATATTAAATATTTGCTTTGTTTACAAAATTCTATACCTAATTGTATAAAAAGATGTTCCAATTTTTTAGTGTTCTAAGATTGTTCTTCTAAATGGGCCTTTTTTGTGTATGACAAAAATGTCTTAATGTGTTTCCTACTGGCTAACCAGTTCTGTCACACTTACTGACTCAGCCATTTGTTCCCAGTATTTCATGAGGACTGATGGAGCCATTCCCATAGTTATCATTTACTTTCTACTTGCTTTGAGTAGATTTGAACTGTTTTTGTGTTGATTGAAATCAAACGTTTTAACTCATATTTATTATAATGATGTGTATTAAAAAGAAGAAGAAATAAGGATTGGAAGGGCTCAACAAATTAGAAATAAACAAATTAAATGATTAATCATGGCCTTAGAAATCTCCATGAAAGCAAAGATTCAGTTAAATAAGGAAAGAGGAATGAAAGTATTAGCCAAATAGGATGTGCTGTTATTAACAATTTTAGGAAAACAGATTTCTAACTGATGGTAATCTGGATACATGTGGTCATCCAGAGAGCTGAAATGAGCATGAAAGTTAATGGAGTTGAGGAGATTGGGAAGCTTAAAGCAAAGATGTTTATAAATACTCACACTCTGATGTCAGCATCACTCAAGAAAATAACAGTTGTGACCAAGTATCTATCCTATCATGTAAGAATATATTTGAACATTAAACAAACACAATATAGCATCAAGCCAGAGGAATGAAAAGAATTAAAATCTTACTTTAAATAAATGTGTAACTAATCATTGCTCAATAATTATTTCAGCCCCTTTATTTTCAACTCATCTCTCCCACCTCAGTTTTCTAATTAATAAATAAGGTAAGGGCTGGGGATTTAGTTCAGCGGTTCCGCCGCCTGCACTGCAAGCGGAAGGACCCGAGTTGGATCTCCAGTACCAAAAAAATAAATAAATAAGGTAAAAAGACACATTTTCAACAATCAATAGATTCACTAGTGTCCACTAAGACCTTAAATTTATTTCAGATTTTAAAATGAGAGGATGGATACCAAGGCCTCCCATTTATTAAAAATCTGGTAAAGATGAATCAAGAAGAAATTAAATGATTAATGTAATAATGAATAGCTCTTTTAAAATATTAGAGATTTAAACCCATCTGTTTCACACTGAGCTACATTCTCAAATTTTTTTATTTTTTTCCCATTAACTTTATTGGTACATTTTAGGTATACAGTAAAGTTACATTCATCATTGGGATCTTCTACCTTTAAATGATGTATCTTGGTTCTTATTTTTTTTCCCCATTCCCCTGCCTTCCCTTCACCCCCCACCCTTCCCTATTTACAAAGACATTGTTTCCACTTTGTTTCTTTTCTCCTTTTTTTCCCCTTCTTTTCCTTCCCCTACCCCTCCCACTTCCCCTACTCCTTTAGACCTCTTCTTCCTATTTCACAATAACAATTATACATTTTGATCCTTATTTACACTTTTAGATTTTCACTACAGAGAAACTAGTCAGTATTTACACGTGTGTCCTATTTATTTCACTTAAGAGTATGGCCTCAATGTGCATCCACTTAGCTATAAATGTCTCTACTTTCTCGTTTTTGTCTGAGTAGTACTCCATTTTATTTAAAAAAAAACAAAAAACACATCTTCTTTATCCACTCTCCAGTTGATGGGCAATTGGGCTGTTTCCAAGTTTTAGCTATTACAAACTGTGCTGCTATAAACATGGGTACACATATATCACTGTGGTATGATTCTTTTAATTCTTTTGGGAAGATACCCAGTAGAGGGATAGCTGGGTCAAATGGGACTTCCAATCCCAGTTGTTTGAGGCATCTCCATATTGATTTCCACAGTGGTTGCACAAGTCTCCACTCCCACCAACAATGAAGAAGGGTTCCTTGCTCCTCACAACCCCGCCAGCATTTGTTATTGTTGATTTCTTGATAGCAGCCATTCTTCCTAGGGTGAGTTGGAATCTCAGCATTGTTTCATCTGCATCTCTCAAATGACCAGCGATCTTGAACATTTTTTCATATGTTTCTTTACTGCTTTTACTTCTTTGTCTGAAAAATGTCTGTTCATTTCAGATGCCCATTTTTGGATAGGTTTTCAAATTTGGGAGGTCTTATTTAAATTCTTCATATATTGTAGATAGTATTGCTCGGTCTGAGGAACAACGCTAAAAAATTTTTCCCACATTGTAGGTTGTCTCTTAGCTCTGTTGGTGGTTTCTCTTGCAATGCAGAAGCTTTTTAATAAGATGATATCCCAGTTGTTGAGTCTTTGTGCTAGTTTCCATGCTACAGGGGTTTTGTTCATAAAGTCTTTTCCTATGTCAATATCTTCAAGAGTTCTACCTAACTTATCTTCCAGCAAGTTTAGAGTTTCCGTTTTAATATTTAGATCTTTAATCCACTTCAATCTTGGTTTAGTGCATGGTGATAGACATGGGTCTAGTTTTAGTCTTTGGCAAGTTGAAATCCAGTTTTTCCAACACCATTTATTAAATAGGCTATCTTTCCTCCAATGAGGGTGGTTGGCTCCTTTGTCAAAGATGAGGTGGCTGAGTATGCTGGAAGTTGTTTCTGCATCTTCTAATCTATTCCACTGATCCTCTGGTCTGTTTCTTGACCAGTACCATGCTGTCTTTATCACAGTAGCTTTGTAGTAGTTTCAAGTTGGGGATTGTGATACCCTCTGCCTTATCTCTGTTGCCTAGAATTGCTTTTGCTATTTAAGGTCTCTTCTGGTTCCAAATGAATTTTTGGATTGTTTTCTCTAGCTCTGTGAAATATACTGTTGGGATTTCAACTGGGATTGCATTCAATCTGTATAGTAGTTTTAGAAGTATGGCCATTTTCACTGTATTGGTTCTTCCTACCCAGGAACAAGGGATGTATTTCCATTTTCTGATATCCTCTTCTATCGCTTTTTTCAATGTTATAGTTCTCATTGTAGAGGCCTTTTGCTTCCTTCATTAGATTGATTCCTAGACATTTCATTCTTTTGGATGCTATTGTGAAAGGGATTGTTTCCTTAATTTCTCTCTCAGTGAGTCTGTTATTTGTGTACAAGAAGACTATTGTTTTTTGAGTGTTGACCTTGTATCCAACTACTCTACTATATCTATCAATAAAGTCTAGAATTCTTTTGGCAGAGTTTTTTGAGTCTTCAATGTAGAGTATCATATCATCAGCAAATAATCACAGTTTAACTTCTTCCTTTCCTATCTTTATTCCTTTTGTTTCTTTCTCTTGTCTAATTGCTGTGGTTAATGTTTCCAAAACTATATTGAACAGGAGTGCTGATAGCGCACATCCTTGTCCTGTTCCTGATTTTAGTGTGAAGGTTTTCAGTTTTTGACCATTTAGTATGATGTTGTCTATTGGTTTTTCATAAATAGCCTTTATCAAGTTGACATGAAGACACTCTATTCCAATTTTCTGCAGGGTTTTTATCAGGAATGCGTGTTGAATTTTATCGAATGCTTTTCCTGCCTCTACTGAGATGATCATATGATTTTTGTTCTTGGCTCTGTTAATATAGTATACTACATTTATTGATTTATGTAAGTTGAAACATCCTTGCATCCCTGGGATAAATCTGACTTGGTCAAGGTGTATGATGACCCTCTGTATTCTGCTTTCCAGTATCTTACTGAGGATTTTTGCATCTATGTTCACTAGGGATATTGGCCTGTAGTTCTCTTTTTTTGGTTGGGTCTTTCTCTGGCTTTGGAATCAAAGTAACACTTGCTTCCAGGAATGAATTTGGAAGTATTGCTTCACTTTCAATTTCATTGAAAAGTTTTAAGAGTAGTGGCAATAGTTGTAGAATTCAGCAGTGAAGCCATCCAGCCCTGGGCATTTCTTTGTTGGTAAATTTTTAATTACATTTTCAATTTCAGTGATTGTAATTGGGGTGTTTAAGATTTTTATATCTTCTTCATTCAACTTGGTTAATTCATATGTATCTAGAAATCTGTCCATATTTCTGTGTTTTCCACTTCATTAGAGTTCAGGTTCTCAAAGTAGGTATTGATAATCCTCTGGATTTCTGTTGGATCTGTTGTGACTTCACCTTTTTCATTCCTAATTGCATGGATTTGAGCCTTTTCTTTCCTTTTTTTTGATAAGGTTGGCTACAGGTTTATCAATATTATTTATTCTTTTGAAAAACAAACTCGACTTTTTGATTTTTTTCTATCATTCTCTTAGTTTCCATTGCATTTTATAATTTCCTCCCTTGTATGAGCTTTGAGTGTGTTATGCTCTTCTTTTTCTAGGAGCTTAAGATTCAGCATTAGGTTGTTTATTTGAGCTCACTCTGTTTTCCTAGTGTGGGCATTCATTACTATGAATTTCCCTTGTAGAACTGCTTTCATGGTGTCCCACAGATTTCCTGTATGCTGTATTGGCATTATCATTTAATTGCAAAAACTGTCTAATTTCTTCTTTAATTTCCTCTGTGACCCATTGATTGTTCAGGAGAGTGTTATTCAACTTCCATGTGTTTGTGAAGTTCTTGCAGTTTCTTATGCTATCGATCTCCAGTTTAACTGCACTATGATCGGATAATATACATGGGATAACTTCAATTCCTTTGCATTTACTTAAACATGTTCTATGAACTAGTATGTGGTCTATTTTGGAGAATGACCCATGTGCAGGTGAAAAGAATGTATATTCTGATTTTGTGTGGTGGAACACTCTGTAGACGTCTACTAAGTCAATTTTTTCAAAAGTTTGGTTCAGTTCTAGTATTTCATTGTTGATTTTTTGTGTAACTGATCTGTCTGTTTGTGACAGTGGGGTATTGAGGTCCCTCGCTACAATTGCATTAGTGCTTATTTGGTTTTTCATTTCCATTAATATTTGTTTTGTATAGATGGCATTAGTATTTGGTGCATGTGTATTTATGATTGTCATCTCTCCCTCTTGGATTGTTCTCTTTACAAGGATGTAGTGACCTTCATTGTCTCTCTCAATTAGTTTTGGTTTGAAATTTACTTTGTCTGTAAAGAAGATAGCTACCCCTGCTTTTTTCCAGGTTCTTGTCATGTGGAAAAGTGTTTTCCATCATTTTACTTTCAGTCTGAGTTTCTTCTTGAACTAGATGCATTTCTTGTATACAGCATATTGTTGGATTTTGCTTCTTAATCCATTCTCCAAGTCTGTTTCTTTTGATTGGTGAGTTGAGGCCAATTAACATTGATAGTTATAACTGATATGTATTGACATAATTATCGTGTATTTTCCTGTTGTTGGCTCTTTTTTATTTTTTCCCCTTACCTTTTAATTTCTTGCCTTGCCTGATAGATTTGCTCTGTTGGGCCTCATGGGGTTGTGACCTTTATTGTCTTTTCCTAGTATATTTTTAGAATTGTTTGGAGTGCTGGTTTGGTATTGATGAAGTTTCTGAGGTGTTCTTTGTCATGGAAGTATCTTATTTCACCATCAATTTTGAAAGACAGTTTTGCAGGATACATCAGTCTAGGTTGGTTGTTTTCTTTTAGGGCTTGAAATACCTCACCCCAGGCTTTCCTTGATTTGAGGGTTTGTGTTGAAAAGTCTGCTGTGATTATGATGGGCTTTCCTTTGCATGTGATTTGTTTCTTTTCTCTAACTGCTTATAGTATTTTGTTCAATTGGGTTTCTGGGATCTTGATTATTATATGTCTAGCTGTAGTTTTTTTTTATTATGGCTAGTTGGAGTTCTACATGCCTCACTTATCTGTATGTCAAATTCTTTTGCTCTGTCTGGGAAGTTTTCTGTCATTAATTCTGTGAACAGTTTTTTATATCATTTGTACTTTCTCCTGCTTTTTTGTGGACTCCTATCAGTCTTATTCTTCTTTGTGCCATTTAGTAGAGGTTGTACTGATTTCTCATGGTCCCTTACTAGTTTTAAGAGATTTCTCTTTTCATGGTCACTCACTGCCATCCTGTTTTCCATATCTGATATTCTGTCTTCATATTGGCTCGGTCTGCTGTGTATACTCTCAATAGAATTTTTAGTCTTCTGGATATCTGTGAATCTGTTTCATGGATTCCATTTCTTTCCTATGCTTAGCATTCATGGTTTCCATCATGGTCCTGAACTCATCTATTTTTTTTATCTGTTTCTGTTCTAGAGTCTCTAATCATGTCTTTCATTCTGCTCACCATCTCTGTAGTTATCTGGGAAATTATTTCTGTTTTGAAGTTTTCTAGAGCCTCATTCATTTGCTTTGTTACTTCTTATGCTATCAGTTCAGGGTGTCCTGGTGGTTGATTATCAGACTTTTCCACCTCATTTCCCCAGAGTTTGCCTTTGGTAAGCTGCAAGTCTGGGATTGAGCCTTGCTTAAATGTCTTCTCATTTCTATTTTTGTTGTTGCTACTCTCCTTGGTTTAGTTCCTGGGCTGATACTTTGATATTGCTTTATGTAGCTATCTTTGTTGCTTGTATTTAGAACCTTTATGGAATGATTGCTTCTCAGAGGTGTCTTCCAGATATAGCTGGTCTTGAGTCTAAGGTTTTGAGTCTCCAATGACTGGGGCAATCTCATTTTCATTATACCAGAAGGATAACTGATTAGATTGATCACAGTACCTTAGCCCAAGTGATACAATCAGCAATAACAATAATACAAAGTACAGCTTAGGAAAATGACAATTTGTGGTAGTTATTAATCTATCACCTTTAACCTTGAGAATTAAATCAAAATTGAGGATCAGCATAATGTATGTTTATAGTGAATAAACTCTTCAATATAGCAACTTTACCCTTCAGGATGGGGACTTAGAAGGAGTTGGGGAAGAAAGGATAGATAGGTAGAAGGAAAAGTAAAGATTAGAGTGAGGCCAGAGGACACAGGAAGATCACACAAACTCTAGGGAACTGTTGAAGACAAGAGGAAAAGAAAGAATGAAAGAATAAAGACAAGAACAGAACAATCTATCAGCAATAGGGAAGCTAGAAACTGGATTTACTTTCCTTTGAAACTAATGGCAATTGAGAAAAGGAAGAAAGAAGAAGAAAAGAAAAAGAAAGAAGAAATCCAAATTAGGAGAGGAACAGGAACAAAATGGGAGATAAAGAACAATGTGGGAGAGCAAGAGAGTGAAAGAGAGAAAAGAAAAAGAAGAAAGAAAAAATTAAAAAGAGTAGAAAAAACCAAATAAAAA
>NW_004624731.1:24347690-24406227 GCF_000247695.1 Heterocephalus glaber | reverse complement strand
AGAATAGGCGTTATAGCTCAGTGGTAGAATATATGCTAGAAGCACTTGGTTAAATCCTTAGCACACATACAATAAAACCAAATAAAAATTAAAAATTAAAAATGAGAGAAAAAATAACTTTGAAAATAACAAGTTAAAAATAAAAACAAAGGCCCTCCTTCAAGATATGTCTCTGCTGTCACATTGGACAGCGTGGGCTGCAGTGTGCAGGTCTAAGTCAATTAGTCTCAGCAAGCCAGTAGCAGACCCCTGAGATTCTGGCTGATTTCTGGCTGCAAGGCCCAAGGTGAACTCCCTGACCTCCTGCAGGGTTGAACTCTGCAAGGATCTACTGCAGGTTCCCGCTGCCCTTCCCCTGAAGATAGTCCGGGTTCCAATGGGAGGTGGTGATCCCTCCAACTTACCAACTATGGTGGTCTGTTGTGCCTTTATTGCAGAGATTCTCTTCACTTTTCCAGTGGGCTTCAATTTTCATCAAGAAGCCTGAGAGAGGCCCTCTTTCCGTTGTTCACTTCTGCTCTATCTTCTGGAGCTCAGAACAATGGCCTTCATGACCCCCTGTACCTCTGGGGATCCAGGTACAGGCACAACCAGGAGGCCAGAGGTGGGGGGAGGGAGGTTCATGGGTGGTGATATAGAACCCCGCGCAGCTCCACTCCTCACCTGTCCGCCCCTGGCTGGGAGGCCCGGAATGGGGTGGTGTAGCTCCAGGCTTTTTTATTTTTTTGTTTACATATAGGGTCTCACAAAGTTGCTTAATTACCCAGTCTGGGCTCAAACTTGAAGTCTTTCCACCCCAGCCTCCCAGAGTGCTGCGATTACAGCCTGGTACCTTTATTTTTGACTATGAGTAGAATTTATCAAGTAATTATCAGTTTCATTAACTGTGTGATATGCTGTACATGAGTGTGACCTTTCATTCTTGTATGTTGTATAATAAAGACTCAAACCCAGAATGGATAAACTACTCAAACATATGTCTCTGATATTTTCCCTACATAACTACTTTCATCTGCAATAAAATATACAGAATAAACCAAATATTTTGATAAATAGAAACTTCACCTATTAAAACATATTTTCATATTACCTTACAAACTTATTGTGCTCAGCAAAATATCAGAATTATAGAGTTCTATGAAAGATATTTACAATGATTTTTTTATATTACACCTCTATTGAACTTATCTCTAATTAATTAAAAATCTCATCAGGAGATAACCTTTATTTTGACACAACATCTTCAAAATTCATTTCTGAAATTCCATTTATTTTATGTTCTAATATCAAATAAGAAAAGTTCACACTAGAAACAAAAAGGGTTGAATGAATTAGTGAACAATGATTAATTAGACATTTATCCAAAATGAGATTTTTAATTCTTTTCATTCCCTTGGCTTCATGCCACATTTTGTTTAATGAGAATTCTATCTTCTTTGAAGTTATGAAGAGTTTAAAATGCTGGCATTTACCTACATATAATTATTCTGATAATTGTTGACAGTGACAGTAAGTTCTGTATAATTTGGGTAGAAATATTGGAATACATATTTCCATTCTAAAGTATATTTTGAAAGATTCAAATGCCTGAACTAAATATTTCAGCTAGTTGCTCTTTCAAATAGATAAGTTTGATAAGTTTAAGCAGATAAATCAGGAGTATTTTCCTATGAGTCAGCCTTTGAGTATAAAAATATCTCCCAAAAATACGCGGTCATTTATTTGACTTTCTTTAATTAAAATAGTTATTGCATAGATAAATGCAATTCGTGAGACAAATATTATTGCTGTAGCTGTTGGGAATTCAATCTCATAGCAGTTAAAATCACTTAGTTAATACCCTTCATGTTCTGCTTAAGCATTTAAACATTTCTCATTTGACTTTTCTTCCAAATACTTAGCTCTCAACAAATTTTCACTAAATATATTAGGTCATTAGTTTCCAAGTTAATTTTAAATTCTTAATTACTTTCTGTTATATATTTTTACTTTACTATATCCACTTATATTATTCTACCTCATTTAAAGATATTGAAACATAACCTAAAAACAAAAACCATTGCAAATTCAATTAACTTTAAGAATATCAGTATAGACCTAAAATAAAAGTAGGAATGCCTCATAATTTAGAGTTAATCCTCTACTTAACTCTTGCTGAGTGTATATGCTGTAACACATACTCTGACATATTAATTTATGTATAAGTGTATTCATTTACTAGAGTTACCTAAACAAATTACCACAATTTTTTAGCTTAAAAAAAGAGAATTTTGATCACTCATGCTCTGCAGGCCAGAAATTCAAAATCAGGCATTGACAGGATGGGTTGCTTCTTGAGTTTCAAGAGCCAATCTATTCTGTGACTCTTCTCCTAACTTCTGGCTGCTGCTGGCTCTCCTTGGCAGCCTTGGCTGGTAGACACACCACTCCAGTCTCTACCTCTCTTCACATGGCCTTATCCCATGTTTCTCATCAAGACATGTTCCCTCTGATTTAGGATCCACCTGGGGAATTGAAAATGCTTTCCTCTTCATATCCTTAATTTAATTATAGTTAGCAAGACACCTTTTCCAAATTAGGTCACATTCACAGGGAGTAGGGATTAAGATTTAGACATATTTTTTGTCAGCCACAAGTCCACTCACTATAATATGTTCTATTATAGATTATTTTAGACAACTTTTTCAAATGAAATGAGACATTTGATGTCAATCACATTACTATGTAGTTATTATTTATGATCCTTTTTTCTGTAAACTCCATATATGAATCACTAACTAACAAAATTAATTTGCCCTTATTGATATTTTCAATCATACTCACAATATTCTTTCATACATTTTTGAGTGGAATTTTGTGAATTGATTGGCACAGAATCAGTCACTAAGTAATTTGATTTAGGTATTAATTTTATCAAAATAACCACCCCATAAATGATATCCTCCATAAAAGCAGAGAATATGACCACATTTCCATTTGTTTTAATAAAACAATATAGCCTTGGATTATTCACAGAGAACATTTATTTCTGTGCAGAGATGAATTATCAACCAACTCCTACCAACCAGTAATATACACTCTTGACACTGATTCACTGGTTCATTTTACTATCCATTTTCTAATTCTTGGATTAGATTTATTGGATTAGCTATAACTTTATATTTGGTTTATTCAACATATCCGTGAGAATAAATACATCCCTATTATAAACATAGTAAAGACTGGTGAGTTGATTATTTTAAGAATCAATATGCCACATCCAAAAATATGGTTTTAAAGCCAAGCCCCTAAAAAGAGAGAAAGAAAAAGGTTGTGCTTTATACGCTCTACATACAGACAATAATTTTCTTTGGCTTCAAATGTGATGGTTAGTGTTCTCAAGTGTACAGTAATAGTAAAGTCAACGTAGAGTATTTGGGGACAGCAAGTGCTAACTCACAGACCTAAAAAAAATGTATAAACATAAGAAAGCAGGAGGAAAATAAACATATGGCTCAACATGAAAAATACATTTATTTAAATTTTTATAGGCAATTGAGCATGGATGTGAACCCATTTTGTGTGTGAATTTTCCACTTCTTTTTTTTTTCTTTTCTGTTACTGTTTACACTTTATTTGCTGTTGTCACTCACTAGATCAAAACAGTAAAAAGTAAGTAATTCAACCAACTATTGTATCCACACAAAACTAGGGAAATTTGACTGATATCTATTTTCAATATAACTTTGAAGATTGGCTTTTGCAAGCAACTAGTCAAACCTGTTAAAATTTCTAATTTATTCTCCAGATAAAGCCACAAACTGGCCTTAGGCATCAATACAGCTTTTATTGATCCATGTAAGTGTTTGCGTTTATTATTATCATGAAGCATAGAAAGAGAGGAGAACAAGTAGGGAATATCTGACTTCCTTGATTGAAACATATTATTTGGTGTTGTTTTCATTTTTATTTCTTATTAAAGCTGGCAAAACTGTTCCTATGGCATTGATTTGTCACAATTTTCACTTGAATATAAATAAATAATAGCCCAGGACAAAATTTCAGGGTGATTTTATAAAGTTAATATCATCTGTTATTTAATAGGTCAAATTTAATGAATTAGAGGGCCAGGGATTTAGCTAAGTGGTTTCGCCGCCTGCTGTGCAAGCGCAAGGACCCAAGTTCGATCCCCAGTACCAAAAAAAAAAATTTAATGAATTAGGCAACAATAAATTAATTTTAAAACAATAAATATAAATGCAGTCATGTGAGTTTATGACTCTTAAGGCAGATCTGTTTTCTTGAAAAAATATATACTTAAAAATTGAATTGGTTCAGCTATACATTCAAATGAAACAGCATAATGCCTCTGGCTCTCTGAACTCTAATCATCTTGGCTTCTGTGAAAAGATAATTGAATTTCTTATCTAAATATTGGATATCCATCTTCAACCAACTGAAAGTCAAAATTCTCTTCTGGATAAAACTTTAAATTATCAGGTATGATCCTGGGTTAATGACTCAAACAACCACTATAAATTATATATTTAAATAATTTTCAGGTGATATAGGTTATTTTTCAAATATGAATGCGAAAATCTATCTTGAAAAACCAAGAAATCACTGTCAAGCTAGTGTTTAAATTAGAATTGACTGCTTCCCAATATCGAGCTGAGATTCACCAAATTTTTACTATCTATCATTAACTTTGGCAAATTTATAGCCTGAAATTGTTATTTATTTTACTTGAAAATCTTAAATGAGATTTGATTGGGTTTTATAATTTATAATATGTCATACGGTTATATTTCCAGATGTGGCAGTAAGGGAAAATCACCCAAATGAGAACAGGCAAAGGCTACTTATTCAGAGTTTGCTATAGTCAGGGAGTCAACACCATCACTTGCATTTGGCAGAGTTCAGAGGTAGTAATAGCTTTAAAGTGGAAAAGAGGATGGCTTCGGGTGAGTCCTGATGGGAGATTATTTACATAGGAAGTTGAAATCTGGCTAACTAGAAGTGGGACATCCTATGTGACTGGATAGAGGCCAGCATATTTCATTTTCTCTGGTTGGTCTTAAATCAGAAGGAGGGCACAAATTAGGGCAGTTATCGATTAAGTCTTGTCCTTCAGAGGCTGACTGCTACAGAGGCTGTGGCTTGGCTTTCAGGTCTGCTTCCTGTAGAGGATGTGGGTCAGAGTTCTATTTTTATTTATAGCCTGGTCATTACTCATTTATATATTTAGTATCCCACAGATATATACACTTTCATTATAAAATTATTTTTCTCTAAGATCAATTCAACATTAATCTATGGTAAAGACAATTCTTTGATTAAAATAATTATTGCTATTTTACCTACAAGTTAAAACGTAAAATAAAGTTGTTTTTTTTCTTTAAGTAGATGAATTACTTCACATGCAGTTCAAAGGTCTCCCAATAACTCACAAAATTAAAAAGTATTCAAAGACAAGTTGCTAATCAGTGAACTAGTATTAAATATATAAAATATAGTTCAGAGAGTGCTTAATCAAAATATAAAGACAATAGCTAGCTTTACTGCCCTAAATTAGTCACTTTTTGCCTTTCTTAGTGATTTCTGTTATTAACTCATATACACAGGACAGGATTTTCATTTTCTCTCTGTCTCCAGATGGTTCAATGGCTACCATGAGACCATTGACTGACCCACTGGACACTGACCTCTCCAGCAGCTCCTCCCACTCCCCTCTCCCCCTCTTCATTCCTCTCATCTTCAGTAGAAAAGGCATATATATCTTCTAAAACTCTAAACATGCTTCTTGTTCAGTCCTCCAGCATTTATTTCTTAAATATATTCTAGTATATTCTAACATATTCTAGTATATTCATATGTGCAGCTACTCACCAATGAATATGACAAATTTTGAATGTTATATGAGCAATATTAAATTATTTCCATTAAAATTAATAGTAAAATTTCAAAGCATTACAAATCAATGAACATGACTGTTTAAATCATTTTCCCACTACTATAACAAAATATCTTAGATAATCAACTTACAAGGAGGAAAGGATCTTTTTGAAGTTTCAGAAGTTTCTTCCCAGGCCACTTGGCCTGGTGGCTTTGGGCCTGTGGTGACATAGTACATCATGGCAGGAGTCCATGACACAGGAGACCAGTTTACCCTATGGTGGCTAGGAAGCAAAGTCAGAGAGAGGAAGGGACTGGAGCTCCTGTATCCCCTTCAAGAGCACAACCCCAATTGGTCCTTCCAGCAGGACTAACCTGATAAAGGTTCCATTGCCTCCCCATAGGGCCGCAGGCTGGGGAGCAAACCTTCATCACATGAAGAAGTGAAATGCAAGATCCAAACTATAGCCACAGAAAAAGAAAATAGTAGTGAAAAGTACATATTAAAGTCAGTCACATTTCAAAAGAATATCCTAAATGTAAGAGGAAAAACTTTATGGAAGCATTCATTAAATTAAATATTGACACCAAAGAACATAAAATATATTTCCTAATATTAAAGTTAAACTGAAGGAAAGTAAAATTAAATGAAGTTGAAGAGAAAGTGATAGTACGTTTGTTTCCATTCATAAAATTTTATTAACTGCATGTCCACTTACTACATACATTTTTTAACCATTATGCTTGGATTGTTCATAAAAATTTTGTAAGGCATTAAACAAAACTAGGCACTATCCCAAACTATTCTCCATTAACTGCTTTTAAAGCACGTGCATATTATGTAAGTATAAAAAATCCACAAACACGAAAGACCTTACTAAAGTTGAACTTACAGGATTTTTGTTTTATGCTGCCCATGGTATATATGAAGTGATAGAAATCAAATAATTCATTTTAATGTATCTTTATTTATACATTTGTTCTTAGGTTATTTTCAATATTTAAACACAGGCACAATTAATGTTGCCAAATTTAAAAAGCAAATAATAGATAATTTTTTAAATAATGGAATATGAGTCATCTCTGACTTTCCTCTAGATGAAATTGTTGTAAATTTGTCTGAAGAAAATTTTTGCAGCTTTTGTCAACACTGAAGTTGTAAATTCCACAGACACACATGGTTCAACGGGCAGGAATACCCATGGGGTTATGTGTTTCTACCAGCCTTGTAAGTGCTTTAAACCTTTATGTATACATAATAAACTACATCTATGACTGGAACCAACTGTCACTGTTACCACACACCAGAAAAAAATATATAGGCATCTTATTTAGACATATGAGCACAGATTACACTGTAACAAAAATACTGTACATCACTATTTTGAAGCCACAATACAGCAAAAGTACTATATCAAACATTTATAGCTTATATAAAAATTCCACAACCACATATTTCCAACTCAAGATGAAAAAAGGGAAATCTCTAAATATTAATTAATTGACTCTGTTCCTCTAATATTAGAAAATAAAAGCCATAATAAAATAGAATAAAAATTCAACCAAAAGAAACATACTTCTCATAATTCATAAACAATAAAGACCCGAGGGGGAGGATGAATGACAACTATTTCACTGGGTAAATTTAGAGTGAGATAGATAAAACTTGGAAGAGTGGCTGATTTTTCCCTCCTTCTGCTTCAGCTTTATCTGTTTAGTAAATCTCCAAAGTGCAAAAACATATTGTCTCACAGTAGTTGAATTATCATTCTGCCATCTTTGTACAACTCTTTATTTACTGTATCAAGGTCAGCAATGACTTCATCAAAAGCTATCTTTGCAAGAAACAGCTTTCTCCAATCTGTTCATAATATAAGAATTGAAAACAGAATTGACATCCCAGGCTCAGTCTGATAGATGTGCTAGAAGGAGTTCCTTTTTCTGATTTCCAGAGCTTCTTGGTATGCTCATCTTGGCTGCTCCACCATCCCTTTCTTAATCATCACCAGAAGTAACCTGAGTCCCATAACAGTAGTAGTCTCATTTTCAAATAGAAGATTTTTCTCTCTGTTTGTTAAACCCTGGGGATCAATAACTCTTTTGGGAGACAGCACATCATTTACAGATAGCCTGCACATCAGTTTCTATTTTCTTCTGTATCCCAAAGCCCCCTGATGTTTTTCTCAGCACATTTCATTTTTTCCCCAATACTTGGGATGACTCTCCAAGTTGGTCTACAAGATCCTGCAACATTTTTTGTAAGCAATTGAGAGAACAGTCCTCTCCTCATTAGATATTCAGCTCCTTATTGAGTTACAGTTGTCAAGCAGCCTGCCATGTGAATATATTGCCCACTCTGTTTGGCCTCTCCCTCACCACCATATTCTTATACCTGACTGGATGATCTGGGTGGTGGTTGAAGGATAGGGGCTCAGCAGGCTCTTCATAGTGGCAGTGGTAAAGCTGAAATTCTGTCCTAGATTTAACTGGTCACCAATTCTGAGCTTGTATTTTCAACTGTGGCAATGTGCATTATAAAATATTATGAAAGAACTACTACATGCATTACTTCTTATCACTAAGTTTATTACAGCAGCTTCTTCACCTTTGTGAGATTGACTTCCAAACTAAGCCTGTGAATCCTAAAGCAATTTTAGCTCAGGAAATGTTTACTCTGTCACCAACCTCTTCTGTAAACTTTGCTCCAGTCTTTCCCAGGGTTTGGAAACAACAGTGTCCTTTATTCAGATGTCAGCTGGGTGTGAGTAACTTGGATTTCCCTGATTCCTCCTAAATTACTATTCCCACAAGTGCTATATTTGAATAGAAGGCATCTCTTCTCAGTCTACACTTCAGTGAAAAGTAGCACAATAACAATTGATCCTCTGGTTTTTGAAACATGGTATATCAATTTATTTATTTAAATTTTCTTTAATTTCTACCAGTAACATTTTATAATCTCAATGTATATATCTCATACTTTGTCAAATTTAATAATTTTGGCAATGTAACAATTTAAAAATTTCAGTTTGTGAACATTGTTGCTAATATACCAATATATAAATAATTTTATGATTGATCCTGTTTCTACAACCCTCATAAGTTTATTTACTGTTTCTAGCAGAAGGTTAAACAAAAGTAGTAAGAGAGGCCTTTGTTCCTGAACACAGAGGAAAAACAATCAGTCTTTCAACACAATGAATTTTATTAGCAGTACGATTTTTGTAGATATCTTTTATCAAATTAAGCACATCATATGTATTCCTGTTTTGTTGATGATTTTATTGAGAATGGGAATTGGATTTTGACAGCCACATTTTTAATTTTCTACTGGGATGATCATAATAGTTTTTTTTTTCAGTTTTCTAATATGTTTAATTATGTTGATTAATTTCAAATATGGAAACAACCTTCCATTCTATGATAAATTCTACATGATCATTTCACTGGTCAGCTTTTCCATCAGTGAGACCCAGTAACTGATCCCCCCCCCCAATTTAAATGAAAAAAATTTTAATTTGGCTCACAATTTCAGAGGATTCAGTCATGGACAGATGGCTCCAAGGCAGAAACATCACAGAGGAAGGATTTAACAGAGCAAAAGATGCTTAGTTCATGTAAGTCCAAAGCAGAGCAGGGGTATGATGCCAGAGAGGAACAGACAAGGGACCATACATTATACTCAATATCACACCTCCACAACCCACCCAAACATGCCCAGAAATGTGTTTTACTAATCCCCTAACTGGCTCCCAAGCCAATCAAGTTAATTAAACTTATCCAATTAAACTTGTCTACCTCAATCACGATGTACTGTTGAATTTGATTTGCTAAAATTTTATTCAGGATTTTTTGGTGGGGGTGTTGCTTAGCTGTTTCATATTTCTATAGTTTTCTTTTCTGATTTTGGACTAATGATATTGTACCTAATAAGTCAGAAAATAGCCAATTCTCTTCAGTTTCTAGAGGAGTTTACACTGAATTGGTAATGTTTTTTCCTTAAATATTTAGTAGAATTTCATCATGCTTTCTTGGTGTAAAAACTTATAAATGCAATTCAGTTATTCAACAGATATAAATAATTGTAGTTCTGAAGTAATTTTTTCTTGACTGAGCATTTGGCAGTTTATGTCATTCAAAAATGTCTATTTCCTTTAATCAAATATATTAAAATAAAATTGCTTATAATACCCCCTGATTATGTTTCTATTATATCTACAGAATCTGTGGTTGATGTTATCTCTTTTATTCCTGATTTGTAATATGTTGTTTTCTCTTTTCTTATATGATCCATCTGGTTAGAAGTTTATCGATATTATTGATCTTCTCTTATAACTAGGCTGGTTATATTACTTTGTTCTTTCTTTGTTTCAGGCACCCTACTTAGTTTATGTTGATTTGTCATAGAGGTAGAAGTCTATGATTTAAAACCCTTCTTAATAAAGTCAGGAGATAAATTCCCACACATTCAACACATTCAAACACACATACACACACACACACACACACACACACACTCATGCCACTACACGAAGAAACAAAACCTAATTATTCTTATCATGTACTATTCATTTTTTTTGCATAGCTTAAGACTTAATGGTAACTCCTATTATTCTTAGGTCTCTATAGTTGACATTACCTCTCAGATTCAACCCAATAGCACATTCCATTTGTCCTCAGGGTACATATTAATAAGTATCCTTCACTGTAAACTATCAATTGAGTTATCAATATTTGTAATATTTTTGTGTCCTAGTCATTTCCCAGAGACAGTGTTTTCTCCACCTGTCCTATCCCACTTACCCCATAACCTGCCTAAAGTGTGCCTATTCTGACAGTTAAATTTTTTCTTAATTTTAATAAAGTACAATAATAGGAAATTCTTTAATTCTAAGGAGAACTGTACAATACATAACCAGGGCAGAGGTGGAATCAGAAAATATAGGTATACGAAGATCTCAGGATTAAAAATGCAAAAACAGGGCTGGGGATTTAGCTCAGTGGTTCCGCTGCCTGGCTCACAAGCGCAAGGACCCGAGTTCTATCCCCAGTACCAAAAAAAAAAAAAAAAAGCCAAAACAATGTATTTCAAAATAATGCTAATATCATCTATTGTGATTTTCTTTATCTTTCATAAAATACTTACATAATTTTTATTGTTTAATATATTTTCATTGACAAAATTGTGTATATTTATGCTAACATAAGATTTTAAATGTCATGCTTCTTGTGGAAAAGTTCTTTGATGGTATTAAAATGAAAAGAATAGGATTATTGCTCATAATTCATATTCCATGAAATAATACTGACTTTAAAAATATGAGGTTTTACAAAACTCCTGCCATATTGCTTGATTCTCACTGTGAATACATTTGTGTTTTACCTAAAAATTATTTTAAATAAAATGGGCTTTTAAAAAATGCCCCAATAGATTATGGTATGTTTGTGTATGACTTAAAGATGTTCTGCAAAGATTTTTGTGTTGGAAGCTTGGTCCCAGTGTGGCAATGTTAAAAGGAGATGAGACCCTTCAGAGATAGGACCCAGTAAGAGATCATTGGGTCACTGTGAACATTATTCCCAGAAGGGTTCAATGTAGTTCTCAGGGATCCCTGGTCAGTTCTTGTAAGAGGGTTCTTACTAAAAAACACACAAGACTGTCACCCCCATCCTTTCTGATTTCCTGCCTCACTGTGTGATGTCTCCCTTTTGCACACACTCCCATCATGATCCCATCTGCCACAATGTGACACAGCCAGGAGGCCCTCATAAGAGTCTCTGCAATGCTTTGTAGACCTTCAGCCTCCAGAACTGTGAGATAAGTAAACTTCTTTTCTTTGCAAATTACCAGCCTCAGACATTCTTCTATAGCAATGTAAAACAGAAAAATACAATTACATAAAATCTAAGCATACACATTTATGCCAAATCACAATTTAGAAAGATATATCCAAAGCACAAAATAAAATCTCCATGTTGCTAAATCTACCTTTGAAGTTAATGACATTGCATTCAAATATATGGTGAAGACACCTACAACCCTACCTAATTCTAGATAAATTCAGTGAAGCCAGTCCAAATTAATTTTAGAAAAAAAAAATATATATATAACTTTAAACAGTCATCAGTCTATCTCTCTTCAAGTTTATAATTCAATTTTACCCTTTCCTGAACAGAGTTATCTGCACCCTCATACCATTGGGATATTGGATACATCTTTCTGCCTCAGCATTGTTTGTTTGACTCTATATTTTTAGATTACAACTTTCTTAAGGGAAGAGTATAGAGTCTTTTGTTTTGTTTTGTTTTGTCTTTGTATTTATCCTTAAGCTCTGGGGAGTGTCTAGCCTATTTTTACAGACTCGAAAACATTTTTCCTGAGCATATGAATAAATTAACAAATGAATAAAGAAAATAATTAATGCAATTAATTAATTGGATGGAATTAATTAAATGGATGGAAAACAATATGGTTTCACAGAAATTCAAACATAACATCTCTTTCATATAAGCAGGTTGATTCTTATATAGAATCCATAATGGAAAATATTGGGACTAAAGCAAATGTATTTGAGGCTCTATGACCAAACGACCAAATGATAGATTGGGGGTTATTCTCACAAAATGCTGGTTGGGAATTCGAAATTCAAATTACTCTATTGACTTCAATTTTCAAATTGAATAGATATGTTTATTTTAATAGAAATTAGACCATATCATAAATGTATTTTAAATATGTGGCAAAACAATGCCATTCATTCACCCTATTATTTGGTTTCCTGGCAAGCTCCCATACACCCGGGGCAGTCACATGAGCAATCCTCAACAATACAACATGAGCACGTGAGCAGATGAGATGGGCCTGAGACAGTGGAGGCAGTGGAGAACAAGTGTGTCTTCTTAGAGTTCTAGGTCTTCAATCCGTGCTGGTGAAACAAACTTCAAAAACCTTGCGAGATGGAAGAGCCCCAGGTCCCTGAGAAAGGAGGTGTGGAGGATGGGAACCTGCACATTTTTTCTTCTGTAGATTGATTTAGTTTCATTTAAGGCAAGTAAAATGGTAGAAAGTAAATTTTTGTGGTTGGAAGTCACTGAGTTGTCAGTGTTTACTTTTCCCCCCAGCATAACCAAGGCTACTTTGTGGAATGAAAGAATTTTTAATTTGTTATAGTTAAATAAAATAATATTTTCTGTTTAGTGAAATAACCATAATTCTTTGTTTTTCAGTAATACTTGAGATTTAGTAACTTTTTGAATGAATGTAATAACTTAAAATTGGTTCTACGCTATTTTTATTAACTATATCATTATTCCTTATCTTTTAAATCAAAAACAACAGAAATTGGTATGAAATAATTACTAAAATGTCTACAGAAAAATATTTCATAAAGGGAAAATACCTCGCTTTGAAAGGTACTTTCTTTGTATCCTTCCTTTGCTATTGCTTCGATATCATCATAAATATTAATGTTCATCCCTTTTTTCTCCTCCTTTTAACAGATTTGCACTCCCCATACCACTTTATATATAATGAATATCCAGGGATATATATTCCCCGGCAGTGACAAAACCTGTATAAAGCCTATGGTGTCAAAAATGTCTTATTCTGAATTGCAAACAGGCTTCTAAACCTCTCAGAAGAATAGAGATGTTCACTTTCTAATGAGCTAGTTTCAATATACCATTCAGCCAACACTGACAAAACCTCCTAATCTGAATTCTAAACTATAAAGTCAAAATATTCAAAATATCTGTCCTTTGTAGTGCCCATGCACCAAATCAAAGCTAAGCCAGGAATGGTAATGGCCACCTACAAGTCCTACTATTAGGGAGCGTGAGTGAGAGGGATTGCAAGTTCAAGGGCCATGTTGACAAGTTAGTCTATCCCACAAACGTGGAAGGAGAACCAAGACCACAGAGAAGACACACCTGCTGGCCTCTGCCTGGGGCTGCAAGTGACTGATCTCTCAACAGGAAAGGAGGGTAGGGGAGTGCTGGGGATGTAGCTCAGTGATAGAGCACCTGTCTAATAAGTGGGAGGTCCCGCGTTCAATCTCCAATGCAGAATTCTTTGAAAATGCCAAAGCTAAGAAACATTTAAACAGTAATGCGCAATTTCATTTCTAATGTTTTATCTTCTTCTGTGGATTGATTTAGTTTAATATAAGGCAAGTAAAATCATAATCATATGAACCTAATTTAAATGTGCATTTCTTCAGAGGAACTTGAGTAAGTTTTTAGATGTAATTTTATTAATATTGTAGCTAGGTAATTGTGTCTTTATTTAATTGAAGTATAATTTTATGTTTCCAAACATATATGATAAAAAATAAAAATTACACAGGATTTCCAAAGACTAGAGCTATGAGCAATTGAAGCATTTGCAATTCTATGTAACTTGATAAAATAGGAAAATTGATTTAGTGGGAAATAGGAAAATTGATTTAGATTCTGACTCCAAAGAAAACTGGTTGACTTTATATCAGTCTCTTGATCAATCTAAATAAACATTTCCTATTCTGCACTCTGAGAGAGGTAAATTAAGGCAAGGAAATCCAAATGTAGCCATAATTAAGTGATTTTTCTCTCTTGAATCAAAATAGGAAAAAGTACAGTCCAGAGTGAGGCTGACCACCTCCTACTACCTAAGTCTGAGAACTAAAGGCAATAGTAGTGTTGATAATAAGTGCATATTCATGTGTGTTCATCCACATCCATGTACACTGCACATGCCAGGCCACACCACTCCAACTTAATATCCCTTAGGTGTCAAAGGTACAATGTGCCATGGTTACATGTAGGAGTAGGATTTCTAGACCATATGGCACAAACACATTTAACTTCTGCCCAACTGCTTTTCATAGTAGTTGTACCATTTTATATTCCCCCCAGTAATGAATGATGGTTTCAGTGGTTCCATACCTTCACCAGGAATTGTTATTGTTTGTTAGGTTTTTATTATTTTCTTTTATTTTTTCTAACCATTCTAATGTACAGTGGTATTTTGTTGTATTTTAATTTTCATTTCCCTAATGACTAATAATGTTGAGCATATTTTCATTCTTACATCTCCTTTGGTGAAGTGTCATATCCTCTTAGATGCATTTTTTGCCATTTGTTAACTGGATGGTTTGTTTCTTATTCTTCAGTTTTATGAGGCTTTTTATATTTCTTGTGCCTGCTTCTAAGTTGAAATTACTATAAGCACAATACTCTGTATAGGATATTGTAAACAAACTCTTACACATAGTTTCAGTAGATTGCTCAAAATATTATACTTTAAGAAACCTGGTGAAGCAACACAAAAATTATGTGTTTATTATGGTTTTATTTCCCTCATTTTCTGGTGAGAATTAAACTGGTGCTCCCTTCTAAGTATGTACCCTTTAACTAGCAATATCCTGTCTCAAATAATTACTAAGAGCTATGTATAAGAATTAAGCATAGGGATATGTCTCCAAATATTGATAACAAGTGTTTATAAACTGAAAGCTGCTTAAAATTTCAAAAGTGGAGCATTGTGTAAAATAATAATGGTGTAAACATACAAGAAACACAGTGGGGCTATTAAACCAGGTATATCAGAAATGAATTTATTAATTCAGGGTGATATTTGTGATTGGCTTTCTCAAATTGTTATTTGATAATAGATATTAACAAAATTATATGGACAGTTTAATCTGTATTTTAAAATAAAATTATATGCAAGTCTGTTCACTGGGCAGATATTTACTACTGTTTCCCAGGAATTATGCTATATACTAGGAACACAGAGATAACCAACTATAGTCCCAGGAAAAATTATGTAAAAATGCATTCAATCTTATGGACAGAAAACAAAGTTAACATTTGAGAGACAGAAAGGAAATCATGAATAAACAAAATATGACTCTAAAAATACCAATAAATAAATTTATCTTTCTTCCTAGAGATAACGAGACAGCACAATAAAAAATAAATTATAAAGTTCAATCCCAGGTACCCCCCCCCAAAAAAGAAGAAATTAGAGTACAGCATTTAAATGTATATGCAGGCAGCTGGCTTTGGAGTCAGTCAGAAATGTGAATATTCATATCCTAGCTCTGTCAGTTTCTACCTGTGCTTATTCGGGCAAATTGATAAGGCTTATGTATGAAATACAAAATGGATATATTATAATTATTGTGTAAACTAATGAAATATTTAAAGTAAGACAACACAGTGTCTTCATAGGATTAGTATACATTAATGGCAGCTCCTATTTTTATTATTATAACCCTTATTCAAGTGAGTGAAAATGGCAATTTTCATCTATGGATAGCAACAAAAATTGTAAAAAAGTTAATAAATTAAGAGTTAATCATCAGTTGTCAATGGTCATGTGTTCATATATTGTATACTCTGGGTTCTAGGCATTTAATTTTTAAAATATTTATTTATTTATTAATTAAAAATTAATATTTTGTGAGGACAATGAGGGTGTGGAAACAATGTGAGATATTTCCTCATTGGTATTATCTATTTAATAATTGGTATTTCTATGTAAGTAGATTGTTTCAAATTTAAGTATTTAAAAACTTCATTTCAATACTGAAGCACTGATATTGGCACCCTAGAAATAAAATACTTGGTTTGCAAATAATGGGAAGATTGCAAAGTGCTCTGAAATTTTATAGCAGCTAATAACAATAATTAAGGGGCCAGTAATGACAACAACTGCATGTGGGTAATGTAAGAAAATGAGTGACTCATACTAATTCTTAATGACACTAAAAAGAAAAAGTTATGTACTGGTGAATTTGTTACCATTACATTTCAAATCTGTCCATGAAAGACAAGATAAGTATGGCTGCTGCATAGAGAATTAAAAGATAAAATCAGCCTTGGGCTCTATAAAACTTGAGATAAAGATGTTATCCCTGAGGTCTCCCCTCAATGCATGTGTGCTGTGCTTCTGCAATTAGCATTGGTAGTTGATTTTATAGAAGTGAGTTACTGAAAGGATGTGGCATGGAAAGGAAATCCTTTAAACAGCATGAGGGACAAAATAATGAGGAAGGCAAGCGAGGACAATAACAAGGATTTTTAGAGCATGATTTGATTGCAGGCTAGTCACTTAAGAGTGGTTTTTGCCCTGGTCAAAACATTTCCATGTCGCTAAACCTTTTTGACTTTAAGAAGATAAATATATACAAGATGAAGGAATTCTTCAAATATCTGGCTGAAATTACTAGATTATGTGAGAAACGTGAGTTATTTTCCATTTTGTACCCCTTCGGCTTCATTTTTACTTCAAATCATTTTGAAGAGTAATAAACACAACATCACAGGAACAGTTTTAAATATTTGTCCCCTATAGTCCCCCAGTTCCACTCTCTGTGTCTACAATTCAAGAAGAAACAAGGCTCCCTGTTTCACTTCAGCAAGTTGACAGCCCTCCTACTAAAACTAACAGATTGTAGTCAGCGTTAAGCACATTAGACAAGGAATACATTTGTCTATCTAACTTCTGAGATCCTTAATAACTAAACTTGAATGTGTGCTTTCCTTTTCTCCTTTTAAGTCTTTTTGAATTTAGTTACATCAAATAAAGTCAGATTTTCAAGGATATTTGTCCTATTAATTGCAAACTCCTCAAAAACAGAAGTTGTTTATATTTTTATATTCTTTTCATCTAAAAATATCACTCAGGTAATCAGTAGTCAACAAATATGTAAGAAAAGGAAAGGGAAGAAAGACGAAAGGAAAAGGAAGCATTTCTACTGTGAAATAATGGCTAGATAGATTGAGCCATATCCTGAATATCACACTGTCTGCTTAAGAAATTTTAAAAGTTAAATTGGAGAGGCGGGGCAAGATGGCAGCTGAGTAATATCCTGGAGCAATCATCTTTCCACAGACATGATGCTGAACAGCTATTCACACACCGAGCCATGTTCCCGAGTGCTAAGAAAGTCAGACAAGAGAGTGTAGTGCCTTCTTTAGTACAATAAAAAGACACATTAAAAAGGCAAGAAGGAAAATGGCACAATGTCATCTTTCCCCCTTCCCCCAACTTCAAGCAGCATGGAGAGACTTCTCCTGCTTGAGGCCTCCTCTGGGCCTTAGACTTGAAACCTAGTTCCAGGCTATTGGGGGTGAAACCCACAGCCTGGCAAAACATGACCTGTACCATCAGGCTACTACCCACAGAATGAGCCACTTGTAACCAAAAACATACTTCCACCACCCCTTCTCCAACCTTAAACAGCATGAAGCAAGACTACACTGTCGGGGAGCAGGGCATGAAAGTTAGCATAGGACTTTGTCTTGGTGCTCAGTACTGGGCCTACCACGGTGAGGCCCAGAATCAGGCAGAAGACAAAGGGCCCTATTCCCAAACTAGAGCTGAAAGATGGAACCACTAGACCTGCCTGGCATCACGTAGAGCCCACCTGCATACCAGTCAAGTTTTGACCTGCAATCACAGCCAGATTTAGAGGAGGCCTGGGGCATACCTTCCCACCCAAGGCTGTGCAGGTCCATATCACTGTGAGACTCAGCTGCGACCCAACTTAGCATCAGCCTTGGCAACCAAGACCTGTCTTTACTATCTGTGGTAGCTAATTGATTAATTGTCAACTTGAGTGGGGAACGCCCCACTGAACTGAGTCAGCCTGGTTGTGGGCATAGAAGAGGATAGCTGTCAGAACAGTATAAAAAGGAGAATGGGGCGGGGTGGGGTGGGATCAGCCAATCTTCCTTGGAGGAGCTTTGGCTGTTCTCTTTGGAGGAGCTCTGGGCCTCACTTTTGCTAAGGGTGGCTACTGTTTTCTTTGGAGGAGCACCAGTCTTCACCTTTAGCCTTGTCTCCTGGCTTTCGGTGCAGATTCTTCAGCTTCCAGCATTGGCTTTTCAGCCTGCTGGCACAAGCTCTCTGGCCTCCAGCACTGGCCCTTGGGCTTTCCAGCACAGATCCTTCAGTCTTCCATCACAGATTCCTCAGCCTCCTGATATGGACTTATAAGGGACATTGCTGTGGGCTCCAAGCCCTCAGCTGAATTCTTCGGATCTCTAGCATGCAGACAGATCTCTTGCACTCTTCTACTTTTGACTCTGTGGGTGATATTGTCCACAGACAATCTTGTAAATTTCTGTGTACTTCATTAAATCTGATTCAGAGCATGTACAGTCATTTGAGGCGTCTTGTCCCAGACCCACAAGCTCCTGTAAGCACTGATTAATGCACCATCCACCCTCCAACTTTAGGCAGCACGATTATCCTCAAGGCAGCTTACACATGGAGTGCTCAACCAGCTCTAGCACTAGGCAAAGAGACCTGTATCCCAGTAGGATGGAATTATGTTTTTGCCTGCACCACTGCCAGCTGCAGGGAGGCTTGAATGCATACCTGATTCTGCTAAGGTCTCTGCAGCTGTAAAACCCAGTTTAACTTCAGCCTTGGTGCCCAGGCACTGCCTTTACCAAAGCGACACAACTGTGGGCAGCATAGTGTGGACCAAGACTTCATTCACGGACATTAGGACAGGGAAGCACAGAATATTGCCATAGAATTTAGTGCCAAGCTTGTGAAGCCTCACACTGGACAACTCCTAATAGCCCCACCCCTGGAGCTTCTTGCAAACAAAAGCACTGGCAGAGCCCTAGTGTCAGGGGAGACACTCATCCCAGTCTATTACACTACATTGGCCTCACTAGTCCTATCCCAGTGTCATGCTGGTGTTGGTGGGCTATGGACTCAGCCTTAAAGAGTCAGTGGCCATAGGTGTGGCAAAGAAGAATAGAACTGGTCTCTCCATGGTGATTCTGTCCAGAGCCAGACAGAATCCTACAGTGCTTACTCACAGATCAGTGACTATGGATGAGGCATCTCAGCTCACCCCAGGCCAAGGGAATGGGCTTGTGGGGACAGACATCCTTTTTTTAGGTATTGTCACTCTATCCTTAACAACATATCAACTGTACTAGGGCAAACCTGGTTTGGATCACTATCTAGCACTGAACTAATAACAAAACAGCACAATAATAGATTTGTGAAAGCCCTGAATTGAGCACCATATAGTGATGAAAGAGTAAAAGTGACTACAGGCTCAGAAACAATAAGCAGCCTGTTTAGAATTTCTAGAAATACAGGCAAAGAAACCCAGATTGAAAATATTGTAAGACATATCTAATCCTTCAAAGCTCAGATATCAGTGCAAACCAAGAAGCATCAAGAGCTCTCAGGAAATCATGACCTCATCTAAGGGTCTAAACGATGTGCCAGAAACAAAACAGACAATAATCAGTATGGAAGAACTCAGTGAATTTAAAAGTTGTCATAAGGAAACTCAACAAACTTCAAGACAAAACAGATGAAATGATTTAATATTCTAACAGGAAATTTAGCAAAGAGGTGGAAGCAATTTTAAAAATCAAACAGAAATCTTTGAGCTGAAAAATATACTCTAAAGATATGATACAGGCATAAATAGCAGGATAGATCAAACAGAAGAATAAGTGAGCTTGAAAACAGGCTATTTGAACATACAGAGTAGAAAGGATAATCCTTTCAATAAATGGTGCTATGAAAATTGAATACCCACATGCATCAGAATGAAACTAAATCCCTATCTCTCACTCATAAAAAAATTAATTCAAAATTGATTAAATGTAAGACCCCAAACTATAAATACTAGAATTAAATATAGGGGAAATACTTCAGGACAAGGATTGGATGAGGATTTTATTTTATTTTTTTGGAAAACTACCCAAAAGTACAGGAAATAAGACCAAAACAATAGATAAATAAGATTATATCTAACTAAAAAGTACAGCAAAAGAAACAACCATAAATTAAAGAGATAAACCACAGAATGGGAGAAACTATTTACAAACTATACATCTGACAATGTCTATAATAATATCCACAATATATAAGAAACTTCAACAAGTCAGTAGTAAAAAAATAGACTGATTAAATAATGGGTTTTATAGTTTATATCTAGTTGTCCCCACAAAGCCTCAGCATTCATAGGTGGGATTCTGGGAGGTGACTGGATCATGGGTATGATACTGAATTATGGATGTGTGGTGCTAGATTAGTCCACTGATGTGTTTATAGCTGGATGTGATTTGGGGAGGTAAAGACTGGTGGGAAAATGTGGTTCACTGTGAGCATTGACTGGAAAGAGATAGATGATGGATGGATAGACAGACAGACAGGCAGGTCCAACCTTCCTTGAACACTGCTGCCTCCTGCCTGCCCTTCCATGAACTATTTCTCTTCTGCAATGCCCCTCTGCCATGCCACCCCCCCCCTTGAGGCCAGCTATGAACTAAAACCTCTACAACTGTGAACCAAAATAAACCTTTCCTCCTATAACTTGTGAGTGTTGGCATTTTGTCCCAGGAACAAGGAAGTAGCTAATACAATAAGTAATAGACCTAAATAAATACTTCTCTAAAGAAGACATACAAATATCCAACAAGTATATGAAAAATGTTTATCATTGATCACCAGGAAATTGAAAATCAAAGACACAATGATATATCACCTCATCCCTATAAGAATGGCTATCATCAAAAACACTAAGGATAAGTATGGTGAGAATGAGGAGAAAGTAACCCTTATACAACATTAGTAGGAATGTACATTAGTTCAGTATTATGGAAAGCAGAATATAGGTTCCTCAAAAAGTTAAAAATATAACTACCATTATATCCAGGAAATCCCACTAAATCAAAAGGAAATACTTGTTGAGAGACATTTGCACTCCTATGTTCTTTGCAGCACTATTCACAATACCCAAGAAAACCTGTGTCCATCAACTGATGAATTTGTAAAGAAAATCCAGCAGATATACACAACAAAATATATTCAGCCGTATAAAAGAATGAATCCTGTCATTAGTGACAATATGGACTACAGATCATCATGTTAAATGAAAAAACCCTACACCAAAAGACAAGTATCACATGATATCACTCATACATGGAATATTTAAAACTTGATCTCATTAAAGTTGAGAACAGAATGGTGGTTACCAAAGTCTGAAGGGTCAGAATTAAAGAGCAGTAAGACTTTCTGATGTGTAATTGCAGAGTAGCATGCCTATAGATACCAGTAATGTACTGTACATTTCAAAAAGTTACAAAAAATAATTTTAAAAGTTTTCACCATTGATATATGATACATTTTTGAGGAGATAGGTGGCTTAACCTGATTTAAACATTATACAACGTATATATAAATTGAAACATCAAATTGACAATTTTTATGTTTTTACTCTCAGTTAAAAATAAATTTAACAATAAAAATATTAAATTGAATTTTCTCTGATTTTGCCAGGAATAAGAGTTTATTTGAAATTGAGGCAGTCTGTAGGTTCCAGGATACTTAGATCAGGTTGCAGGGCTATATTTCATGTCATTATTTCAAAGAATGTCATTTATTGAAATCACCAGTACTTCTCTTTCTTAAAAATAAAATTCTGCAATTTTTTTCAAGAAAATGTAAAAAATCTATTTTAAATATATATTAAAACAAAATATCAAAAGTACAAGCTCCCTCAGAACTTCACTTCCCAAGAATAATTATTTTATATTTTGATGTCATTCTTGAAATTTTTATTTTCAATGTTTTCATAATTGATATTTTCTATGTAGTTGTAAATCTTGTTCTTTTCCATAACATTATGCTTAAGTATCTTACAATTCTTTCTTAAAGATGGTAGCAATTTACATTCCCACCAGTAAATGAGTTAAATGGGTAATAAATAAATTCCTTACATACCTGGTAAGTGTGAGAGTTGGGAATCCAACTCAAAATTCCTTGTTCCAAAATTGGTTCTCCTTACTAAACTGACTTATCCCAGAAAATAACCAAATATCATATGTTCAAAGACAGATCTTTTTTTGAGCTGATTGCATATATTCAAAAAATAAAACATTTAATCAAGAAATCACAGTTTTTGTCTCTGTGATGTCCACCAGCTATATGGACAATATAATTTTAAACATTCTGAATCAGAAAGACATGGTCCTACCTCATCATTCCACAGATGACAACACTGTGTTGATAATTTTCTTCAAAACAAACATAGCAGGGCTCTCCATGAACACAATAAAAAATAAAAATAATAATATTACACTAGTACGATTTAGGGAGGAAATGGTTTTTCTCTTATAGACATTTCATTAAAAGTTCTTTTTATAGCCAGAGAAAGGAAGGATTCTGCCATATCACATAATAGTGAATAATGCAACCCAAACCATTTGTGACAGAAAGAGAAAGAACACATATAACTTCAGGAAGTTATATACTATGAAGGAAGCTACCATTCAAATTTGGTTTCATTCTCATTACCAGATTGCTCTAAGACACATAATAGATGTGACAATGTTAATGATATGGCTTAACAGGGAAGATCTTTTAAACCCCAAATATGCTACAGAAATAAAGCATTTAAAAATAATTGGCTTCTTTTTTGTAATATTACAGAGACACATCACCACTTGCTTACTACAACGCTGTGACAGAATCTGAGTGTTTACAAAGAAATAAGACATTCTGAAAGGGCAGCAACAGATCCTGTAACTATATGCCATTGAAAGGGTGCACAGATTTCATTTATCATAATAGAGGTTTTTCTCTCTTATTTACAATCCAAAAAGACACAGTGATGTATAGTAAGGTTTAATGATATTAGCTGAAACCTAAGTTAGATTGCAGTCTCTAAAGTCTATTATTCTGATCTGAATAGATTTTCTCCACAATAATAAAAATAATCCAGGACAACAAAAGTTTTTAGTCTCTAGCAGTTTATACGTAATCAATGAGCATCTACTACATTTTCAGAGAGTGCCAGGAATTAGATGTAACATATCTGGGGTGTGCACTGAGATCTTAAAGTTAAACATGCATTAGGAATACAAATTGGCAAAAGCAACAAAAAGACATAATAGAGAAGGGAATATAGCATTTGCAGGAGCATAGAGAGGGGCCAATACCAGGTTTTAGGACATGATTGTCTAACCTCAAGCTTGCCTGTGCCACATTTAGTGAAGAGAAATTATCTTGGGACACATATACAATATATACTATAGCTAATGTACATAAGTAACAAAACTTGGATTTTTTTTCCGGGGGGGGGGAGTACCGGGGATTGAACTCGGGTCCTTGCGCTTGCACAGCAGGCGGCGAAACCACCAAGCTAAATCCCTGGCCCAAAACTTGGATTTTTTATATCTTACCTTATTAAATTATTTTATAAAATTATATAATAAGCCCAAGTTTAATAATCAGATAAGAAAACTTACATGTCTGATGAATAACAATAAATATTTTTGTTCAGCAGCACACAAAATTGTAGATAGGTATTGTTGAAATAGTATTATCACTGTGTTGTGCTCACCAACTGGCACACATGCATGTAACATCTGATACAAGTAGGACTGATTTGAACTGACCATGCTGTGGCAGGTACAGGAGACAGATCGGCTCTGCACTGCACCCTCCCCGACACAGCTTTCTGTTATAAAATGTGTAGCCTGTGGTTCTGTCTTAGTCAGTTACCTCATCACTAGGACAAAATATCCCACACCCACAACTTAAAGGAGGAAAGGTTCCTATTGGCTCATTGTTACAATCCCTCGACAGCTGTCTCCAGACAGAAATGGCATGGTGGAAAAATCTGACTGAGAAAAGCTGCTCATGTCACAGTGGCCAGGAATCAAAAGGAAAGAGGATCTGGGGAGGGAGATAAACCCCACTAGGTCATGCCCCATCTTCTAATACCAAATCAGTCATAGCGCCCCGTAATCCAATTACCTTACAAACAAAGAAGACTTTGGGGACCATTTTAGATCCAAATCATAACATCCCACCCCTGGCCACCAAAATACTCATGTCCATCTCTTTGTACAAAATGTGTTTAGTCCATCTCTAAAAATTGCCAAGAATTTTCACAGTTCCAGCACTGCTGAAAAGTCCAAGTCCCATGTCTCCTCTGAGACTCAGTGTACACTCTTAGCTGTGAACCTCTGTGAAAATCAAAATGAAAGTTGATAAATGCTTCCAACATACACTAGCATAGGGTAAACACTACCGTTCCAAAAGGGAAGAATAGGGACATGGAAAGAAATGGGACCTATGCAAGAACAAAACCCAACAAGGCAAGCATTAAATCCCATAGCTCATGTCCAGCACACAGGGAAGGATGTGGCAAGATGTGTGCTTCAAAAGGCTTGGGTGCCCTGCCCCTGTGGCACTGCTAGCTGCAACTCTCGTGGCTTCTCTCTCGAGTGGTTTTGCTCACTGCCTCCAGCTTTCCTCAGTCATTGTTCCATGTTCCTGGCTTCTCCAACTTTCTGGGCTCTCCACTGCACTTTTAGCTTAACTCTCACAAGTCCACGTACTATCCTCTCAGGGGCCCACTGCCAGGCCTCCCAGGCCTTCTTCTGAAGTCTGGGTGGAACTTTCCATGACCCATAAACTCTTGCATTCTTCATATATCTAAAACCAGCAACAAATGGATGACACCAATATCTGCCACCAGCTCAAGTCATGAAAAATATAGCTAAAATTCACATAATGATATCAAAAGTTTGTAATTTGTGGGACTGCATTACTACCTGTCTAGGGCCTCATGTGGCCATGGGTTGCATCATCCTGGTCTAGGGAATCTTTAAAAGGACAGTTTCAATAATCATTGTTTGATACATTTAAGATTAATCATCATTAACACTTTGGTTTCTTTTTTCTTTAAATAGTTCTTTAAGTTATAGATATACAAGTTATTAATAATTGCTAGTGATAAAAGTGTAAAGTAAAATGTTTCTACTGTATAATGTACAGTTTCCTGCTCACTTAGTTTGCATCAGTAAAGACAAGCCTATCTTTAAATGTAATATCTACTAGTATTTTAGTTGAACTATATTAAAGTGCTGATTTCTATATTAAAAATAGTCCAAGATTGGTAATTCCATATGGCCCACATATGTACTGCTTGCTTAGTGGAAAAAATTTTCAAAGTAACCTTTTGGGGCTTTCTTTTGGTTTTTTTTTTTGTACCGTGGATCAAACTCAGAACTTTGAGCTTGCAAGGCAGGCAGCGGACCCACTGAGCTAAATTCCTGGCCCGGCTATTGCTTTATATTCTCCTTTTATGTTGTTGTTGACTACATCTAATGGGAAATACAAAATCAGTAATTCTGAGCTGTAAGTCTACTCTTTTCCCTAAATATCAGGATTTACACGAGTTCCATTTTACATATGATTAGAAACCAAAAGAAAGAGATTTTTTAACTAAACTGGTGAATTTATTACCCCTAAATATTCAGTGATCTGAAAGAAAATTATTATATTTCCAGAATGACTAAGATACTACTGATTCCATAAAATAATGCCAACCTTGCTCAAATTAAGTAATTGTCCTTGAACATGAAAACTTGGTGGCTTGTTTAGCATGCAGTCAGAAGGAAGGCTCTCAGCTCCTTCAGGAATTGGCCAACTACAGAAAGTTTTCAAAGTTGCCAAACATATGGAGATGTAGGAAAGATGGTGCATTAGGGAGGGCAGTAAAGTGCTGCACCCTTTCCAAGAGACTTTGTCTTCTGTATCTCTTTATCAAATTGTTCGTTTCTTGTAATATCCTATATTTAAAATTAACAAACATAAGTGTTTCCCTGAGCTCTGTGAGCTACTCACTGGTGTTCAGACTTGTGGAGGGGGTCATGGAAACCCCCAATTTTTAGGTCAAGTCAGAAGCACAGAAGGCTCGGACTTGCAATTGTAATACCCACAAAGAAGGGGGAGCAGTCTTGTGGGACTGAATCTCTACCCTGTGGGCTCAGGCTCTAACTCCAGGTAGGCAGCAGCAGGATTGAAATGAATTGTAGGACACTCTCTTGGTGTCAGAAAATTAGTCGGGGGAGGCACATTTTAAAGAAGAAAAATGTACTGATAGTTCAATGGAGGAAAACCTTTATATTTTTGTACCATATAGTGCACATGCATGATGATGCCAAGGACCACATTCATCCAGGAGATGGTACTGAGAAAAGCCTCAATCCTACCTCATTGAAAAGAAATCAAACATTCACTAAAAATAAATGCTGTGGACTCTTATCCAAATTTTTCTTATCCAAGTAAGGATTGAGAAAAAAACATAGTGAGTGTAAATTTTACTGTTCCATTAAAACATTTCTTAATAAAGTTCATTAATATCTGAAGGAAATATTTCATTACAAATAATTTTAAATATTCTCAAATACATATTTGACACAAGTACTTTTTTTTCTCAGTGGACTATTGCACTTTATTATCTTTATCATAGTTCATGAGCTCCCAGGAATCCACCCTACAAAAATCTAGCATAAAAGTTTCACTTTCTAGAAATACAGGGAATTAGCAGCTGTTTAATTATCTTGAGGTAATTTCCCAACTATCCATTTGATATGACACTTATCTTCTCACAATATTCCCTAAACATTTTCTTTTCTGCAATGAATAATATACATAATATATTCCAGTGCACATAGAGAAAAGCAGAAATGAAAAATTTCTAATTGATACAGAAGATGATATTTTGGTAGTAGCATCACATAGAGTTATTCATCAGCAGTGAACATCTGCTTCCTTTCATCATTATTTTCTTTTGCAAATTTAAATGGCTATATGACAGCATCATCATATATTGGAAGTGCAAGTTTTCGAGAAAAACTATAACATTCCCTAAAATAAGGTAATATTCAAAAGCTAATGCAAAATATGATATATTAAAACTAATGAATAAACATTAAGAATAAAGATGCCAGGGTATATCACCAAAGTATATGATATGCATGATTTTTTACAATCAACTTTAGTATCCAATATTTTGATGCCATGTTAAGGAACCAAAGTAACTAGTAAACTAACTTTAACTTTAAGAAGATGTAAAAGCTTCAAAATTTAATCCATTTGTACAAAGTAAAACTAATAATGCAAGAAATAATTTTTCTATGTTTGCCAAAAGGTTTACCAAAGTTTTGCCCTCTTTCTGAAGCAACTCTGGGCATAATTTAAGGAACTTACTTGAAAAATATGGCTTTTTAATCTGGAACAATTACCTAAAGTGATTACATAGTTTTTATTGTTTGTTTATTTGAAAATATTATTTTAGTACTATACTCTACAGTATATTGTCAGTACCACAAAAGATTGGATGTTATAAATTACTCCTTCTTCTCTGATTATATTAGAGATTGTTAAATCTAAATTTTCTTATGTTCTTTCTACCTGTACTTCATGTTATATTCAATCCAAAGCAGTCACTTTTCACCTAACATCTTCCATGCATTTTGAACTATGTACCTTGTTTCATGTGATTTCTCTCTGGCTCAACTTTTCCTACTATGGTGTTTTAAGGTATGTTTCCAAAATTCACGTTGGATTCTAATACCCAATTGTATGGCATATATCTAGATGTTCCCTCAAAGCCTTGTACACTAATAGGTGAGGCTTTTCAGAGCTGGCTGGATCTACTGTGTGTGTACTAAATTAAGTCTACTGGTTGGATTAGCATAGGTCTAGGTGTGGCTGAATAAATTTATTGAAGATAGAAGCCCCACCCTGGGTGTGGGTGGCACTACCCAAAAAGTGTGTAGCCTGGATGGGATAAAAGGAAAAGGCAGACTGGCTGCTTGCTGTTTGCTGCTTCCTCCCTGCTTGCCATGGGCTATTTCTCCTCTGTGACCCTTCTCTGCTATGCTGCCCTGCCTTGGAGACAGCTGACTATGGCTCTACACACTGTGAGCTCTACAGACTGTAAGCTGAAATAAACCATTCCTCCTTTAAATTGTGGGAGTCAGATACTTTGCCTCAGCAACAAGAAAAGTAACTAAGACACTGAGACACTAGTGTAACTGTATAAAGAGGTAAGGTATTTGGGAAATGATTTCAATCATGAGCATTCCACATGCATAAATGAGATAAGCACTCTTAAAAAAGAGGTTGGATGCAGCACGATTATTCCTTTGCCTATTTTGTCCTTTGTCTTCTGAGGAGAGAGTTCATCCTCTCCAGGGGAGACAGCAGTAAGGATGCAGAGCAAGCTCTCATGAGACACCAAATCTGCCAGCACTTGACGTTTACCTCATATCCTTTGAACTTTCATGTCACTTTGAACCTTTTTAAGCCACATATATTTTTATGTTCATATTGTGTTACAGTTAATTGTGCACTTTTCTTAGATCCATTGTCCATCACATTCATTATAAATTCATTGTTTTATTTGGTGTATTCCACACTTAATGAGCATCTTCTATGCATAGGCTGTGGGCACCTTGTTATATAGCAATAAAGATGAAGATGTCATACTCTCCTCATGAAATTTACCTTAAATGCATGCTTCACTCTTTTCTTACCTCTCATATCTAGTACAATACTGTGCATGTAAATATTTATATAACTAAATTTGTCAATGAACATCAGTGACACTAAAAATTAAGAAATATAATTTATAATATTGTGTACCATGGAAACCTATTAATTCCTGATAGGATGTCAATCATTCTCTCAAAAAAATGGATATGGTACAACTAATGACTTTTTCTTTTTACTTTGGGGATGCTACCAAATGTAGAGAGAAACTGAATGTCATGCAGGCAGATTTAAAAAATAATATTTGGGTGCTTGTCCTATCCTGGAGGCAAGATCAAACTTAATTAACATCATGAGAGACTCTTTAAATACCTTAAATTTTATAAAGCACTTTCTAGTCACATTGTATGCTGTGGTAAAAAAAAACAGAGAGGAATAAACTAAATTCAAAGTATTCATACCTCCAGCAATTAAAATTGTTTTCAAATAATTTACAGAGATATGTATTCCATAAAGTTATTTTTCTATGCATAGATACACAACATTAAAGTATAATAAAGACAAAATACCAGACAAAGTTAAGTTAGAGGATTATTGCAATTCTTCATAGTGTTTTCTCCTATAATTCAAATATGATCATATACTTGGGATTTATTCTAGAAAGTCTCCAAAACAAAATATTTTAATTTATTTAGTCCTTTTGAACTATATTATCTACTTGTTCAGGTCAAGGAAATGAATACCAGTAGAAAATTGCCTCCAAAGATTATTTCACATACTTCACAAATATAATGAGAAATGTTGTTGTATGTACATCTATTCAAAGACATAATTTTCAGATAAAAATAATGCAAACTGTCTTACTTATTGGAAAAGTAGTGTTCATTTCATTAACCAAAATTTTCAAATTAGGTCATCTCTCTCTCTCTCTCCCTCTCTCTCTCTCTCCCTCTCTCTCTTTTTTGCACACATTATCATCATCATCAACATATTAAGAAATTTTAAAATAGAAGTCTTTACAAATCCTAAATAAGGTTTCAAAGAGATATTTGTACCCTATAACTTTAATTGACCTGTCACCAAATATTGGAACTATTTTGCTCAAAACACAGCTATGTTTATATCAGCTCATAAAGGGATCTAACTTCTGGCTAAGAATATTTTTCTGAACTGTATTAGTCACTGCCTCATCACTGGGATAAAATATCCAGTACCTTACAGTAAAATGGGTTTATTTTGGCTCACTAATACAGCAGATTCAGTCCATGGCTGTCTGATGCCAAGACAGAAATGGCATGGTACAGCAGCATGGCAGAGGAAAGCTGTTCACAGCATGACAGCTAGTAAGCAGACAGAGAGGAGCCAGAAACAAGAACACACCCTTCCCAGCTATGTCCCCAGTGACCTGCCTCTTCTGACCCAGCTCTACTTCATAACATCACATTCAGCTATGAACTCACTAGTGCCCCTATGATCCAATCACCTTCCAAACACATCAGACTTTGGGGGGACATGTTGTACCTAAGTCATAATGTAAGTGCAACTGCCACTTTGTTGTACATAAAGTGCTAACCAGAGTCCATTGTTTTAAACTAATATACATGAATTGATGGGAAAACTGTGAAATGACTTATTATCTATTGAAAATTCTTGTGAAATAGTAAACATTTCTATAACTTGAAGTGAAAACTTAGCATTTTTTTTCTTTTTCAAAACAGGGTCTTACTATGTAGTTCAGGCTGGTCTTAAACTCACCATGTAGCCCAGGCTGGCCTTGAACTCACGGCAATCCTTCTGATTCAGCCTCCCAAGTGCTGGGATTACAGGCATGAGTGAACACACCCAGCTAGAAAGTATTTTCAGCTCAAATAAAGACTACTACACCCATTAAATAAAGACAAAGAATTGTTGGGAAACACCTATTGTCCTTATTTTCTGTAAAAAAAGTATTTATGCTAAAAAGTATATTCGGCAGTTTTGGGTAGACAGTAGGGTAGAGCCTGTTTTAGGGTCTGTGTGTGTGTGTGTGTGTGTGTGTGTGTGTGTGTGTACACTGATGCTACAGGTATGACAACTTTATCATTTAAATTTTTTATCAGTGTATTTTGTGGTACATAAAAATATATTCATCATTGGGTATTGATTGCATATACATTTTTCATCTTTATTCTTTGTGCTTCCCCCTCCCCTCCCATCCCTGTCATCACCATCATCCCTCGATCCGTCTTCGCTCTTATTTTTTAATTATTACTACATGTTTGTGAAACATAAGGACTACTTTCACTATGAGTATTTGATACATGTATGTTCCACATCTTAATATTTTTTTAGATGCTCTGCCTGTTGTCTGCTCCTTTTCCCTTTCTCCATCTCTTGGTCCTGCTCACATTTGCAGTAGAACTATTTCTCCATTTCCTTTGATCTATCTTTTATTTTGCCCTTTATGTTATTTATACTTTGGATTTCTCACATGAGAGAAACCACACAGTATTTAAGCTTGTGTGTTTGATTTATTTCACTTAACATTATGGTCTCAAAATGTGTCCAATTTCCTACAAATGATTCAAATTTATCCATCTTTATACAGAGTATTCCATTGTGTATAAAGACCACATTTTCTTAATACATTTATCTGTTGATGGACATAAAGGGTACTTCCAACACTTAGCTATTATGAATTGTGCTGCTATAAACATGGGTATGCATGTATCATTGTTGTATGATGTCTTTTACTCTTTGGGGAAGGTATCTAGTAAGGGAATAGCTGGATCAAATGGAACTCCTAGTTTTAGTTTCTCAAGAAATCTCCATACTGATTTCCAAAGTGGTTGTAATTTTCTAGTCAATAATGTGGAAAGGTTCCCTTTTACCACTGCCTCACCATCATTTGTCATTACTTGATTTCTTCACGATAGCCATTCTCCTAGAGTAAGATGGAATCTCAGTATTGTTTTAATTTGCATTTCTCTAATGACCAGCAACACTGAACATTTTTTATTTCTTTTTTGACCTTTTGTATTTCTTCTTGTATTTTCTTCATCTTCTTGTATTTATTTCTCCTTCTTCCGTCTATTCATTTCTTCTATTTATTTTTCCATTTTTAATTGAGTCTTTTATTTTGAGGGATCTAATTTTTCTGAGTTCTTTATACATTCTAGATATATAATCTAGAATTTTCTGAGAAAGAGCTGGCAAAAAGGTTTTTTCTCATTTGATAGTTTGTCTCTGCTCTGTTGATTGTTTCCTTTGGTGTGCAGATTTTAATTTGGTATATTTCCATTTGTTTAGTCTTGATATTATTTATTGGGCAATTGGTGTTCTGTTCAAAATATGCTTTCCTGCATTTATGACCTCAAGAGTTTTATTTATTTTACATTCTAGCAGGTTAAGTGTTTCTGTTCTGATATTTGGCTCTTTGACCAATTTGACTTTAGTTTAGTGCATAGTGACAGACATGGATCTTGTGGATATGTACAGCCAGTTTTCTCAGCACTATTTGCTAAAGAGGCTATCTTTTCTCCAGCATATATTTTTAGCCCTTTTGTTAAACATCAAGTGGCTGAATGTGTCTGAGGTTGTTTCTGAGTTTTCTATTCTTGCTTCATTGGTCTACATGTCTTTTACTTTGCCAGTACCATGGTATTTTATATTACTTTAGGTTTCTAATATAATTTGAAATGTGGGATTATGATGCCTCGCTCTTTGCTCTTATTACCTAGATCTGATTTTTCTACTTGGGGTCTCTGCTGGTTCTGTATGAATTTTATAATTGTTTTTCTGGTTCTGTAAGGAATACTATTGGTATTTTAATTGGGATTGCACTAAATCTGCATATCACTTTTGGGAATATGGCCATTTTGATATTCATTCTGCCTATGAAGGAGTAGGGAATCTCTTCACTTTTTCTGATATCCTCTTAAAACTTCATTTTCAGAGTTCTGTAGTTTTCATTGTAGAACTCTTTCACATCCTTGGTTAGGTTAATTCCTAAGTGGTTAATTTTTCTTGATGCCATTGAAAAATGGTATTGCTTTCCTAATTTCTCAGTGGCAGCTTAAAGTATTTTTTCTGCTACTGAGTAGCTTTCATGTCAAATAATTTTCTCCTCAAATGGTTCTTCTGATAGCGTGGTAGATTTTCATGTGAAGTTTTGAATCAAGATTAGTACCCTTTTTCTGTAAAGACCCACATAGTTGATATTTTAGAATTTGTGAGTGACTTATATTCTCCATTACATACTCTTTGGGTGTTTTTCAAAGCTTTTTAAAAATAAAAACCATTTTTAGTCCCTGGGTCATTCAAGAACAGGACCCAGGCTGAATTTGGCCCTTGGGCATTGTTGCCAACCTCTGCTTTGAATTATCAACAGCCAAGTCACAAGTTATATAAGTTTAAATAAAAGTGTACCAAATGAAAAACCTCTACTTTATGGTTTCAAAATGGAATAAAAATCAGTAGACCCTCTGCTTTCTTGGGAGGAGTTTCTAATTTTTGTTTCTTCCATGAGCTCCACTTTGACAGGAGTTACCAAACTTTATTGAGATGTTCTATCTTGCTCAAGAACCAGTAGAAGTTTAACCTGTGAAGATTTCCAAAGATGACTAGTTCTCTCTCCTTCCCTCCTCACTCTTATAAACACACACACACACACACACACACACACACTTTTCTCTATCCAATAAAGGCAAAGCACTTGAGTGAAAATTATCTTCTACATCTGAGGAAAAAGAGCCATCTGAATCTGGTGATTGTGTCCAGTGATGATTAATTTTTATAGCTTTCAATGATTACAAACAGCCAGCTGGGGCATGAGTACCATAGGTTTGCCACCACTGGTTTAAATTATGTATTTCTAAATCTATCATTTGTGTCTTAGGGCAACCCATCCTGTTTGCTTTCTTCTGTCTGGATTTTTTTTTTGTACAGCTAGGGATTTTTCTTCTTAATCTAATAAATTCATGTTAAGTATCTAATATGATGGCTCTAAGCTTCCCAATTTTAATGTGGATGTAAATCATCCTGAGATGTTGTTAAACAGCAGAATATAATTCACTGGGTTTGAGCTGAGGCCTGAGACTATGCACTGTTATGGAGCATCAATCCTGATGATAAAGGTTTTGTATTTTGTATTTTGGGACAGATTAATGCAGAAATAAGGTTAGTAGAAAGCGGTTATAATCAAATAGGAGTGAGTGCTATTGGGAGGAAATATGAAGCACAAATAAATGTGGACCTAATATATATTTTAGATTTGGGAAAGATATCCTAGAAGGTATAAGAACAAAAATGGGAATCTTAGGAAAAGTAGAGTTACACAAATAAAAGGAGCAAGTAAGGGAGAAATGGGAAGAAAATTGATGAGTTAGAATTCCAGGCAGAGGGGATTCTACAAAGATGTTTAGTAACTACTTGAAAAAAATATGTAAAATCAGGAAGGAAAAAAATATAGAAGACAAAGAAAGAAATATCTAATGGAGAAATCAAACAACAGTCGTTCTGTTTACAACAGAGTTTAAAGTCTCCATTATATTTAAAACAAAGATATACTTGGTGTGGCCAGGGATTTAGCTCAGTGGTTCCACCACCTGCCTTGCAAGCACAAGGATCCGAGTTCAATCCCCGGTACCAAAAAAAAAAAAAAAAAAGATATACTTGTTGATCTCGATGAAAACTGTTTCAGTAGTTACATGGACATAAAATCGGAGTACAGCATTGTTATATAGCTTATCCCTCCAAAGGATCTTGTGTTGAAGGCTTAGTTCCATAGCGGCAATGTTCAGAGGTCAGAAATAGGGCTTTGGGAAAGTGATAGGACCATAAGAGCTCTGACTTTATTGATGAATTAATCCCTTGATGGGTTCACAATTTGATGGGCTATAGGCAAGTGATGGAAACTTAGGAAATAAGGCTTAATTGAAGGGATTAGATCCTTGGGGGCATGGCCTGGAGGACTATGTCTTGTTTTCTCCCTTTTTGTCTGCCATGAGATGAATCACTTTACTCTACCATCTCCACCATATTCTCCCCACCATAATGTTTCTGCATCACCAGGAGCCCAGAAGCAATGGAGCCAAGTGGCTATGGACTGAAACCTCTGAAACCATGAGCCAAAATAAATTTTTTATCCTTTAAATTTATTTTCTCAAATATTTTGTCACAGCAACAGAAAGCTCACTAACACAAGCAGGTTAGAATATTTGGGAGTAAAGAGGGTAAAGTTTTCTATTTTGTGTTTTTATTTGAGTCTGCTTAAATTCATTTTGGAAAAAAGAAAGTAAGGAGAAACTGAAGACAGAGAGAAGAGGGAACAAAAGCAGTAAAATATGTTCCCTATATGTCTTAGCCACTTTCCTCATCTGTGAGACACAATACCTGACACCCACAACATAAAAGAGAAGAGGTTTATTTTGGCTCACATTCAGTCCTTGCAGTGAGCCATCTCAAGACAGAAGTGGCATGCCGGATGGGTCTAGCAAAGGTAAGCTGCTCACGGCATAGGATCCAGGGAGCACAGTCAAAATAGGAGCCAGGAATAGAGTACAATTTTCTGGGTCACTCCCAAGTCATTGACCATATGAGCATTTAGGGGGATATTTGGGCATAAAACATTACATTCTGCCCTTGTCCCCTAAAACACCGATGTACCTCTTTTTTATACAAATTGCATTTAGTCCATCTCTGAGAGTTGCAAAAGTCCTAACAGTTCCAGCATTGCTGAATAGTCTAAGTCTCAAGTCGCCTCTGAGACTAAAAGCAAACTCTTAGCTATGAGCCACTGTAAAAATCAAAAGAAAGTTAAACATTTCTACCATACCATGGCAAAGGGTAAATATTCCCATTGTAAATTGGAGAAAGGGGATGATAGAAAGGAATGGGACCAAAGCAAGACCAAAACCCAAGAGGACAAACATTATATCTGATAGCTCCATGTCCAGGACCCAGCACAAGTTGTGGCAAGGAGATATGAATTCCAAAGGGCTTGGGTTGCACTGCTCCTATGGTATTTTTGCTGAGGGTAGCCCTCATGGTTTCTCTCTTGAGGTGGCTTAGCTCATTTCTTGTGGCTTTTCTCAGCAGGTGCTCCATGTTCCTAGCTTCTTCAACTTCTCCAGTTCTCCATTACACTTCATCCGCACTCTTATAGCTTCAATGCCTGGCTTTCCAGACCTTCTGAAAGCAGGATGGAAGCCTCCCTGACCCCGTGACTCTTGCATTCTCCAGCTCCACATGGATGATCCCAAGGTCTGCTGCCAGTTTGGAAAGTAGCCAGACCTTCTTGAAACACAGCTGCAGGGGCCACTGGGTACCTGGATAATTAAGCATTCTGAAAAGAATCCCAGGAAGCCAATTTCTTAGGTTGCCTTCCTAGAGAAGGATGCCATGCAGCTTTCTTCTCAAAGAAAAGTTTTCATTTTTCTACCCTTGATCCTGAGAAGGCTGAGGTCTTTTGGATCCCTTCCATTCCCTCAAGGTCATCCTTTTTATTGTCCAGATACAAAGCACATGGCTTGTTTTTAGCAACCAAGTTTTCCTCTGCTCCATGTTTGCAGGCTCCAACTTTACCAGAGCTTTCTTTTTGGACAAAATCAAAACTTTTTAAATAATTCAGCTGCGCTATTTGCTCTTGACTTTCAATATAAAGCTGGCTAAAATTCCTCAATAGTACAATGCCACAGCCTGAATGTTGAGCTCCCTTGAAATTTCCTCCACCAGATTAATTGGTCCACCACCCTTAATTTCACTCTCCCACAAAGTCTCAGTACAGGAGCAAAATATGGACAAGTTTTCTGCCAGAGTCTAATACACATGGCCAGGAGTCCAACTGTCAATGGAGTCCTTGTGTGCAGCTGAAATCCTTGAGCCTGGCCTTTATTATCTGAATTTGTATGGACATTCTTTTCCTCTGAGCTCCAACCAGAACCTCTCATCAAACTCAGCTTACAAAAGTCTAGGTGTGCTTTTCCAGCTCGCATCTCCAAACCTTTCCAAATTCCTCATGTAAACCAGTTCCAAATGTTTCTGATAGGCCAATACCAGTCTTGGTTATTTCCCTCATTACTGTTGGGACACAACGCCCAACATCCACAACTTAAAGCAGGAAAGGTTTATTTTGCCTCTGTTTGTACAGGTTTCAGTACGTAGTTGGTTGGCTCTAGGGTAGGACAGCATGGCAGAAGGGTATGGTAGAGGAGAGGTGAGGGCAGCTGATCACAACAGCAGTGGGGAAGCAGAGAGATTGAAGGAAAGAGGAGGGGGATGAGCTATAGTCTTCCAGACCACACCTCAGGCAACCCAGCTCTTCTGACCAGGCTGTAACTCCCAAAGTCACATTTAGCTATAAACTCATCTGTGGACACTCATTGATGAGTATCATGCACCAATGATCCAGTCATCTTCCAGAAGCTCCACCTATGAACGCATGAGGTTTTGGGCAGTACATCTAGATATAAACTGTAACACACACACACACACACACACACACACACTTGTCTAGGCTCAAAACTTTTCACAGACATATCTAGCTTAGAATTGTTCCAGTCAGAGCTGTGTAAATGTCTTCTAGAATGATCCCTGACAGCCATATCACCAAGGATGTTAAATATTCCCAAATTTCTTTGTTTGTTTGTTTTTTGTTTGGTACCAGGGTTTGAACTCGGGTCCTTCTGCTTGCAAGGCAGGCGGCAGAACCACTGAGCTAAATTCCCAGCCCCCTGAATTTCTTGACATTTTAATAAAGTCATACTTCTTGTGTGCAGAATCTATATATTACCATTAATTTATTGATAGTTGATAGTGCAATCTCTAATCATCACATCTAACTAACTCTAAAGGATCAAAATTTCTTACTTTCTTTTTTATCCATCTTTGACTTACAACCAGATATGACAAGGATCTAATAAAATCAAAGATACATACATGACTTTTCTTTCTGAGAGTAAAAATCCAGAGTGTGACTGCTGTTCACAAATGCTGTTATAAAGTTTAACACGGGATGAAAAACTTTCTAATGTAGAATCATTTTGAAGAAATTAATTGAAGGAATAATAAGATCTCCTCCTCTACTTGTATTAGCAGAAAAAAGTATGGTAAGGCAAGGGCGGGATGTCAGTACAATTTAACATCCAAATTGTTTTAGGAAAGTACTGTGACACATTGGTTATGAATGTGGTTCCTGGTGACACCAACCTGACTGATTCTATGTAGGCAAACGTCTCTTACTGTCAGTTTCTTCATATGTAAAGTGGAAATATTAATCATGCCTACTTCATAGGATTGCTGCAAGGATTAAATGGGACATTCCTTTTGCAGTAGCCTACAAGCAGTATGCTCTGGTGAAGGAGGTATATTTTATCACTGACATTTAGAATTGTCCAAGGGCCTGGTAATAAAGTAGAACTGACTTTCACTTAATTTTATAATTGCTTTTAAACTCTCTATAGATAAATCATACTCTTGTTGCTTCTACCCAGAATAGACTTCTTGATTCTATTTTTAAACAAGAAGTTTATGTAAACAAGATGCTTGGTTTGAAGGTAAAATTATGTAGGATTCACTTTTAGAGTAATTTATGCCTGTTTATAGAAATATTACCTTACATATAAATACTATGTACAAAGTAATTATGAAATCATCCTCTTACAATGCTAAATGAAACAACAAATGCAAGGATTTTTATGTGGTTATCAATTTTTTTTAAAGAGTGACAGCAAGCTAACTAATTGACTGGAACATAAAGAGCTGAATGAGCATGTCACTAATGGAGAAGTGAGATATTTTTCAGATAACCAGTGTTATCTCCCATCCTATCTTCATTTGATGTTAACCAAAAGATTTAGTAAAAAAAACAAAGTACAATATTCTTCTGCACAAGTATGTTACTTTATGTAAAATAAAGGAATGTAGAGAGGAAATGAAAGAATAGAAAAGAATTTGTAAGGAGGTAGGGAACCACATTGAGTTTTCTGAGAATGTATTCTTGGTCTGCAGAAATGGAGTTCTGGGGTGAAGAGAAAATTCCTATTTTAGTAAACACTTTCTGACTGCTGCTGAATCATATCAATTATATCCTCATTCTCCACTTCCTGTTGTACAGTTCAGAATCTAATGTGACTCATGATAAACCCTGTTGCTCACAATAGGCTTCCATTAGTTTACTGAGTGGTCTGTATCTCTTCATCTTAAACCTCAATGCAGAGCCATCCTGCCCCTCCACTATCAAGTGAATATGATCATTATTTTTCATATCTGATTCCTTTCTTGGTGTTTTCTTTGACCATAGAGAATCCTAGTGTCTCCTCAGGGCCCCTGCACTGAAGAGCTAACAAACAGCCCCAGGAAGGGCAGAGAAGTAGAAGACCCCACTCTGCTATATCATAACTATGTGGGTTGCTTTGGTATTTTAATAAACTGAACAATCAAAGTCTACAGTTACATTTATAGAAGAATTAAGAAAATAATAAAATTAATGATAGCACATTTTAAGGATAAATTTCTGAAAGTTATATTTTATACTGTTAAGTTGCTTTCTTACTATTAAAGTGCTACTGTGCAGTGGAATTACATGTGTTGCTATGCCATGGAATTGAGTGTGTTTATATTCTGAACTACTACTAGTAAAGAGTACTCTCTGTTCTTGAAGATTCAATTAATTCTTCAACGTGTGTCAGATTTACTGTACCAATGGAAAGTTAGAAAACATTTCATATAAAAATGCTGGACAACCAACACTCATCTCCACTTTTCACACCCAGGCATTTCATGAATTCTAGGGTGAATGGACATCCAAAGCAAGTAGATGAGTGCAGTCACAAGCATCTCCTTTCTACTCTTCTTCCAACAAAGGAAAGTGGAGCATCCCCTTTAGACTATGAAATCATGATTTGGGAGCATATGAGCCTTTGCTCCTCAGGATAGATATCTGCATTCAGGGAAACGTGTGAACCAAACCTCACAGAAAAGAAAATGAAATCTGTCCCTCCTGCCTCTTCCTCCCTTTCCCTATTCTTCCCTCTATTTTCTTTCCCATCTCTCCCTCTAATTTCACACACACACACACACACACACACACACACACACAAATACTTATCTCTTCTGATAAAAATAAATTTATCTGCCAAACATCCAAGTTTAACACCTAAAACATAACACTGTTTCTCTAAAGTAACTTGTGAATAGCTAAGTTTTATTCTTCATTTTTTTAAACATGGGTTTTGCTGACATATCTATTGTTTTTGAAATCTATAATTAGTAAAACATAAACCCACTATTTTTATTTTTCCATCTGCCAGATGCCAAGTTGTCCCTAGAGACTCTCAAAGAACAGAAGGTAACATGGCTCTTTTTATTTGCATTCTTGTTTACCAGAGTGGGAGAGGGTGACAGCTGAAATGAATAGCCACAGCTTAGGGAAAATGGTTTGGTTTCTCAGTTGTTATTGGGCCATGCTCAGGAAAAGTGTAGAGCTAAACCATAAATCTGCTTCAAAAACACAGTGGCTCATTGTTCTTTCAATTTTTCAGAATCTACTATGATGAATTTTAATAGTATTATCCTTTAGTTACTGAAGCAAACTCACCTGAACCTAAACTATTCTCTGGTTTCAAATTAGATTGCTCTGAAGCTGAATATATCCATTCAATAATTAGCATTCTCTTTAGCAAAAAAAAAAAAGGTATTTAAAAACAATGAAAAAATACATTCCTTACAAGATTTATTAATGAAACAGAGTTATAATTTTGAAGTACACATAGAGTTGATGAGAATTTAAAAAGAGAAGGAAATGACCAAATTTTCCATATTGGCAAGCCTCTGTTGCAGAAAGTCAGCTAATCATTTAATTTCTCTATTGCCTCACATACTTAGAATGTTCTTGCCCTCACCCCCTAGGACAAGTACTATGAAGGGAAGTAAATTATTTTAAAAAGTCATTTTCATTAGTGAAAGATAGTAACATTAGAGTGCTAATGCAATCTGCCTTTGGTTAACCCTTCTACCTTCCTAATCTTTATGAATGGGTTGCTGTTTTCTCTATCAAAGACTAGAGAAAACAATCATGGTAAGTTGACATAAACAGCAGCATAAACCATTACAAAAAGCCACCACCTTCTAGACTTGGTTTCTTAGTGAAGTCCCCAGACTACAATACCTAAAGAAATTTACAAACTCACACATTCGATATAATCTCTTTTATCTATAAGGCATTCTCTCTACTTTATAGGCCAATCTTTTAAATTACTTCTTTATAGTCCTTGGGACCTCATTCCATTGTGTTTTTACACAATAAACAAAAAATCCTACCAGTCTTTATCCTTTAACTCTCACCCAAAAGATGGGCCTGTTGGAACACTAGTTGGTCCTTCCCTAGATATGACTGAATCATTCGCTTTAATTATAACTTGGCTCATAATACATGAAAATAAGCAGGAAATCCCACAACCTGGACAAGTAGGTTAACTGCTTCCCAGACCAGTCTTAGATGTCTTATCTCCTCCATTTGGTTAAAATCTCACCAAGCTATTTGATTTCTTATGGTAGAATATAAACACTCTGCGTTCCATTTATTCAACAAATGTTTATTGAGTGCTTACTCACAGTCAGGTACTGCTGCATAGTCACTGGATCATGAAAAGTTTACATTTTTTGGTAGGAGACAAAATAAATATCAAAAATAGTAAATGACTAAATTATATAGTATGACAGAAGTAACAAATGTTGGGGAAGAGAGAAAAGGGACATATAATGATAAAGGAGAAATGGAATAGATGGGGTGGCAGAGTTCACAATAAGCTAGCTTGAAAAAATGATATCGGAGAAAAGGCATAGTCTATATTTACCCTTCACTTTACTGTTTCTCACAATGTTACACCTAGATTCACTAAATAAGCATGAATATTCTCTAGTAGCTAAAATTAATACAATCCCCACATTCAGTTTAGTCGTTTTCACTTGATCTGCCCTTGAACAAAAAATACAGCTTTAGTCCTTAAGCGGGTCGCTTCTGTAACAGGAATTAATTAGGTACATGATTATTTTTACAATCTGTGCTTAAATATACACTTTATTGCCATGTCTGATATGGGGAGGGAATAACACCTTCTTTAGTTCCCCTAGGTATAAATCAGCTGAAAGCTCTTTAAGGTGGCCCTATGCCCTACCACAGGGATTCCCTGCATGAGCATTGCCATGAGAACTCATTAAATTGCAGGATAGGCGCTGACCCCAGAGCTTCTGAATCAGTATGTCTGTGGAGGAGCCCAAGAGTCTGCATTTCTAACAAGTTCCCTTGTGATGCTCAAAACACAGAGAACCACTACTTTGCATCAGTCTCAGTAAAACTGTAATAACTTTCCAATTAAAATGTAAAATGTCAAATGAAATTAACATTCTCAATTCTAAATCTACGTAACTGAAGTAAATAAGGTTTAATATTTATTTTAATTGTTTTCCTAGTCAAGAAAGAATAAAGGAAACTACATATTTTCCTAACTCTACTATTAGCCAAACCAAACAAAACAAATTTCCTTCCTTTCAACAGTACTACATTTGCCTAAAGATTATGTCATATTCCTAAACATACAAGGAATATTTCTAAGATCTTCATGGTCACTCAAACAGGTTAGCTATAAGCTCAGCAAATTTTCACAGTTTGCTTCACTGTTTTTATCAACCACAGAAAATTTATTCTGGGTACATAAGAAACTAAAACATCCTCAATAAATATAAATTGTGAGTTTATGGATAGGAAAGGAACCAAAAACTCTTTCCAAGCACAAAAGACCCTGATTTGAAATCCTTCTATTTTGGTCCCTAAGGAATCCAATGTGTCATAAAAAATCATGCCCACTTGATGGATGAATTGAGATGACTAGAAGCAACAAGTAGTTCAGTGCTGCTTTCAGAAAGCCAGTGAAATGAAGCAAGAAGAGCGAGTTATGTTCTGAACAAGCTGTGAGATTGTCTCAGCTCATTTTTGTGGAACTGAAGCTTTGCCTGTAAAGGTTTCTGAGGCAGAAGTGAAGCACCACTCCTATCACCCCAGAAATAAGCTTTATGTGCTCTGCTTGTCAAGGTCTGCTGGATATGTCAGGAACATAGCAGCAGTAACAGAGAAAATGCTCTCACCGCCTTTTAAATGAACATGGACAGTTCTTGACCAGAAGTAACTAAAGATGATTTTCTCTTGCAAAGTGAGCATGGATACTTTATAACATTATATACTACAAAAATATAATGGGCTGTTCATTAAATAGAGCGAGTAATCAAACTCTTTAAATCAAACAAAGAATGAATATTGGAGCAAAAGCTGAAATCCTGTGGTAAAAGATAGCAATTCTACCTGCTGGTTAAACAAAATGTAAACTGAATTTACCCAAGCCATCCTTGTATATTTAAAAAGTGATCAGATTAAGAATAGGGGTGGAAGGGTTGAAGGGAAGGGAGGGGAATGGGGAAAAAATAAGAACCAAGATATATCATGTAAAACTACAAATTCCCAATGATGAATGTCATCATATTGTATACCTAAAACGTACCTATAAAATTAATAAATAAAAGAATAATGACTAGACTTCGATGGCCTTGTTATTTAATCACTGCCTCTGTAGGATCTCCACTTCCCAGGAAAATATCCTGAATTATCTCAGAGAAACTGGGAATGGTCTCATCTGTATTCATGATCTGGTCCTGCTATGTGTTATCTTTTGAACCTGCTATTTTCCTCCTCTTACACTTTGTCTGCTTTCATGGCTGCTCATTTATAGGCATTTCTGTCAAAGCCTCTGCTATTTGTTAAGCTTCATGAAATACCTCAAACCTATAGTGTCCAGGTCAGTAAAGTTTAGGATTAAATTGAGTTCCTTCATATATGTAAAATTTCTTAATTACTATTCTAAGTATATAGTTTATATATAGCTTACGCCCAAAATGATGTTTCATCTATGCATTTCAACATTCTATTGAAAAGACATAAAATTAGATTTATTATAAGATGAGAAACAAAAAAGATAAACAGATTAAACAAATTATTTACCATAAGGATCCTGGGAAGTTATTGCCTTAACTGTAAGTCTTTATCCTCTTCCTGTCTCCTTGGAGCTAATTAGCAGTGTTTTCCTGGGTTTTGTGTTTTGTAGTTGTTAGATATAGCAAGGAAAGGAAGAGAGAGGGAGGGAAAGAGGGAGAGAAGGAAAGAGAGAGAGAAAGAGAGAAGTACTCAACTCTTGTGCAGTATGTTTGATTATAGCATAAGGACAAAAAGTGGAAGATCTTGTACAAAGGGTAAATAAGCTTGTGCTTCATCATTTATCATTAAGTAAATGCAAAGTAAAACAATGAGATACCAATACCTATGGAACCAGCACCCTAAACCTATGGCACAAACTCATGCTTCTTTGAGTCACCCAAGGGACAATAATACACAGCTCTCCTGATGGCAGCAGAAAGCTCCATGGCTGAATTGTGATGGCCAGGGCATCAAGTGCTGCAGGAACTGCCATGAGTCCAGGAAGCCCCAGAAGGGAGAGACCCTTGTGAGTAAAATGAATTCACTCCTGATATAAACTCCTGGTTTTTTCCTTATTGGAAATGGAGTCTTTTTCCATGGAGGAAAGAGGATGGCACAGGATAAAGGAACAGGTGGGGAAAGAAAGACTTTCCCTGGAAGCTGCAGTGCCTTAGTGAGTTTGGTTAACCTGGAAATGAGGGGGGCAGGCCATCCATATTACAATTGCAGTCATTGAAGCAGCTGATCATTTTTAATTTAAAACCTATTTACAGTGTGTTATGTGTTGTATGAGAATCTAAGACACAGTAAAACTCAGTAAGAGCTAGGCTTCCTCTGAGATTCCTGTCACCAGTATCTCAGAAAATATTTGAGTCATAGATTATTAATTTGTATGATAAAAGGGCAACTTTAGATATTGCTGACTGAAAGCAACTGGCAAGATTAAGAGGTTAAAAAATGGCATAGTGGGCTGGGGATTTAGCTCAGTGGTTTCGCCGCCTGCTGCGCAAGAGCAAGGACCCGAGTTCGATCCTCGGTACCAAAAAAAAAAAAGAAAGGAAAAAAAAAATGGCATAATGAGTTTTATGCTCATAATGCTTGAGCAAGCGTTCCTACCTCAACCTCCGCGTGGGTATCTGGTGGCACTGAGTGTGTTAGTCAACCCAATTCCATCTTGAGCCTCAACACCAGTTTGTACCTGTGCTTGGACAAGGCACCCAAAACCCCCACATCCTGTTTGGCAGTAAATTTGCTGCAGTTGCAGGATGTTTTGTAGCTCACCCAGTGTGTGAAACTTGCTTGTGTGCCGCCCTCACTAACCTGGCATGGTTCTGCTTCTGTAAAATTCCACTTGCTCTCCCCTTGAGCCCTCCCAAACTGAAAGCATGATTTAAAAGGAGAAATCAAACTGTTTCTTGGGGCCAAGAGAACTTTCCAGGCACTAGCCCCCTCTTGGCCACCAGCTTCAATAAATGGACTCCAATCACGAAGAGCATGGAGAATCTCTATTGTTCTAAGTCACTCGGGTAGAACACTGGGCACATATTCCACTGTCAGGGAAATTTCTCCAAGAACAGAAATACAAAGCAGAACTTCTTTGGACAGCTTGCCATGTTAGTATGGCATCATGAAAACTTCCAACATGCCATGTGAGAACTTCTAACAATGTTTTCTTCTAATAGACCACCAAACGTGCAGCCACCATTTGTGCTGTGGCACACTGGGTCCTTATTTGAAAGCTTCACTTGTAATAGAACTACTATAAAGTTCTTTATGGACTGGAATGACCAACCAAAATTTTTTTGACACACATAGAATCCACTGATAACCCACAAAACCTGTATTAATATCCAATTTGCTGATCTCTTCAACACAACCCTCTATGGTGCTAGTTGGTCTGGCCCTCTTCGATAATTTACAAAAAGTACATTACCGTGTTCTCTGCCTTGACTAAGCTAATAGGCCATTGTAAATCAGACAAATAGAACATGAAGAATTCAAGGAAATTTTCAAATAATACAAATTTGAGGTTTAATAGTAAAATATGCTTTCCATTTCTGATTTTCCTTTGACCTCAGTAGATGGATAAACAGGTTACATTATTTATATTGAAGATTCCTGGGTAAACCCAAACTTACATGCTAATTTGACCTCAAATAGTCTCATAGTCATCTTTTATCCCTGGAGATAATTATGATAACAAAGTAGCAATTCCTGGCTCCTTTTTTAAAAATAGTTCAGTCTGGCTCATCCCCATTAGGGAATGGGATACCTTAACTGAAGGGCGAACCCTATCCAAGCTCAAGGTATGTTGGGGTTGAGGAGATATTAGTAACTCTGTCTTCTCCAGGATTTCTAATGCAAACAAACCATTCCAGCCTTTCTTACACTCTTCAAAGTAGTGGCTGAGAGTACAAATAATTTTCCTGCTCCATTTGTCCTTCACAAACCTCTCCCAGATTTTCCATAGCAATCTCACTGCTATATTGAAAGAAAATAGCAGATATTTTTGTCGTTGTTGATATGTTCAAAGTCTTGGGTTGTTAACTTTAATTACTGTGTATTAATGGCTTCCAAATTTAAAAGAAGGTATTCGTGTCTCATTCATGACATGCTATCAGTATGCTGAACAGCACAGGGATAAGCAGAACAGCCCTGCTGGCACATGTTCTGGAAGTGTGTGCCAACTTCTTTCAACTATTTTATCCTGTGAAGTATTTTTAGTATACACTGGAGTTACAATAAAAATTTAAGATGTTAAAGATTATCATTATTAAAAATAACTTTGTGAAATAAGACACAAAAAAGACACTTGCTCATGCGTGGAACCTAAAAAGTTGACTTCATAGAAGTTGAGAGTATGGGTGGTGGTAGCCACAGGTTGGGAGAGAAGATGGTGGATGTCAGGAAAGCTTGATCGAGGGTAAGGGCAGTTAGATAAGAGAAATAATAACAATAATGTATTGTGTATTTCAAATGGCCAGAAGAAAAATTTTGAATTTTTTATTGTAAAGAAATAATAAATGTTTGAGAATATAAATGTTTAATCTCATTTAAACATTACACAACATATACATATAGCAAGCATTAAATAGTATCACATTAATATGTGTAATTTTTTTTATGTGTCAGATATAGAAATAAATAAATTAAATGAATAATTTTACTCATTCCTTCAGTAAATATTTTTTGAGAACCTATTATGTGTTAATGTTTCTGGTATTAGAACAGTGAACAAAAGAAAGTATTCACTTTCATAGGATTTATATTTCAGTAGGAAGCAATGGATAAGAAACAAAGATATGTCAGATGGTGATAAATGATGTGAACAAAATCAAGGTAAGAACAGAAAGTTCTTAACAGAGTAGAGGAAAGGTTAAAACAGCCAGCTATTAGACAAGGTAATGTCTTAGTCACTTTGGACAGCTATAACAAAGTATCATAGACTAAGTAGCTTATAATCAACAGAAATTTGTTTTCACAGTTTTGGAAGCTAGAATATTCAGGTTCTGGTGAGGATCATCTTTTAGGCTGCAGATTGTAGACTGTTTATATTCTTTTATTTACACTTTTTATACCCCTTCATATGAGTTTTACCTTCACTACCTAATCACTTCACAAACACCCCTCTTTCTAATGCCACCACACTGAAATTAGAGTCTCAGCATGTTAATTTCAGAGGGACACAAACATCCATGTCATTGCAGGTAGTAAAAGGAGACTCCAATGAGTAGGTGGCACATGAGGAGAGATCTGCAGGGCAGAGAACAGGTTATGTAAGTAGAGACAAAGAAGCAGATGTGTCAGATAGTTTTCAGCAGGAAACAAGAACTGCAGGGCCTTCTCAGGGCATTGGATCTTATTAGAGTAAGAAAGTCAGTAGAAATTTTTCAGCAAAGGATTAACTTGACTTGGTTTAAAATTTTCCAAATATCACCATGGCTGTGGAAAGATCACTCACTATCAGGGTGGGGGTGAGATAAATGGCAAACCAGTTGGAAAATTTTGTAAACCAAACTCGTTCAAAGGCAATATAACTAGTGTTTAGGAGGCAATTAGTAAAAAAAAAAAATATCATTCATTTACAAATTTTGTGGCGGACAAATATTCTGTGCAATGCATTTTAGTGATTCACAAAAAAGGAAAGGTTATGTAATTGGGAATGCCCACTATATTCTTATAAAGTGAAAAGACAATAAATTATTATTTCCAGTTTTTCTCAAAATGCAATTATGTCAAAAAGTCAAGTAAGTAAATAAAGCTACAAATCAAATCAAACTATGATGAGGAAATCCTTGCTTATGAAACCTCCCACCACACAATGCAGTTGATAGCTCCAGCAGGATTACATACTTATCATTTCTTACATTTTGAAAAAAGTAATTCCTAGGGGTAGGGTTTGATTCCTGTTATTTCCTCTTTCTGGATGTCTTTCTGTTTCTTTAATTAATGCCCACAGCTTCACTCAAATCCCTTCATAAGACTCATTTTCATGGATACACGTTTTGTGATTAATGTCACCACATGCTGAGCCTACTCCCTACTTTGCAAGTATAAGTACTAAGGAAAATGCAATTTGTACATTATACATCAGGTGAGAGGCAAGAGAATCCAGTGAAAAAACTTCCAGGCTGACAGAAATCAGAATTATGATCTACCTCAACGATGAAATCTTTTGCAAGATACCTAACCCCTCTACTTTCACTTTTCTTGTTCATACAATAGGAATTGTGTTGGCCCAGTGTGCTTGCTGTGGAAATCAGCTAAATGATGATAATCACACCATTGTGTATGAGACAGTTAAGAATCTGGTAGAGTTCACACTCACAATCATTACCCAGGACTGCTTCTTTGAAAGGATCTATAAACATTTATAAAACACCTAATCTAATGTATCATACATGCTAGGCATTAACACAAACAATAATTGTCTTTTCATTTTTGCTTAAACTTCCAGATTATTGTGGTATTTATCATTTCCCTTTAAATAAAGAGACAATTAATGGTAGAAAAGAAATGTGACTTTTCTAGACTTCTCCTGTAGGATTTACAAAATACTGGCCACACTGTAGCCAATTCACAAATGACTATAGAATAATAAATGAAAGAAAATGTGTTTTTAATAAACTAGGGAGTTTTTAATAAATTGAAGCTTTCCCTTAAGGAAATACTGACAGTAACAATGCTATAAAATGTTCAATCCCAGATGCAGAACTTCAATAAATGCTTAGATTCCTTAACATTCCATCTCAAAACCAATCAAGTGATTTAGCAGATATGAATTTATATTCATGTTCAAAAATTAGTGAAACGAATCCACCATTCAGATTGTTAACCACTATCGATACTTTGCTTTCCCCATACTCTAACAACTTCCTTTTCCTTTGTTCCTCAATATTTCTACCAATATTTGTTTCAAATTTTTACCATCCATGACTTCTCCTTTTATTTTAAGCAAATTTCCACAAGGCAAGGAAATGCCAGTGGATGAAATTAACAATGCCACAATTTCTGCCCTTTTGTAAATGATCCTCCTCTCACTGGAAAAAAAGCCTCTCTCCCTTTCCTCTGTGTTACTGCCCCATCTACCACCACCACCACCTGACCCTGCCTCATCTGTTCCTTCATTCCCAACCTCTTCCTTTCTGCTGAACCTACAAAATTTAAATTACTTCTACACTAAGATTTTTTAAATATACAAAAATTTACCTTGACATTTTGCCCTCTGCCAAATTCTCAGCAACACAGTCTATAGATGCTGTCTGCATTTTTTTTTTCATTTAAAAATTGAGGTTGCTTCTGCCACAGGCACCACAACATTTTTGTAGCAACCTGGTTTTTGTCCTTCCACCTTCCTGACCTTTATGCCACAGTGGACATTGACCATTCCTTCTTCTATAATATTATCTGGCTTCTATTCATTTTCTTTTTTCTGCTTTTTCTTTCTTAGTCTCCTTTGCAGGCTCTTACCTCTCTTAATTCTTACAGTTATGTCCTAGATCAATGGTGGCAAACCTACAGCACGTGTGCTGCAGTGGGCTGTTTGTTCTCACTGAAAGATTTCACCATCAATGTCCCTTTCCCCATCCTGCTTATTCATTTCCAACAACTTTGTATTTTGCATGCATCAAATTCTACCTATGCTACTGACAGGCAATTCCCAACATTAATGCCACTGTGTGCTCCACACCACAAATCCATCAGCCAAGAGAACACATCAGGTGGCCAAGCACCTCATCTCTGTATATTAAAAAGTAAACTTATATTCTTCCAATTCCAAATCTACTCTATTTGCTCTAAACCAATTATGGTGCCATATTTACTAAATCATCCATGCCAAAAACTGGCAGTCATTCTTGACTCACAGCCTCACAATCTTCTATATCTCAGATTTGTTCCTTTTGCAATGGGCAAAGGTAACAAGAATTTCAGTGTGTGCTTTATCAAGAGAGCTGGCAACAAAGTGCAGAGGACTGTGATATTGATTATGCCCAAAGCAGGCTGTGAAGAGTTAATCCCACAATTGTCATGTTTATAGGATTGAGTTTGGCTAAAGCCTACATGCCAAGGTCAGAGTAACTTGCACCCAGATTCCATTCCCACAACTAAAACTTTCAGACTAGAAGGACAATGTTGTAATTACAATCATTTATTTTGTCTATTCTATTCCTAATTTCAGAATGCTTTGTCTTGTCCTTTATGAGCCTTGTTTATATTAATTTCCATAGAAACCACACGTTTCCTTTAGCCCAATTGATTACCAATAAAACTCAGTGCCTGGGACTGTCCAGTGCCTTTGTTCATTGCACCAGCATTGTTTGTCCTGGCACCTTACTTTCTCTCTCTTAGTTTTGTCTCTTAATGTATTCTTTTTCTCTGGCCTGCATCGCACACTGGGCAAGTGAGTACTGGAGCCTGACTACAGGGGTCTCCGGCACAAAGTGTCCTCAGGCCAAGTCTGGAGGACCTACATCTGCTGGAAACTGCAAACTCCTTTTGAACAGCAGATTTTTGCCTCATGAATCCTTCCCACTCTTCTTTACTTCAAACTCCATGCCCCTGAGAACAATTGTCTGTACTTATTAGTAGCGTTTCCTTCATGGCACTTGTCACAATTATAATTATTTCTGTAGTGATTTGTTTAAAATCCATCTCCTTATTTCACTAAAGGTTCATACAAGTAACATATCTGAGTTTTACACTTAGTGACTCTCAGTAAATACTGAAAATGTATAAACCTCTATCAATTGTCTGTTTACTGAGCTCATAGAGTATTTCATTTAATTTCAGTTATTATTATTCAGTTCTATAATTTACATTTCCCTTTTAGAACTTTCATACCTTTTCTTAGGTTTCCAAATTCTGCATTTGTTTTGAAAGACTTTGTCACAGATGGCTGAAGAATTCTCAAGATGGCTGCTTTAAAATATTGTTCAGATAATTCCAACATCTGATTCAACTTAATATTGATATCAGTTGATTAGCTTTTCTTATTCAAGTTGTGATTTTTCACTGTCTCCTGAACACTTTATTTACTTGGTTAATGGATGCTGGGTCCTATTTGAGTCTTATTTTACAGGCAGACATCCTTTATGTTTAGCATGTAGATCCTAGCCTACACCTATGGGCTCTATTCCAGCATCATTCAATTTTCAAAGCCTTGGAGGTATTACTTGGATTAGTCTATCTGGTCCCATGGTGCTTCCCCTGCTCCCTGCTGGTGCTACCTGAAAAGGCTAAAAGAGATCTTCAGGAAGATTATTGGCTCTCCTTCAATGGGAGAAGATTGTGAGGCCAAACCAGAGGCTCCTGGATCCTCAAGTCTCTGAATGAGCAAGGAGAGTCACCTACAAAGACAGAGTTTCAGACCAGCTGCCTGCTCTAACAATCTCTCCTACCATCTCACTTGATTCCACTTCCTATCTCTCTGCAAAAAAGAGGATTCTTGGTTCCACAGAGAAGTGCTTCTTCTCTCCACTATTTATTTTTAATGGGGATCCCAACTGATCCCCTAAGGATAATGTTAGGCTCATCTGTGATTAGAGATACTTCCACTCCATCTAGGGTAGCAGGGAGGAGGAGCATACATGGGCTGCATGCACTCTTGGTCTGGTGATTCCAACATGCCGTATCTAAATAATATCTTCTATTCAGTGAGGGAAGGGATTGCAAGACACTTGGCCTCTGTGCTGCTCCTCAAATTCTGAGTTCCCAAGCCAGCTTGCTTTCTCAACACCTTTCAGAGTTACCCTTTCACTGTCCTGTCCATCGTCTCAAAGTTTATAGTTACCCTCATCAGGGAAGAGCAGAGGAAAACATGAGTGTAATAATATCATGTCTGAACTGGAAGTTTACCATTGCTTTTGTTAAATGCTTTACAATTTTTACATTTTTGAGAATAGATGTCAAATATTCTTGATCATGGTGATCCTCTCAAGAGCATAATGTGTATGTCTAGTCAGTGGCCATAGTAGTCTGTTCTCTAGTTCGTGTTATTGGCCACCAATGTCCATTGTGCTATTCAAGACATGGTCTAAAATTCACTTTGGTCAGAAATTCACTGTTCTAAATTATCAGGCCTAAGTGTTAGGCACTGATTATTGATGCAGGTTGACTTTGCAACAACTTCAATTGACCTGCACAAACTTTGGCATTGGCTTCTAATCTTCTATGTTGTTGAATGAGATTCTGTACTCCACTGTTTAGTGCAATTTACTGAGGGACAACCACTGTTACAGGTGGTGGTGATAAAAGTGGAAAGAAAATAAGACTTGTCTCTCCTTAACTTTATGTCCTATTAGAGAGAGGGAAATAGTAAATAGACAAACATTTCAAATGTTAATTAGGTATTGAAAGGGTTATCATGTGAAGGGACAGAGTATGACTGGAGAATGCGATGTTTCATATTTTAAATGCTCAGGAAAGGCCTCTGAGAAGATGGTATCTGTGTGAGCAGAGCAGTTAAAGAAGAGAAGATAATTCCAGAAAGGATAAATTCAAAGTCATCAGAGAACAAAATAAAAGGAGCCACTGTGGCTATAACGGAGTACTTTAGGAGGAGACTGATAGAAAGTGAGATTGGAGTGTAATCATTAGCCACCACAAGGGAAAACTTTATTCACTTTCATCTGGTGACAAATATCTGTGTGGCGATATTTGGATTTTTGGTGTTTCCAGTGGTTCTCAATCTTTTCTGTTGATTGTATAACAGATTGTGAATTTTGAGCTAATGACACCCAGTGATGTATATTTTTTATATTATCCATGGATAATTCTAACACACAAACTACTTTAATAATCATTCCCCTAGACATGAGCTGTCCAGTGCAATAAATATTAGCCACATATAGCTAGTGCCAATAAGGAAATGAACTGTAACATTTATTTTATTTACTACTTTAACTCATTCTTAGAGTTGTCATTGGAACACATCTAAGTATATTTGGAATAATTTTGAGCATGGAGATCTACTTTTTTAGCTACAAATTGTATAAAATATAAATGTAGATCAAGCATTTCAATGAAAATTTAACTTCCATAGTCCATAGATGGGCTATAAGAATAGAATACACACAAAATTTCAAATATTTAGCATTAAGAAGTGGAAAATCCCATTGGTAATTTTTGTATTGTTTACATGCTGAAGTGGTAATTTGAAGATATGGAATGTAAAATATATATATATTTTTAAAGTATATGCTATTGAAGTAATACATTAAAATTACTTTTGCCTATGAATTTTTATTTGGCTACTAAAAAATTTAAATGAGTGGTTACCATGTGTCTGTTAGACAGCACTGTCTTAGATTAAGAGTTTATCTGTATCTTCATTCTTATACTGACTTTCCTGAAACAAAAGTGTGGGGCAGGAGAAATGCTGAGGAATACCAAAACTGTTGGCAGTTTACCTCAGGTAAATGAATAATAATGCATATAGTATCAGTTTACAATGGGAGCATTTTAAGAACTAATCCTCTGATAAACTACCCATTTTCTTGACCTTTGAAATAACTCAGTTTCTCATTATTTTTCTCAGTACTGTACTTGTCATTTAACAAATAGTACTACTATTTAATTATTGTTGTAAAGTAATATGAGGAGATGACTGCCTTCAAAGGCCATTTCTTAGCTCAGAATGATGAAACAGAATTCCATGAGTTGGGTGACTTAAACCACGAGCATTTAGTGCCCACATTTATGGAGGTAAGACACTTAAACTCTGTGCTAGACAACCCAGTATCTGATGATGACCTATTATGACCTATTGTTTGGTTTGAGATAGCCATTTTCTTGTTGCACCCTCACAGAGCAGAAAACAACTGGCTCTCTTCCTCTTCTTATAAAGCTCTAGTTACCTGCCAAATGCCCCATCTCCCAGCATCCTCACATTAGGGCCTTTACATGCAGCCATATGTCAAAAAAAACAAGTTGTTTTGTATTAAACATTCCCTTTTGTTTCCTATCTCTTCTGATATCTGTGCCCTGGCTGATCCAAGAGAGACTGCCCCTCCCGGGTTTGCAAATTCCTAGCTATATCAAACAATTTAACCAGGAACGTTCTTATGCAAGAGCTAAACAATCTAGAGCTCACCCACCCCCAGCCTCCTGTGTTGGGCTCTTACTCTCTGGGCTACTATCCACCTGCTCTAACCAAGGCCAAGAAGACCACAATTAGTGACAACCCCTACACTCTGGAACCAGCTAAAATTATTCAAACTATTTAATTCTAAATTTGTGTGGCTTTCTTATCCCACCTCCTTGATTTCTTCCCATGAAAACCATAATTAAGCCACTTGTCCACATTTTCCCTTGCTTCCTTAGCCTCCTGATCAACTCTAATACTTCCTTTCGTGATCCTGCATGGGAGAGAATTCCCTCTCTCCTTGCAAGCTGTGATAACCTGTCTTTTCTATGGAAGTCATCTCCTGATCTATTCATCTTCAGACACCTAAACAATAATAAAACCTGCATTTAAAAGCATAGTTTCTCAATAAATTTCTACTGTGATTAGAAAGTTTTCCTGGTTGTAATAGTGTCAATGGGCATCTTGGCCTATCTAATTTTTCTTGACGTGATATAATAATGCTTTTGAGTTATTCATGCCAGAAAGTATGTGGCCTTTGATTTCATTTGATCTTACAAACTTTATTTTCATGCTAGCCTATGAGATTTGGGGAATTTTGTACCATCTCTTAGATGTCTCCATAAGCCTTCAAATCTTCACTACATAAAGTATCCTATACAGAAGAGGTTCAAATGGATAAGATTAAGTATAAGCTACTTAAGCAGACAAATTATATAACTACCAATTTCAGTGATGTATTTGATTTATTTTAATCCTAGCTCCCTGATTAATACAAAAATGTAAATTAACTTCATATCTGACCATTTTAATTGTTTAAATTAACATTGATTCAAACAACCAATTGCTATGATTAAGTTTTTCTTGCGACATCTTCACACTTTAAACACAAATAACTTTATGTCACTAATAGAGTCTGTTTCAGCTACTCAATTGAATTGTGCTACAACAGGGAAAATCATTTCAACACAAAAAAACCTTATTACTGAATATCCTAAAATCTCTGGACTTTTAATTTACACTTGATCTTAGCCAAAAGGCTGAGAAGTGATTTGAACTTTTTTTTTTTTTTGTACTGGGAATCGAACTCGGGTCCTTGCGCTTGTGCAGCAGGCAGTGAAACCGCTGAGCTAAATCCCTGGCCCCAATTTGGACTTTTAATTTATAATATTCTATTTATGTTTCCTAATACATAACCTATAGGTCTTATAAATGTGCTTATTAACCCTTTGGAATGTCATAGACCCTGTTATGGTTTGTATTTAAATGCCCCCCTAAATCGTGATGCAATCATAGGTTGGACTTTTGGAAGATGATTGAATTATGGAGACATAATGGGTGACTTGCTGTTAGGAGGTGAGGCCCAGTCAGAAGAGGTGGGGCACTGGAGGCATGGCCTAGAAGGGTACATCATCCTTCCCAGCTCCTCCCTTCACACTTTCTCTGCTTCCTAGTCCCATGATGTGAGCAGTTTTCCTCTGTCCTGGCTTTGCCACCATGCTCCTTCTGCCTTGGAGCCAGCCAACTATGGACTGAAACCTCTGTTTTGGTCTGAGCTAAAATAAACTTCTTTGTTAAGTTGTGGCGTCAGCTGTGGTGTATTGTATACCACCAAGACAAGTTACTAAGACAGACCCTTTAGTGAATGTGATTTTAAAACTCTAGCCTTTCACAAGAAAAAGAATGCACACATTCATACAAACATAGTAATTTGTATTGGGTACTTTTGATGTACTCACAGAGACTGTGAAGCCCACTCAAGAAATCCATAGGGGTTACTTTTCTCAGGTTAAAAATTCTTGTCTTAAAGGTAAGGCAAGTTAATTAGATTTCTGATAATTAATGCTAAACTTTTTCCTGGTTAGAATATAGTATCCAATAGATACTATATTTTGAATAGATACTATTATTTGAAATTTTTCTGTCACATTTTCCCTTGCTGAGGAGATTAGAAATATTTATCTCCTGATAAAAGAGTTTTGTATCATATATTGTCATACTATAGAAAAAAATATGGAAGTATAGGTGCTTCTAATAAACACAGGTATACACACACATGGATAAATTCACATATATGGTTACATTCACACACACATACTTTGATCTAGGATATTCCTTGTGAAGATTTTCCTATAGAATCTTCTACCTGTTGGGAACTTCAAAAACTGTTAAAGACTAAAAAAGTGGGAACAAAATATTTTTAAGTGCATTTTCCCCATAGATCACATATTTAGGGTCCAAATAAATTAGTGTTGTATTCTCAAAGTGAAACAATACACAGTTTGGTGGGGCTATGTGAGACAAGATCTCACGGTAGTTCAGGATGGCCTTGAACCCACTCTGTAGACAGGCTGGCCTCAAACTCACAGGATCCTCCTCTCTTATCCTCCTGTGTGCTAAAATCACAGGTGTGAACCACCACACCCAATGTTGAAACAATATACATTTTATCACTTTTTTTCAAATACAGTTCCTCAATTCAGATATAGGAAATTTAAATTTGAGCTCACAGAGAAACAAATGTAACATATCTAAAATCAAAAAAGTAAAGCCCATAAACTTTGTACTATACACACTATAAAATTATATATATACTTTTATAAGTTGTATCTTTTAAAAATGTACCTTTCAAAACTTTAAAATCTTACATATACTTTTTAAAAAGTATATACAAGAGGTGATCAAAAATCCTCTTTTGTTAGTGTCTTTATCAGGTATGATTAAAAAATACAGTGAATGCCAATGCCAACTGCCATTCAACAGAAAGGCAGGCACATAGACACACTACAGTATGTCCTCATTCACCTCTTCCATTGGCTCTAGCACCATGTGATGTCTGGCTCTGTCCCAAGTCAAAATGACTATGAAAGGTAAATATTTTGAATTGATTTAGGACATTGAGGCAGCCAGGACACGCCAACTAAAGACACTCATAAAAGAGGACTTCCAGAACTGCTGCAGAAAGTGGCAAGGACAATGGGATAAGAATATTCAAAGCAAGGGCAAGTATCTTGAAGGGATGAATGGTAATGTGACTTTCACTATAATAAATTTTAAAAATTTAAACATAAGCCACATGTACTAATCATAACTCATATAACTTTCTTTCTTGCCACATATGTGTCACATATAACACAGGCATAGGGTTCATTAAAAATTCAAAAAATATGACACACAACGTTTTTAAATAGAGAAACTAAGAATTTTGTGGTATGAAGATGAACTATATTATGGGTAAACAAGGAATTTCAGGCTGCAAGAATAACCTGATTCTGGAATTATAATAAGAAAATATCACCCTATTGACTTGAAAGAAAACATAAGTATATAATGAATTAGACTGACTGTATGAAGACAATATACTCTACTTGGAAACACATAAGATAAAATTCACCTAGAAATGGGTGTTAAGGAATGAAAGGTACAAACAATATTTTTAAAGGCACTCATTATACTATTATCTATAATATTGAAAATATTATCTATAAGGTTGAAAAACCTGAATGGCAATAGGATCTAGCAAATTATGATATAGTCATATAATAAGATATCAATTAAAAACAGTTATAGGATAATATTCACTGCTATTGGAAAATGTACTATTGATAATATAATTAAAATCAGTGTTTAAATGGTATGCTTAAGATAATACCATTTTAGAATTATGGCCATTTTCACTATATTAATCATTCCTACCCAGAAGCAGGGGATGTCTGTCCATTTTCTGATATCATCTTCAATCTCTCTTTTCAGAGTG
>NW_004624731.1:24331736-24343166 GCF_000247695.1 Heterocephalus glaber | reverse complement strand
CATTAGAGACTCAAAACCTAAAGACCAGCTATATCTGGAAGACACCTCTGAGAAGCAATCATTCCATAAGGGTTCTAAATACAAGCAACAAAGATACTTACAATAAGCAATTTTCAAGTATCAACCCAGGAATTAAACCAAGGACATTACCAAAAACAAAAACGAGAAGATATATAAGCAAGGCACAAACACAGACTTCCACCCCACCAAAGGAAAATTCTGGGGGAAACGCGGTGGAAAAGTTTGATAATCAAGCACCTTGAAACCCTGAACTGATAACACAGGAAGTAAAAAAACAGATGAATGAGGCTCTAGAAAAATTCAAAACAGGAATAATTTCCCAGATAGTTACAGAGATGGTGAGCAGAGTGAAAGATATGATTAGAGGCTCTAGAAGAGAAACAGATTAAAAAAAAAAAAATAGATGCACTCAGAACCATGCTTGAAGCCATGAATGCCCAGCATAAGAAAGAAATGGAAACCATGATCACCCAACATAAGAAATGAAATCCACGAAACAGATTCAAACAGATATCCAAGAGATTAACAGCTCCATTGAAAGTATCCACAGCAGATTGAGCGAATGTAAAGATACAATATCAGATATAGAAGACAGGATTGTGGTTAGTGACCATGAAAACAGAAATTTCTTAAAAATGGTAAGGGACTATGAGAAATCAATCCAGCACCTGCTAGATGATGGAAAGAATAACATAAGACTGATAGGAGTCCACAATAAAGCAAAAGAAAGTATAAATGACAGTTCAAAAACTGTTCACAGAAGTAATAGTAGAAAACTTCCCAGACAGAGGTGGAGAATTGGACATACAGATAAGTGAGGCATATAGAACTCAAACTAGCCATGATCAAAAAAAAGCTACACCTAGACATATAATAGTCAAGATCCCAGAAACACGAGAGAAGAACAAAATCCTACAAGCAGTTGGAGAAAAGAAACAAATTACATACAACGGAAAGCCCATCAGAATCAAATCAGACTTCTCAACACAAACCCTCAAGTCAAGGAGGGCCTGGAGTGAAGTATTTCAAACCCTAAAAGAAAATAACTTCCTACCTAGACTGTTGTATCCTGCAAAATTATGTTTCAAAATCAATAGGGAAATTAGATAAGTCCATGACAAACAACTCCTGAGAAATTTCATGAACACCAAACCAGCACTCCAAGCAATTCTAAACAATATCCTAGAAAAAGACAATGAAGGTCACAACTCCATGAGGCCCAAAAGAGGGAAGCCACAAGGCAAGGCAAGAAACTAAAGGGAAAGGGGAAAAATAAAACATAAAAGAGCCAACAACAGTAAAACATCATGACAAGAATAAGTCAATATCTATCAATTGTAACCATCAATGTTAAGGATTCAATTCACCAATCAAAAGAAATAGACTGGCAGAATGGATTAAGAAGCAAAATCCAATAATATGCTGTATACAAGAAACATGCCTAACTCCTTTGACTGAAAGTAAAAGGATGGAAAACAGTGCTCCACACAACAGGAACCCCCCAAAAAGCGGAGGTAGCTATCTTATTTGCAAAGTAGATTTCAAACCAAAACTAATTGAGACAAAGATGGTCACTATATCCTTGTGAAGGGATCACTCCAAGAGGAAGAGATGACAATCATGAATATATATGCACCAAATATGAATGCCCCCAACTATACAAAACAAATATTAATGGACGTGAAAAACCATATAAGCACTAATACAATATCACAAATAGATTATCTACATAAAAAATCAACTACAAAATTCTAGAACTGAACCAAGTTATTGAACAAATGGACTTAATAGATGTATACAGAGTGTTCTACCCCACAAAATCAGAATATGCAATCTTTTCAGCTGCACACAGGTCATTCTCCAAAATAGACCACATGCTAGCTCACAGGAGATGTTTAAGTAAATGTAAAAGAATTGAAGTTACCCCTTATATATTATCAGGCCATAGTGCAATAAAATTGGAGATGAATAGCATAAGAAACCACAAAACCCCCACAAACACATAGAAATTGAACAACACCCTCCTGAACAACCAATGGGTCACAGAGGAAATTAAAGAAGAAATTAGACAGTTTCCAAAAGTAAATGATAATGCCAGTACAACATACAGGAATCTAAGGGACACAATGACAGCAGTTCTGTGAGGGAAATTCATAGCATTGAATGCCCATATTAGGACAACAGAGAGAACTCAAATAAACACCTAATGCTGAACTTCAAGCTCCTAGAAAACAAAGAGCATGACAAACCCAAAGCTCCTGCCAGAGAGGAAATTATAAACATAAGAGCAAAAATCAATTCAATGGAGACTAAGAGAATGATACAAAAACTGAATGAATCAGAGTTGGTTTTCTGAAAGAATAGCTAAAATCAATAAACCTTTAGCCAACCTTATCAAAAAAAGGAAAGAAAAGGCTCAAATCCATGCAATTAAAAATGAAAAATGTTAAATCACAACATATCCAGCAAAAATGTAGATGATCATCAAAACCTACTTTGAGAAACTGTACTCTAATAAAATGGAAAACAAGAAATGGACAGATTCCTAGATACATATGAATTGCCAAATTTAAATGAAGAAGATATAAAAATTCTAAACACCCCAGTTACAATCAGTGAAATTGAAAACATAATTAAAAATTTACCAAGAAAGAAAAGCCCAGGGCCAGATGGCTTCACTGCTGAATTCTACAAGACATTTAAAGAAGAACTATTACCATGACTCTTTAAATTCATCAATGAAATTGAAAGGGAAGCAATACTTCCAAATTCATTCCTGGAAGCAACTGTTACTTTGATTCCAAAACCAGGGAAAGACCCAACCAAAAAAGAGAACTATAACCCAATCTCCCTAGTCAACATAGATGCAAAAATCGTCAATAAGATACTGGAAAACAGAATACACAGGGTCATCAAGAAGATGATACACCCTGACCAAGTCGGATTTATCCCAGGTATGCAAGGGTGGTTCAACATACATAAATCAATAAATGTAATACACTATATTAACAGAGCCAAGCACAAAAACCATATGATCATCTCAACAGATGCAGAAAAAGCATTTGACAAAATCCAACACCCATTCATGATTAAAAAAAAAAAACCCTACAGAAAATTGGAATAGAAGGTCTTTACCTCAACCTGATTAAGGCTATCTATGAAAAACCAACAGCCAACATCATACTAAATGATCAAAAACTGAAAACCTTCATGGTAAAATCAGGAACAAGACAAGGATTCCGCTATCACCACTCCTATTCAATATAGTTCTGGAAATATTAGCCACAGCAATTAGAAAAAAGAAAGAAATAAAAGGAGTACAGATAGGAAAAGAAGAAGTTAAACTGTCATTATTTGCTGATGATATGATACTCTATACAGAAGACCCCAAGAACTCTGCCAAAAGACTTCTAGACTTAATAGAAAGATTCAGTAAAGCAGCTGGATACAAGGTCGACACTTAAAAAATAACAGTCTTCTTGAACACAAATAACAGACTCACTGAGAGAGAAATTAGGGAAACAATTCCTTTCACAATACCATCCAAAAAAATGAGATATCTAGGAATCAGTCTACCAAAGGAATCAAAAGACCTCTACACTGAAAATTACAGCACTCCGAAAAAAGAGATTGAAGAGGATATTAGAAAATGGAAAGATATCCCTTGTTTTTGAGTAGGAAGAACCAATATAGTGAAAATGGCCATACTTCCAAAACTGCTATATAGATTTAATGCAATGCTGATTGAAATTCCAACAATATATTTTACAGAACTAGAGAAAAAAATGCAAAAATTCATTTGGAACCAGAAGAGACCTACAATAGCAAAAGCAATTCTACTCAACAGAGACATAGCAGAGGGTATCACAATCGCCAACTTGAATCTATACTACAAAGCCACTGTGATAAAAACAGCATGGTACTGGCAAAGAGACAGACCTGAGAATCAGTGGAATAGAACAAAAGATGCAGAGACAACTTCAGACATACTCAGCCACCTCATCTTTGACAATGGAGCCAACCATCTTCATTGGAGGAAGGATAGCCTCTTTAATAAGTGGTGTTGGAAAAACTGGATTTCAACTTGCCAAAGAGTAAAACTAGACCCATATCTATCACCATGCACTAAACTAAGATCAAAGTGGATTAAAGATATAAATATTAAAACAGGAACACTAAACTTGCTGGAAGATAAGTTAGGTAGAACTCTTGAAGACATTGGCATAGGAAAAGACTTTATAAACAATACCTCAGTAGCATGGGAACTAGCACAAAGAATCAATACTTGGGATCTCATCTTATTAAAAAGCTTTTGCACTACAAGAGAAACCACCAACAGAGCTAAGAGACAACCTAAAATGTGGGAAAACAATTTTAGCACCTGTACCTCAGACAAAGGACTACTATCTAGAATATATAAAGAAGTTAAAAAAAATCAGACCCCTCCAAATTTAAAGACCCAATTCAAAAATGGGCATCCCAAATGAACAGACATTTCTCAGACAAAGAAGTAAAAGCAGCAAAGAAACATATGAAAAAATGTTTAACATCACTGGTCATTTGAGACATGCAGATGGAAACAACACTGAGATTCCACCTGAGAAAGAATGGCTGCTATCAAGAAATTAACCAGTAACAAATGCTGGTGGGGCTGTGGGGAAAGAGCAACCCTGCTCCATTGCTGGTGGGAGAATAGACTGGTGCAACCACTGTGGAAATCAGTATGGAGATACCTCAAAGAAGTAGGACTAGAGGTCCCACTTGATCCAGCTATTCCCCTGTTGGGTATCTTCCCCAAAGAAGTAAACAAATCATACCAGAGCAATATATGTGCACCCATTTTTATAGTGGCACAGTTTGTAATAGCTAAAGCTTGGAAACAGACCAAGTGTCCATCAACTGGAAATTGGAGTAAGATGTGTTTTTATTTTTATAAAATGGATTACTACTCAGCCATAAAGAATAAGAAACTAGAGACATTTATACCTAAGTGGATGCACATTGAGGCCATACTCTTAACATGAAATAAATAGGACACACATGTAAATACCAAATAGTTTCTTTGGTGTGAGAAACTGAAAGTGTAAATAAGGATTAAAATGAATAATTCATAATTTAAAATAGGAGGAAAAGGTCCAAAGGGATAGGGGAAGTGGGAGGGAAAAGGGAAAAGAAAGAAGGGTAAGGAAAAATTATGAGAAAAGGAAAAAAATGGAAACAAAGTCTATGTAAATAGGGAAGGGTGGAGTGGGTAAAGGGAGGACAGGGAATGGGGAAAAAAATAAGAACCAAGATATATCATGTATCGGTACAAGTACCCAGTGATAAATGTAAATGTATTGTATACCTAAAATGTACCAATAAAAGATTTTAAGGAAAAAAGTGACCAAATCAAACTTAATTCAAACTAAATTCAATAAGGCTTTGCCCTAGAGTGAGATCCTCCACTACCCTACACTACAAATACAAAGTTATAAAAGTTTTAAACAAGTTGTTTTACAGTACAAATGCCAGTGTAGAAACTACCTTATGTAGCCTAGGAAAACTAATTGAATCAACTATACATAATAGAGTTTTATGCTTCCAGTAGAAAAAAAATGTTGGTCAAAACAGTGACCAGATTTTAACTTCTGAATCTTGATTTTATTTATTTATTTATTTATTTATTTTGGTACTGGGGATCGAACTTGGGTCCTTGTGCTTGCGCAGCAGGCGGCAAAACCACTGAGCTAAATCCCCAGCCCTTGAATCTTGATTTTAAATACAAGACTAGGTTCACAGAAATTAATAGGTTAACCCAAACATTACGCTTGAGTGAATAGGCATGTATTTAGGGAGCTTGGTTCTTTAGGCTTACATTGGGCATGGGTAATTTTAAAAAGAAAGCTATAAGGACCGGGGATTTAGCTCAGTGGTTTCGCCACCTGCTACACAAGTGCAAGGACCCAAGTTCAACCCCCGGTACCAAAAAAAAAAAAATACCATATACTTTCTTGCCTCTAACATACATACATACTTACTTATAAACATATATATATGTGTGTGTGTGTATATATATATATACACACACACACATATATATGTTCTAAATAGGTAGCTATCAAAATAGCTTAATTGAATAATGCAAATAATCCTTCTTCCTCAGCCTCCATATTCAACATGAGAAGTCAGTTTTATTTCCAAAACACTTCTAAAATCACTTTTCTCCATTCCATATGTCATATCAAACACTAGTCCATATCACTGTCATCTTTGCCCATATTACTGCAAGAGCTTCCTAACTGGTCACACTGATTCCAATTCAGCCGCCTTATTCAAAGTATTTTATTTTTCCACTCTAGCAAAGGTACTCTTGCTAATATGCAAATCTAATTATATTTCTTCCCCCCAAAAAGCATCACTTCAATAGCTCCCAACAGCCCTGAGATTAAAGGAGTCCTCAATATGACATACAAGATCCATACATCCATGTGATACGGCCTTAGCTTACCTACTCAGCCTTATTTAATACTACTTTCCTAAAGTTTTCTGGCACACAGAACTTCTTTCATTCCCTGCAATCCTATTCTTTCTCTAGGCCTTACATGTGCTCACAGCCTGGAAAACTCTATATTGTTTCTCTCTTCATCTGAATAATTCCTATTCTTTCTGCAGATCTCACCTTACATATCATCTCCTTGAAATTTTTTTGAAATTTTGAGCCTTAGTTGAGCATCTGCCCCCACCTCTCCTATATGCATTATACTGGTTATCTCACACTCAGAATTGTGTTTGGTCAATTCAATGGGATAGTTAACTGACTGTGTCAATTTGGGTAAGAAACAACCATCTAAATTGGATCCCCATACTTTTGGGTGTGGAAGATCCACGCTAGGGAGGATTGTCACCAGAGTGGTATGAAAAGGAAATAAGAAGGAAGCCTGGCTTCTGTTTCTTCAGAGGAGCCTCAGTCTTCACCTTCACCTTGGATGTTGTCTCCTGGCTTCTAGCACAGACTCTTCATCCTCCAGATCAGATGCTTCAGCCTTCTGGCTCAGACCCTTTGCCCTCCTAATACAGATTTGCATGGGACACTACACTGAGCTCCAGACCTTTGGCCGGATCCTTCAGATATGCAGTGCACGGACAGACCCTCTGCACTCTTCCACACCTGACTCTATGGGTGGTCACTGTAAGCCAGTCTTGTGAATTCTTATATATTAGTATATCTTGCATTAAATTTGTTTCTCTAGTAAAAAAAATGTAATTGCATACTAAGAAATTATTTATGATTTTTTTCTAATAATAAGGCACACTTCAAAATGTTAGTGTTAAAGTAAACTATGATATAAATCTGTTTTCTAGAAAATGTTTCATAACAAAAATAATTCTTTATAGAAAGCCATATAAAAACAGAAGGCAGAGATGACCATTTTGTCAGTGATTGTGAAGGGCTGTGTGAAAGAACAGTGGCTAGGAGGCCCTTGTGTTGCAGTCAGTAAGAAGACCTTGGAAGAAGGTTTCATGCCAGTCCAAATTAAATGCCCTGCAAACTACACCAGACCTTTTGCTCACAGAGCACACTCCTGATTAATCATTTGATTATGCAGATATCTTGATAGACAAAGGCATGGACTCATAAGATAAGAGAACCCTAATGGTCCCAGGAAAGCACTGGTCTCCCACAGTGACTACACGCACTCCTTATAAATTTACAAGGTTGTATGGACTTATTAACTATTTTCTTGCAAGAGTTTACTTTGTTTGTGGTTATTCTTTTGGTAATTTAAACTATTCTGGGTACTCTGATTATCCATAAATAAACAGGGAAAATTTTTAAACTAGGAAAATTAACAACTTGGCATGTCATTACCAAATTATACATATACCAAAAACTCTAACCGGGAAAGCCAACATCTTTACCAAAATGTCTATGCATTTCAACTGAAACAAGGACTATGACTCATTTTACAAGCCCCTGATATCTTAGTATTCTTCCAAGGCCTGATTTTTCCTACTTTACCCCTGTTTTCACTGCTAACAAGAACTATAAGCATTAAACAGATCCAACAAGAATAATATTTTATAAATTGAAGGTTAGATTAAAAATATGTAGAGGATAGTTGTTAAGACTCCATTTGCAAGTCACTTGAAAGCAGATGGGGAAGCAGCTGTTAACCGCTGTACACAATGCCCACCCAAGCAAAGCTATGTTGATGCTTAAGTTCAGAAAGTGTCTTAATCCATTTTGTGCTGCTCTAGCAAAATACCACATCCTGGTAATTCCCACAGAACAGATATTTATTGACTCACCTTCTGGAGGCTGCAAAGTCCAAGACCTAGAGGCCAGCATCTGACAAGGGTTTTGTTGTTGCGTGATCCTAGAAGAGAAAGTCAAAGTGAGGGCAAGACAGCGCAAAACATCAAGCTCACAGTCTCAAGCCTTTGTGGCAGTAGTGTTAATCCACTCATGAGGATCCCTAATGGCTTAAACATCTCCTATTAGGTCCCATTTTTCAATACTGTTACCTTGGGAATTAAGTTTCCAACACATTTGGGGAAGCACAATCAAACCATAGCAGAGTGTGGGGGTGTGTTTGAATTTCTAATAGATGTAAGAGGTCTTAGAGGAATGTTCTGCTTTTTTTAAATTTCCATATGTTCTCTTCATAATTAAAGTGATTCATTCTCCAAGTTTCATTTCCAATATTGAAGGAGAAACCTCATTTAAGAAACCTCATTCTGATTGATTTCAGCTGGGAGAGAGGAAGTAGTACTCTACTAAGGGCTGTTCTGTAGTCAGGAGTAAGTTTTGCACAAATCTCATCTCACTTGATCAGGTGATACTCTAGCATTTGTCTCATCCTACTAAGAAATCATGTAACTGATAATTAACATAGGCTGGACAATTGCAAGAGCCCTTTACTGGCCATCCACTTCTGTGTTCATTCTCTTTCAACCTATCCTCCATTCTGCTACAATCGTATTTCTTTCAATCATATAGACAAAATATGTTCCTCCTCTTAGAAATTTTAATGGTTTTCCCTAAGCACAGAATATATATAAACTCCTTGTTATAGCATAAAATACTTTCATGATCTGACTTCTGACTCCTCCAGACATAGATATCAATATATTCATATCTCTAGCTATATTAGCTATTATCTATCTATCTTGCTAATTAACACCACACTAATACACACACATAGTTATATAGATTAATATTTCCATAGTTTTCAGAAAATAAAATCTTTTCCTACCCGCCATGCTGTTGCCAATTGTTTTCTCTCAGTAGAATGGTATCTAGCCTCTCCCAATGTATTAGTCTGTTACATTCATATTGATTCTTCAACTAAAATTCTCTCTCCACTGACATTTCTGACTTGTAAAAAACAGGTGTAGTTTTCATCACAGATCCCTTAACTTGGTACCTGACTCAATTAGTAGTTTCCACATTACTTGATACTTGTTTTGATATCTGCAAATGTGCTAAGTTCTTCTTTATATGTGGCCCTTAGTGAGCAGCACCACCATTGCCTGAAAACCTCTTAGAAATGCAAACTTTCTAAGTCTGTCTGCAGATACACTGGATCAGAAACTAGAAGTGGAGTCTAGTAATATGCATTTTAATGGATCCTTCAAAAGATTCTCTTTATATAATTATTAGTATCATTTTAAATTGATAGAAAATTATGTTTGTGGGGTACAATATGCTTTGAGATATGCATGCAAAGTTAAATGATTAAATCAATTAACACAGCCATCATCTCATTTACTTTTCATTTTTTCATAAGACAGCAGTTCATTGTCTTAGGAATTTTGAAATATGTCACTATTAACTATAGTCACCCTATTGTGAAATAAATCTTACAAATTTATTATTTCTGTCTAAATGAAAATGTGAGCCCTTTGACCAATATTTTCCCCTCTCCTCCCCAATTTCAGCCTCTGGTAATCACCATTCTATTCTTTCCTTTCATGAGTTTGAATTCATTAGAGTTCACATGTGGATGTGTTTGGCTTCTTTCCACTTAGTATAACATCCTGACTCACTTTGAGTTGATATTTTGTACATGGTGTCAGCTAAGAGTGTAATTTAATTATGCCTGTGTATATCTAGCCTTCCAAACAATTTATTGGAGAGACTGTCCATTTCTCATTGTGTCTTTTTGGCATCTTTGTGAAAAAAAAATATCAGTTGATTTAATGTGTGGAATTATTTCTTCACTTTCTATACATTTGATTGGCCGATATGTCTGTTCTCATGCCAGTACCATGCTGATTTGATTAAAACAGGTTGATAATATTTTTTATAAGTTCCAACGTGTGCTGCCTCCATCTTTGTTCTTTTTTGCTGAAGATTGCTTTGGCTTTTTAGATTTCTTTGTGTGATTATCCAATGAGAGAAGAAAAATAAATGAAGAAAGACTTTAGGAAATTTATGGGACACCATCAAGAAACATGGCATTAACGTAAGAGACCTAAGAAGAACCCCCACACCCTCTGCCCATCACGAGCTCCACCACCAGAGCCTGGGAGGTGGGTCTGCAGCACTGGAGGTTGTTCTACACTGTTCACACAATTGAAGACTAACTGCAGGCCAAATCCAATCTGGGTTTAAAATCATGGACTACCGCTATGGACTACATTTACATGGACCATTCCCTTAAAAAAAAGAAGATCTCTCACTACCTGATTCAGAGCTGCCTCAGATGCAAAGTCCTCTACTCAGCAGTTGTGAAATCCATCCAGGCAGAGAAATATGGAGATAGGATTATCACAGAGAATCCAGACACATAAGTGCACTCATATGCCTGTCCTGATTGTAACACTGGTGGTAGTAAAGCCATCATCACTGACTCCTAAACACTTTCATAACCCTTAAAGAAATACCATAACAACCCTAAGCTCCTAGGGCAGAGAAGCTGAGCCAGTCCCAGAACTCGGAAGGAAGTTCCCCCACTGCTATCAAAAGGTCCCAGGGCAGAGAAGGTGAGCCAGTCCCAGAACCCGGAAGGAAGCTCCCTCACCACCATCCCAAGCTCCTAGGGCAGAGAAGGTGAGCCGCGTGGGCGCCAGAAGCACACACACACACACACACACACCCGCCCCGTGGAAATGAGAAGACACGTAAACAAGTCTCAAAAACAGACTTCTGGATCACCTACAGCAACCTCAAAAGAAAACGAAATGGAAAAATCTGATACTCAACCACCTGGACTCTCTGAACTGGAAACAAAAGAGGATCTGGGAAAAATGAAATCAGAAAGAATTACTCAGATAACAGCAGAGATTTTGCTCATGGTGCAAGACATGATTAATGAATCTAGAGAGGATATAGATTTAAAAAAAATAGAGGATCTGAGGAACATGATGGAATCCCAACATAGGAAACAAATGGATTCCATAAAACAGATGCAAACAGATTTC
>NW_004624731.1:24310761-24327967 GCF_000247695.1 Heterocephalus glaber | reverse complement strand
AATGGGGAAAAATAAGAACCAAGAGAGATTATGTAAAGGTGCAAATTTCCAATGATGTGTGTCATTATATTGTATACCTAAAATGTACCAATAAAATCAGTTAAAAAATAAAAAAATTTTAAAAAGAGACCTAAGAAGAGAAGAAAGAGGGCCAGAAAACATAATGATGAAGAAAGAAAATAATGACTGAAAATTTTGCAAACCTGGAAAAAGATGCCAATATGCAATTTAGAAAGCTCAGAGGTTTCCAATCAAAAGCAACCCAGAGAGAGAGTTCACCAAGACATGTCACAATCAAGCTATCAAAAAGCAAAGACAATGGCACAATTCTGAAAGTGGCAAGAGATAATAAACCTATCATTAAAAAGGAAGTCCCCATACAGACACCAGGGTACCTCTCAGCAGCTACCCCATACTCCAGGAGTGTGGTGATATGTATTCAAAGTGATGAAGAAAAAAATGGCCAACCAAGAATACTTCTTCCAACAAAGCTATCCTTTTGAAAAGAGGGAAAAATAAGATGTGGCCAGACAAGTCCTGCCTTACAGCAATTGCTAAAAGGAGTTACTTAAAGTGAAATGAAAAATTACTAATTAATAACATAAAGTATTGGAAAGCACAAACTCAATGGTATAAATAATACATTGTGATATTCAAAATATTCTAGCATTATAACAGTGATAAGTAAAGCAATTCTACCTCTAATATGAAGGCTAAAAGACAAAATTATTAGAAACAATTATAGCTACAATAACTTAAAAAATACAAATTATAAAAATATATAAATTTAACAGCAAAATCATAAGATATGGACAGAAGGGAGAAGAAACACAGAGTTTTTGTATGTGACTAAAGTCAAGTTTTAAACATCTTAAAATAGTATGCTATTAATATACAATGTTTTATGCAACCATCACGCAAAACCTATAGTAGACAAAAAACATAAAAAGAACAAATATAGCATTCCATGACACAAAATCATCAAGCCACAAATAAAGATAGCAAGAGAGGAAGAAAGATAATTTGAAAAAGAGAACTCCAAATGAATCTGATGCTCATTAAATTGTAAGTATCACTGTCTTAACATTAAATAAGTCCTATCAGTGATGCACATAACAGAAGCTCAGTTAGCAGTGTCATAATCCAACAGGGGATTTTTTTTTTCAGTATAGCTGCTCAAAAAAGTTACTGAAGACTTAAGTTCTATTTAGCAACCTGTTCCACAATTCTCAAAATGTAGTATTTCCCTTCCTGATCACAAAGTGACTACATTCCAGTTTGTAAGACCGAGGGCCTTACCAAACGCTCCGAGGAGCTAACTACAGCGACGATCACCCGGGAAGGAACACACCCGTCAAGTTGGAAAGTAAAACAGACCTTTATTAGTCTGGCCAGACGGCACTCCCAAAGCAAAGTAGCTGAGAGAGGCAACTGGCTCAGAGTCCGAGGCTGTTTTATAGGGGGTTAAAGGGGGGGGGGTTACATGTAGATTTACGGGAAAGAAAGAAAAAAAAGAAAAGGAACAAGGGTTTGGCTTATTGTCACATGTTGATGGTCAGCATAACCTCAGTGAGGACACTGTGACCATGATCAGCAGATTTAGTTACGGTCTCCGGACAAACAAGGGGTTGAATGATTTACTTAGGATATCTACTATTTTAAGACTAGCAAAAACATTTTAGCCATTAGACATAACACAGTTCAAGGGGATACATAAATTTTGAATCATACAATCCCACAAGTTGTCTTTTTCTTTTTGCAGGTGAACCTTTTGCTCATATTGCTCATTGCTTATATTGATGGGCATTTTTTGTTATCATCAGGTTGTCACATGAAATGACAATTACCATTTCTTCGAAAGTTACAGAAAGAGTAATTCATGGAACTATTCTGGTACCAGGTCTGTATACACAGCTCATTTCACAAACACCTCAGATTTTTAGCAAGTCAGATTTTTGTTATGCATTATTCAGTGATAATTGATGATCCATTGGAATTTCTTAATTATCCCCAACTCTATATGTGGTCTCTAGCATTAATTATTTGTGAAGTGTATTCTTTATAACTTTCTACACAGAGAGGGAGGAAATAACACTTCCACAGAAGCATTTGGCCGAAATTTAGAAATAAATAGAAAATAATCACATTTCTCTTAAGTGGAATGATTGCTAACACCATAAAACATTTATTTTAAGAACTGTATTTTTTCCTGCAGATCTGTGCTCAGCTTTTAGACTAAGTGCACTTTTAGGGCTAGAATTTGGATCAGCTTAACAAGTCAGTACTTGAGTAAATGGGTCACTGTAGTGAAATCACTTGGAAAATATCTTAGATTTCAGGAGTCTCTGAAGAACTTTTGGAAGATTTTCTCAGTGGTAAATCATTGTGGTATCTGAATTTAAGAAATGGTATTCTAGATATTTTTTTAACTTGAAAAGGAGAGCTCTAAAATAAATTCCACATGCCCATGATGCAAAATAATCATAAAAAGTAAAGAAAATGTGAAAAAAATATTTAAATTATGTCAAGGTAAGTGATGACTTTATAAATATGGACTATGAATAAGAATAATGAAAAAGAGAAGAAATATATTTCCAAATTATAGTTATAAAAATTCCATATGAAAGAAAGAAAATTCACAGACAAATAAAAGTTTGTAAAATTACTTCCTCAGATGTGACAAAAAACTAATATACAAAATGTGTGACCTCAACCTCAAATAATCTCAAATTAATGCTAGGATACAGGAAAGCATCTCAAGAGAAAAAATAAACCAGGTGAATGAGGTGAAAATTCTAAGAAGAAATATAAATTGCCAAAAATTTTAGATTATTCAATTTCACTATTAATTATCGACCTGTAACTTACAAGAAGATATGTATTAGTTTCATACTGCTGCTGTAATAAATTGCCATAAATTGAATATCTTAAAACAATGTCAGTTCATTACTTTACAGTACTGAGATTCGGATGTGCATCTCACTGGCTTCTATCCAGGTACTGGCACGGCTGCCTTCCTTTCTGGAGGCTGCATGTGTCAAGTCTTTTTCCTTTTTAGCTTCTGGGGGTCACTCCCATTCCTTGACCCTTGGCCCTCTTCCAGTGCCATCAAAGACAGTGTGGTAGTCAGCTTTGTCATGGCTGCGACACAATACCTGCTTATCCACAGCTTAAAGGAGAAGTCAGTCTGTTCAGTTCCACTCCCCGATCAGCTGGCTCCAGGGCAGAGGCAGCCTGGTGGGAGGGTGTGTGTGGAGGAGCAAAGCTGCTTAGTTCAGTCACTATTTAGCTGATCTAGCTCCAAAATGTCTCTCACATTCCTGCAACATGTTTATACGAAGCATGTATTCTCTGTCAGGTACCGACGGCTTAGAAAGGACAGCAAGGAAGAAGGCAGAATCTTGGTGATTTTTCACTTCACTAATGGAAGTCCACACTGGGTGAATGTGATAATGAGAATAACTGACAGGAAGTTTAAAGAATACTTTTGTGGATGTAAAAACTGAATTTTGATGGAGGAATACAGTGTTAGTCTGCTTGCGCTGTAATAACAAAATACCACACACTGTGTGCCTTAGACAATAGAGATTTTATTTCCACACATATTTGAAACTAAGAAGTCCAAGATCAGAGTTTTAGCAGGATTCAGTTTCTGATAAGCACTCTTTTCCTGGCTTTCAGAAGGCTGCCTTCTCACTGTGTCCTCACATAGACTTTCCTTCATCCAAATGGAGAGAGAGAGAGAGAGAAGAAATCTTTTTCCATCTATTTTTGGCTGGCCTTGAACCTTCAATTTACTGTAGAACAGGCAGTTCTTGAACTCAGGATCCACCTGCTTCAGCCTCCCAAGTGCAGGAATTACAGGTATGCACCACCACATCAGGTTTCTCTTCCTATTCTTACAAGGTTACAGATCCTACTACATTAGGGTACCATTCTTACAACATCATTTAACCCTCCTAAAGACCCTATCTCCAAATATAGTCACACTGGGGGTTAAGGTTTCAATATGTGAATTTGAGGGGAACACAATTCAGTGCATACCAGCTGGGAATGTAGCAAGGAAAGATGTAAGTGGTGGGTAGCATAAGAAAGGGGTACATATGAGTCTGGAGAGATAGACCAGGGTAAGGCTGTGACAAGTTTTATAACTGAGGCAAAGGTTATTAATGCTATCCTGAAGCAACACGAAGCTATAGAGAGAAACTGTGTCAAAGAATAAAATAAGACTAGTCTGACATGAATTATATGTAACAAACTTCCCCAAAACTTAGTGGCTTAAAACAACATTTGTTTTATCACAGATTTGTTGCATCAGAAATCTGGGTGTGACCTAATTGAGTTTTCTTGTGAGACCTTTCCAGGCCTAAAATCAGGATGTCCAGTAGCAAGAATCATCTCAAGGCTAAGTTATAGGAGAATCCACTTCAGAGCTCAGCTCAGTATGCTTGTATGGGCTGCTAGACCTAACTTTGGCTGAGCCACGTTCAAAATCCAAATGCTTTTTGCTAGGTTTTTATTTCTCATAAGCTATTTGTAATAAGTAAGTCAATTTCTCTCTGGATTTTGACCAGTTACTTATTACATGGGTCTCTCCATAACGCACTTACCAGCATGAGCAAACAAGAGGAATAAGCAAGACAGTCTCAGCAAGATATAACTCTCAGTTCTGTGTAATTTTATGCTAGAAATACCCTCCTACATACTTGTGTGATACAGTCCACTGGTTATAAGCAATTCACTAGGTCCAGCCTCTACTGAAGGGTTTGGGCATTTCAAAAGGGCATGAATATCAGAGCATGAGTATTACTGAAACTCATCTTGGAGACTTACTACCACAGATCTCAAATTGGTTTGCAATTGTTTTGGTATTGTATTAATGCTTAAAATCATTCTTTTAATGACTTAACGAAAAAATTTAGTTGTAAATTCAGTATATATCTTTATAAAAATAGTAACCAAAATTGTCTTCAACTATTAATTCAATAATCAATCCCAATTGCAAATGTTATTAAATGAAAATCATTACATTCTTATTATATTTACTCTTCAATTTTACGATGTAATGTATGAAATAGCATTCATTGGTGTTATGGTTGTGTCTAGATGTCCCCTCAAAGCCTCATGCAGTCTTGAGGTGGGGGGTTCAGAGATGTCTGGATCTACAGTGTGTGGTGCTGGGATCAAGTGTGTGTGATTAATAAATTAGTCCACTGGTTGGTTCGGCATAGTTCTGGCTAGGATTAAGTGTGTGAGTGCTACACCGGCCCTAGGACAGGTAGTCTGCATAAAATATAAGGGACAGAAAGGGCAATGTGCTCTCTCCTGCTTGCTTCCCATGGACTATTTTTCATCTGCAATGCTCCTCTCCCTTGCCACCCTGCCTTGGAGCCAGCTGACTATGGACTGAAACCTCTACAAACTGTGAGCCAAATAAACCTTTCCTCCTTTAGCTTTGGGTGTCAGGTACTTTGTCTCAGACACGAGAAAAGTAACTGTATTTAAAACGATGTTTAAATTATTTGGACTTTCCACATCTGGAGATCTGTGAAACACATGGGACATTTTCCTACATTATTTCTGTTAGTGTTACTTGCTTTTTTCATCCTGTGATCATAGAATTTAATAATTCATTGTTTGTAGAAACTCATACATTGTGAAATTTTTCACATCTGCATTTGAAGATGTAAGCTATCATATGTGAGTTTCACAATGTCTTTGAGACAAGAATTTGAAAACCACCCACTTGTGTGCTTCAGAATAAATTTTAATTTTTCACTTCTCTGACCTTCAAAGGAAACTCTCCTGACTTTCAGTAGCAGCTTTCCTGTTTTCCATTCCACAATGTCTTCTAACAGCCCTCCAAGCCCTAAACGGAAATCATAATACATAAAGTGGCTTCCATTTTCTTGACTGAACCTCACGGAAACAATATGTGCTACACCTCTCTCTGTTTTCCCAAAGAACCAGCTGGAAGCAAATTGAAGCACAATACCCTCATCAATATGTTTCCTCTTTTCACTTCTCCAGAAGCTTTCTGCCTCTGAAATAATGACAATAAAAATGTTCTGACACTATAAATACTTTTAAATTTCAAATTTCTACCTTCATTGATCCTTTGTTATTTCCACTTACCAAGCAGAAAAATTGAGGTCCTGAGAGGTTATATGAATTACTAAGACTTTGTGACTAGTGAGAAAAAGGACAAGAACTTGAATTCAGCATTACTCATGCTAAGACAAGGATTCTCTCTCTCTCTCTCTCTCTCTCTCTCTCTCTCTCTCTCTCTCTCTCTCTCCCCCATACACCAGATAATACTATAAAGGCATATAGAAACAAGGTGTTTTCAGATGATGACAATTAGACACCCAAATTCAGGGATGAAGATTAAACTCCTTACCATAGATGCATAAATCGCTCCCAAATCTGTTTTTTTTCTATTTCTCCAACATTAGTTTTTGCCATTCCCCCTCCTGCCTCTTGAATTATAACTGTGCAGTGCTGCTTTTTATTTCCATTTCTGTGCATTTGCTTCCTCTTCTCTCTCTAGATAGAGCCCTTGCTTTCCATCCCACTATCCTTCCATTTTCATTCCTTCAAGAACACTTACTGATTGTCTATGGCTCAAAGTAGAATTTAATGCCACCATGATGTCTTTTCTGTCTCCCCTTTATATCTCTTCAGTATCATCATTACACATACATTTAGAGGTCCTATAACATTTAAATTGCACTTAATTGAACTGTATATAGTATAACTTATAATTAATAGTGTTTCCATATATTATTCTAATTAATTCTCAATAGATACTCACATCACCTTCATAAGTAGACAGTGCACTATAATTCACCTTTCTGTTCTAAGTTTCCAGGAATAGAACTTACAATAAATTTTAGTGATATTTATTGACAAAATGAAAGATAAGTTAAATAAATATATACATAGTAGCTACCTAGGGTACTGGAGGAGTAAAAAAATGTCCTGCAAAAAAAAGGAAATATAATTATCAACATTAATATCACCTGGACTCTTTACTCGCCATGCTGAGTAAGGCAGCCCACTTTTCTTCACCCACAAAGCATTTTATAGGTCTAAATTAGAGGAAGTAAATAGATTCAAACATAAGGAAAAAAAGATCTATTTTAATTAAAGACTTAAAGCAGGTCTGATTTTTCTGCCAGAATTGAAAACAACTTTGGATATTTATAAGTAGTGTTGTATAATGTAAAGAACATTAAACATTGAGATTTGAAACTTAGATTTGCTCTGCTTTCCTCTAATTAGCAAAGTGAAATTGAAGAACTCATTTAGTCCCTCTAGCTTCAATTTTCTTACATAAAATGAAGATATAAGAAATTATTTTTATCTGAAATTATTTGAAGTACTGAAAGAGTTCACACATTCTTACATCTTCATTTCTGATTAGCATGATTATGTAAAATAACTTTCATCTACCACTTAATGAGAATCCTGAGCAAGGTACAGGATCTATAGTGGTCCTGAGGCCTAGTAGTTTCAAGAATATTATTGCTCTATTCAGCTTTCCAGAAACAGGTCATATGTGAATACAAATTTATTATGTGTAATTGAAAGCTGTATCTTTAGCTTTGGTTCTCAAAAAATAATCTCTGGTAAGAGTGCATCTATTTTTGTCTTTTAAATTTTATTTTATGAGGAACTTTCTCAGGCAAGCACAGTCATACACTGTCAGGGTGACTATTTACTAGTATCATAAAGTTGCTGAGTACCTAAAATATATAAAGCCCTAATCCTGAGTCCTTGGGGAAAATCAAAAGAATACAACAATTTCTGCTCTCATGAAACAGGTATTCCTTCACTGAGCTTTATTTATTCTAACTGGAGCATTAAAAATAGCCAAATCATAACCCATGTAAGTCATTAAGAAGGTTAAAATGATTGAAGTTAGGTCAGATCTTGAAAAAAATACACATATGCACATAATACCATCTGGCACTCTAATTTTTGTATTTTTCCTTCAATAGACCATCTGCAGCTTATAATAAACAGATGACATTTGAAATTATAGAAAGAGATAAGATTATTTAAGAGTGTAGATATGTACAGATAGATTTTTTTAAAGGACAGGGAACAAGAGAAGCTATTTTGGAATCCTGAGTTTCATGAAATGATCTTGTTTAGAGGAGCCTGTGAAGTTGCCTGAGAAGTATTCAGGGAAGCAGGGTGAAATGCAGGAAGAAAAGGTGGCATGGAAGCCAGGTAGAAAAAAACAAATTTAATAACAGTGGCCATCTAGTGTCTCAGAGAGGAAAGAACCAAAAATACTTAAAATAGATTATTTGATTAAAAAGCCACTGGGCCTCTGGGAGGAACTATCTAGGGAAGGAAGCAGAATCAATCTCTAATTTACAACAGGCTGAGGTTTAAATGGATGGTGAGAAAATGGAAGCAAGAAAATATTGAATAGTCTGTCAAGAAACTGAATGCTACAGATAGCAGAGATGAGTTTGAAATCAAAAGTATTCTGGGGGAGAGGAAAATGATTTAAAAAATGATAAAAATTAAAGAAGGTAAAAATAACCCTACAGCTGTGAGAAAGAGGACATGTCTACTGGTATAACCTTGGAAGGGGAGAGAACCCTCAAGTAGGTGCGTACCGGGGAGGTCAGAATTCCAGTGCATTTAGTGATAGAAGTAAGGCAAGGTGGAGAGCTCACAAAAGATGTGCTCAGTGGCGAAAGGGGCCACTTTTGAGAGTAAGGAATCAATATGGGATTAGGAAATTTAAAATAGCGGTAAATAAAGATTTTTAAAAACTAATGTGAAGACTCAGGAAGAATAGAGATAAATGGAAAGGAGCAACATGACACTATTCTGAATGTAGAATACATGTTTTATAAGATATCATACATTTAAAAGCATATGTACAGCTTAGAGAAATTGCACCGTTTAAAGCGAGATGCCAATAAGTATCCAGGCAAGAGCTGTCAGTCAGTTTTCAAAAGGTATATTAGGTTATCAAGAGTGCAAATAGAGCTACATATCACAGACATGAAATAAATGCACGATAAGCTATGGGATCTTCAGGAGGCCTTCATTCTCAGCCAGGGGAACCAATATAGAGACAGATGAGAGCAATGACCCTTGTGCCAGCCCAAGGAGAAGAGCTAGGATTCAGAGCAAAAAGGTTGAGATTAATGGCTGTGACATTTAGGGAAGCATGCTTCAGGCTTTCCCCAGATATTGCAAGAACCAGAAACAACAGGGAGTCCAAGGGCGACATTAGAAAATGCCTTGTAAAGGACAGATTTCTCCAACAAGAAATCCTGTAATGTTTTCCAGGTGACTAGCTTCAGGAGGTCATTTTAGTAGGCCCAACCATTGTAAACAAATAATCTTAAGAGTTTTTCTTTAAATCATGTATTGGCAAGCATTTGCTTTCCAAGTATACTGCATTTGATTGATTTTTGCAGAATGGTTGCTTTAGGATGATGCAATAAATGCTACTTTCATGTTTGCTTCTCAAAATGCATCCCCCAATAAGGAATCTAAAGATCTTTTATGGACAAAGGAGTTGGTTTTAGATGATATATTTAATGTCTACAAAATTGAGTGGCTCTTTCTGGAATCTACATGATAGCCTCCACCACCATGTGAAAAAGCATCCGTTACTACAATAAAAGCCTTAGCTACCATAATAAAAACTGGTGGAAATGAGTTTGGTCTTCCACCCACAGGAGTCTGTCACCAAAGAGCTATGGCCCATCATCACCCAAGGAGAAAACAAATAATCAAGAGCCTATGGTTCCAACCTCAGACCACCATGGTCATCCTTTTCTTTCCTCTCTCTGCTGCACAGACATCAACCACGTGGTAAAAATGCATTTCACTGTGTTAAAATCCTCCCCACAGGTGCTGAGGGGTCTGGGCCTTCAACTTCAGAGGTGCTTTTTCAAATGTGTGCCATCTGATTTAATGTCATAACACTCAGAAGCCAAACTGAGGGTTTCCTACACAGAAGATTTGTGCCTTCATCTTTGCTTCCTTTTGGAAAAAAAAAAAACTAAAATACTGGATTTATCCTGGTTACAATAGAATAACTATGATGTGGAAATTTGTAATAGCCACTCTGCTTACTCCTGGGTACCAGGAGAGTTATACTGATCCATTTACAGTTGTCACTACATAATTAAGAAAACAATTCAGAAAACATTATGTCATTCAAAATATATTACAAATACAGACACAGAGGCTCATTGAGACTAAGTTGCCTAAGTTAACTAGGTCAACACCAGTGTTCACATTGGACTGCTGACTTCAAACCTGAGCTGTTCCCACACAGCCTTCCCTGGCAGCATTCTTCTTATTAATATTTTGTAAGCCAGGAGCAGGAGAAAAATAGCATTGCTAGAATAAGTTAAAAATTTGCCAGGGAGAAGAATGAAAATTGGATATACTTCAAAGTTTCATTTTTAAGAAAATTGTAAGGTACTATATTATCTTTTATTATGTTTTCCTATATTACCTACTTTAATTAAAGTTTCAGATGCCTGTTTAAAAAGGAAGAGTGAGAGAGGAAGGGAGGAGAAGTATAAGTAAAGCAGATTGGTGCTAAAACATGGAGACTCATGGAAAGAACAGAGTAGATAACAGAAATAGACCTTATTGATAGAGTTTAATATAATAAAAAGTAACAAGAAATCCACATGGTGAAGAAATTAGCAATATTTAATGGTGCTATTGACATAATAGATTTTTGTAGAGAGGATATAAGATGGAGAGAAGGAATTAGATTCCTACCTCATATAAACCAAATTTTTTATTTGTTTGTTTGTTTGTTTGTTTCAGACAAGGTCTCACTATGTAGCCCAGCTGGCCTCAAACTCATGGTGATCCTTCTGCCTCAGACTCTCGAGTTCTGGGACTTCAGGCATGCACCACTATGTCCAGCTCCCAAGTTTTTAAAAAAGGAAAATATGCTGGACATAGCAGTGCACACATCAGGAGGCTGAGGCAGGAAGATTACTATGACTTCATGGCCAACCTGGGCTATATAGTTCAAGGCCAGCCTGAACTCATAGGCCCTGTTTCTAAATTAACCAATTAATAACCAAAAAAAGCTTATGTTCAATAGGAGAAAATTTAGAAGACAATCTTCTTGAATATGAGAAATTTTGCAAGTCACTTAAGTGAAACATTAATAGACATGATGAGATAAAAACTACATCAAAAAAGATCAGAGGAAAAATGTCAGGCATTACAATCAACATGTAAAAAGTATTAATGCTACTATTTTAAGTTTGTAATTTAATTTAAAAAGATAAATATTCAGGTAAGAAATAAGCCAAAAGATATGAAAATTTTAAAAAATGAAGATTGTCAAAAGGATTTGAAAAAATTTAGTCTCACTTAAATTTGCAAAAATCTACCTTTAAAGATGTAGAAGTATGTTTCACCTATAGCAATGGGAAAGATTCAAAATCATGAATAAAACAGGCATTGATGAATATAGAGTGAAACACAGTCTCTTTTAAAGTTCATGGGAGTGAACATGGATACTTTAATTAAAGAAATGAAAGCATACATCACGGGCTTAAGTGGTACATATTGATTCATAAATTTCACTTTTAAGAAATTGTACTTAAGGAAAATTAATAGATGTACATAGGATGTGTTGAAAACATGATTGATCATAGAGATATTTATAACAGAAATGTAATATATATAGAAAAATATCTCTGTTGAATGTTCAGGTTGGTATATATACACTCAACAGAGATATATTTATATATATATATATATATAACACTCAACAGAGATATTTTTCTATATATATATATATATATATATATACCAACCTAAACACTCAACAGAGATATTTTTCTATAAATTTTGGAATGTCTCAGCAATTTGTATTTGTATAGTTATTTAATATGATGTTTCTTTCAAAAAATATATAACATCCTAAAAATTTCTAAGTTTGAAATTTTCTACAACTAATCAGGAAATTCTACAAAATGCTTGCGGTAAGGTTTTTTTTGGGGGGTGAGCGAAATGTATGGGAAAATTTGAGCTCAGCAAAAAGAAATAAAGAAGCTCAGCTTCATAATGACACAAAGAATTCATTGTCTGATTGGAACAACAAATCTGGACATCTTCCTGAACACCTCACAGGACTTCTTTCCCTTAGTTTGGGCGGGGGGGAGGCTTTTCTTGAAAGATCAGAAGACAGATTGTGACAGTTCACATTCATAGAGACATCTTTCACAAACAGAAGTTTATATGACCTGGACATAAGATTATAATATAAACCCAAAGTCAAATTTACTAATATGCAACAAGAAATAAATGTCACAGAAACAAAAATATTTGTGAGTCCGTGTGTCTAGATACCCTCTCCCTTAACCAGACCTGCATGAAAAACAGAAAGTTGTTGAGTGAGCCTGAAATCTGAAGACAGAATTAGAGGAATGAAATATTTAATATATTGGGAGATAGTAGCCTGATGCTAGCATCTAAGAATGGGTATGGTCTTCCCGGCAGGACTAGAATATTCAGCTACAGCTCCTCTTTTATCTCCATGCCAGAAATGGTCTTGCTAAAAGGCTGTGTAGCAGTGTGACTAGGAGAGGAAGCTAGAGGATGTTCCAGTGCCCTAGACAAGAGGGACTTCATGCAAAACGTAGGCTTAGAGAATATAGAAAAAACAGAGTTTTCATGCAACCTCCCAAGACCCAGTAGGAAAGAAAAGGATGCTTAGCTGAAGAGTAGAAGTAACAGTTACAGCTTGTCATTACTGCAGAAAGGGTCTGTACATACAGACAGCTGAGCCTGGAGCGTGGGTTTATTCCTGTGGCCCATGAGACCTTGAGGGAGCTGAGTCCATTTGTATCTGGCAAGAAAAGTAGCTATACTTGCATTAACCACTCTCACCCAGCTGCCCTGAGACTACAGGGGCAGCATGTGTTCTCTTGCCTTCAGGTGTCCTGTACAGACAACCCAGGGCCTCAGCACCTGGCCAGCTGTCAGAAGTCCTCTCTCACCTTGAGCACAAGCAGGTGCTAAGTTTGGCCATCCAAGTTTTCAATTAAACCATGTGATACTACCAATATTGGACCAGGTTGAGCTACAAAAATGGCAATTCAAATGGTTGAAATAATGTCTAAGTTGGCCACAAACCCAGGCTCTGTAGTCCCCTACCAAAAATAAGACAGCAATTCCTTTCAAAAATATGGTCAAACTCAAATCCAATATAGATTTTAAGCATACTAAAGGAGACTAAATCCCAATTGCTCTAGGAAAAGGTTGATCAGTCAAGTTCTCATCACAAGCTTAAGTAACTTTACAGGGATATCTGATGATGAGCCAAAAAAAAGATGAAAAGGATTTTTTTCTGGAGGCACAAGTAGTGAACCTATACCAGGGACCCCCCTGCAAAACACAGGAAAACAGTGAGAAGAGTTACCAAGCTGAGACTCCTTCCTCCTGGGGGAGGGTGCAGACAATACCATCTGCTTACGGCTCTCCCCCTACACCTCTTTGGCAAATAAAGCCTATTTCTGATTGATATAGTCAGCTTCTAGTTTCATTCATTCATGGAAAAATTATAGTACAGTCCTTTTGCCCTAGAAAACTATCTTTCATTTTAACACTATTTGTATATCTCTGCTCAGATGTATTGATTTTGCAACTGAACAGTGAAAACAATTTTATTTCCAGAATCTCATAGATTCATCAGTGTAGTCCCTCTTGTCAACTAATAATAAAAAGAACATATTACTTATTGAGCTCTTATTATGTGCCCAATCCACGTGTGGGACACTATTATAAAATTTTCCCTTGTGTTAATTCATTTCATCTCCTTTGTCTCCTAACTGGGAGAGGCAGGACATAATCACTGGGAATTATAGGTTTAGATTTCCTTAGTTACCAATAGTGAGCTTTCCTTAGCCACTTTAGAAAGCCTATAAATGTAGTATTTTCTATTAAGAAAAATATATTTAATGTCATAAGGAAGTTTTATTTTTGAAGTCTAACTTTGTATTGCTTGTTTATTATCTGTCTCTCCCTATTCCAAATGAGTTAGAAGGCAGAGACTTGGCCGTGTTACTGTCATATTTCTAGTGGAACAGGCATGGGAAGCACTCGTTAAATACACTGACAATGGCTTTGTCTTTTCCTATTTTCCATCTTATTTCTTTTCGGGCAGAAAAGAGCACAGTTGTGGTTTGTACAATATATGACCAACCTATCCATGTATTTATCTGTTGAATGAATAGATGACCCAAAAAGACACTGTGACTTTATAACTTTTGTATACTTACATGATCTATACTAACTACCAAAATGCTATAATTCCAGGGGCAGCTATATACATGGTATTTGTACCTAGAGAAGAAACCAAAAACACCTAAAGAGCAGGACCATATAATTTAACCCCAACTCAGTGGGACAAAGTTCACAAAGAACAAGCCAGTGAACTGCCCAGGAAGTTGTCCTGCTCCTCTGTCCTTTAGATGTTAATAAAGATTTTGATGCTGCCTGGAGAATGGCTATTCCCAGGAAGTCAGCCTCTCCCAAGACAAGTATAGTTGCTGCATGTCACAATATCAGGTGTGGGCTGTAGAAGCTCATAAAATGAGGAAGGAAATGTATTAAACAAGGAAAAGGCACAGCCAAAAGTATGTTACTTGTATGGTATTACAAGCAAAGAGGAAAGCATATTTAAAAATACCCTGGTTAGTTGAAATCATTGTCAACATAAAGGCAAAGACAAAGAAGATCCAGTTATATTTACTTGCAGACAAGGTAATATTTGGGGGGGGGGGGGCATTGGGAATTGCATTGCAGGGTATTGAACCCAGGGCCTCACACATACTAGGCAAGTATTCTAAAACTGAGCTATAACCTCAGCCTTTTTTATTTTATTTTGAGACAAGGTCTTGTGAATTTGCCAGAGCTGGCCTCAAATTTGTGATTCTCCTACTTTGGTCTTCCAAGTAACTGGACTTCCAGGCAAATGTCACCATGCATGGCCAGATAAAGTAATAGTTACATTCTATGAGGGGAAGATCCCCACAAAGATTAAAATTAAGAGGAACCTGAGGATTCAAGTCAGATAATTCAGTTGTGTTATAATTACTCAATTGTACTTATAATCACAAAACTACTCAGTTGTATTATAATTAGAAAACCACCAACCAGATGAATACCTGGAAATAAATTTGAAAGGATTTTAAAAATGAGTAAGACCATGAAGAGATGGTTTGGGGGATTATAAATAATTTTTTTTGGGGGGGGGAGGCCATATGCCATTTCATGAGCCTTCATACTGGAAATTTCTTAAAGGATCTAGAACTACCATTTCATTCACTGACTTCACCGGTTAGAATAAATTAAATGTCTCATGTGGCCAGTACCACATAGTTAGAAATCTCAGGCTGCTTGAATTTACCTCTTTCTCCAGTGGCTTTGTGTATTGGTTAAAAAAATGAATAAAAAAAGAAAACTGGAAGAGCCCAATGTTTTGATTCCTCTCCTTGATTGCTGTCATCAAGAAAGGTCCAGTTAACCCACAAGGTTTAGAAAGAAGCAAGAAGCACCAGACTGCAGGCTGATGGCCAAATAAAATCTGCCACTTGCTTTTGTAAATAAAATTTTATCAAAACACAGCCACATCCATTTGTTTACATAGTATCTATGCTTTTTCATACTATAAGAACGGAGTTGACTCTTTAGACAGAGACTATATTGTGCAAAACTAAAAATAGTTACTATCTGATTATTTACAGAGCAGTTTGTTGACTACCTGGAGAAAAAGAGGAAAGGATTTATTAGTTATTAGGATTTACTAGTTATTAAAAATAAATCCTCATACATTTAAGGCATTCTCTTTCTGATGTTTATGTCCCTTTTTGATGGTATGATATTTTGAGAATTTTTTTAACTTAGCACTATACAGACACAGTCATCATCCTTGCTCATATATGCTAAGTAGTAGGCTAATGATTTGAAAGAATTATTTCACCTATTACCCACCAGAGAAAATGTAGCTCATCTCAGAATAAATCTCCATAAACCACAGTGATTACTCTGTTTAGTATTCCATCAAACTGTTGAATTTTATAGGACTCTCATAAAACTATAATGTTCTTCCAGTGCTGTAATCAGATGAACAAAGCCATATATTAACACAAAAGACTTATGATTTTATGACATATTAAGATTTTTAAGAACATATGTTCAATCTACAATCTGAGAGCAACAGGATGTTATATAGTTGAGGATTGTAGTTAAGCCTGTCATAAACTACATTATTCTTTTTAAATTTGAATAAAATTTCAGCAACAAAAGTGGCTTACACTCAGCCATTAATGTGAACAGGCAGTATGAGTCAATTTAATGTATTAAACAAATCACAGCTGTGAACTGTTTATTGAGTAATTTATTTCATCCCATGTTTATCTCTGTTACTCATCAAGACATTTTTACCTCATGAAATGATATTTTATTTCTTTAATTTGAATGAAAATGTATACTAATTTACAGTTTCACAGTTTTTCATCTCTGCTATGAACAAAAATAAGACTTTTTAATCTTACAATATTGTTCAATATAAATAAAACATTCAGAATTATGAAAAGATTTGCATTTTTATAAGGAAACTTTTACTTTTAAATAGGTTCCTCAAAAAACAATGAGAAACAAAGAAATATTGCTGTCTTTCATTGAAACACTTAGTATATCAACTAAAGGACAAGAACATGATCTTGTCTTTGCATAACATCCAGCATCTGCAGATTTTTAGTAAAATAGTTTAATAAATCAACACTATGAAAGGATAGATTAATATAGTTTTAATTTTGTCTGGACCACTAGAGAATAACAATTGACTTTAGATCCCTCCTGCAGCTCCCAGCCCAGAAGAAAGGGCTTTTGGGCTGCCATCTGTCCACCACTCCCATCCCAGAGGAAGGGGCTTCTGAGCCACTGTCCCACTGCTCCTGGTCCAGAGGAAGGGGCTTCCTGGCCACCATTCCTAGCACCACTCATGGCCCCTGTCCCACATCTCCCAGCTCGGAGGAGGTGAGCTGCGAGCACCAACAGCATGCCCCTTGCCCCTCCAGTTGAAATGAGAAAACACATAAATAAGTCTCAAAACCAGACTTCCAGATCACCTACAACAGCCCCAAAGGGAAATGAGATGGAACACTCTGATACTCAACCA
>NW_004624731.1:24272780-24287729 GCF_000247695.1 Heterocephalus glaber | reverse complement strand
TTCAGATGCCCATTTTTGGATTGGGTCTTTCAATTTGGTTGGTCCGATTTTTTAAAATTCTTTATAGATTCTAGATAGTAGACCTTTGTCTGAGGAACAGCTTATAAACTTTTTTTCCCACATTGTGGGTTGTGTCTTCACACTGTTGGTAGTTTCTCTTGCTGTGCAGAAGTTTTTTTATAAAAAGAGATCCCAATTGTTGATTCTTTCGGTTAGTTTATGTCCAACTGAAGTTTTGTTCATGAAGTCTTTTCCTATGCCAATGTTTTCCTAGACTTCCTAGAGTCTTACCTAGACTATCTTCTAGCAGGTTTAGTATTTCTGTTTTAACATTTATATCTTTGATCCACTTTGATTTTAGTTTAGTGTATGGTGAGAGATAGAAGCCTAGTTTTAATCTTTGGCATGTTGAAACCCAATTTTTCCAGCATCATTTACTAAAGAGGCTATCTTTCCTCCAGTGAGGATGGTTGGCTCCTTTGTCAAAGATAAGGTGGCTGAGTATGTCTGGAGTTGTTTCTGTATCTTCTAATCTGTTCCATTGACCCTTGGGTCTGTTTCTTTGCCAGAACCATGCTGTTTTTATCACAAAAACTTTGTAGTATAGTTTCACTTGAGGATTATGATAGCTCTTGCCTTGTCTTTGTTGCATAGAATCACATTTGCTAGGTCTCTTTTGATTCCAGGTGAATTTTTGGATTGTTTTCACATGGTGGCAGGAAAAATCTTTCATTTCTTCTGTCAAGTTCTATTTCTTTCTGTGGAAATATATTATAAGGAAATATGTTATATGTTATATGTTGTTATGGTTTATATCTAGATGTTTCACAAAAGCCTCATGCACTCATAGATGGGGCTTTGGGACATGGCTGGATCCTTTGTATGTCTTACAGATTAAGGATGTGGTAACTTCATTAGTCCACTGATTGGTTTAGCATAGTCCTGGGTGTCGATAATAGAAAGGGTCAACCTAGGTGTGGGTGGCACCATCCAATAGGCTTGGAGACCGGATGGAATAAAAGGAAAAGCAAAAGGAAGGCTTCTTCTTATTTCTTTCCACCTGCTAAACCATGGACTGTTTCTCTTCTGCTTTGGAGCCAATTGACTATAGGCTGAAATGTCTGAGAACTGTAAGGTAAAATAAAACTTCCCTCCTTTAACTTGTGGATGTTGGGTATTTTAATTTTTGTGTGTCCCAGCAACAAGAAAGTAACTAAGACAGGTGACCTAGTAATTTATGTCACTTAATTTCCTCATATTATTTTTCTGGTTTGTTTGTTTGTTTGTTTGCTTGTTGGGGGGGGTAGTACCGGGGATTTCTGTTTTATTTTTAAATAAAATTTTAATTGAAAGGAATATGTGAAAAAGAATGGTTTTAAAATCACGAGAAAGCCTGAAATATTAGGCATCAAGAAGTAGAAGAATCATTGCCATGTGAAGAATCATGGCAGAAAAATTAATGACATCTCCTTTATTGCATGCCCCTTGCTTAATTATCACCAATTATTTTCTGTTCTTAAGTATTAAGGCCCAGATTTACATTTATGGACGAGGAATTATGGTTGGCTTGTTTTAGACAGAATGACCATCCTTTTCCACAGGAGTTGGAGGACTCTGATTAGCAGTTCCACCCAGAGGCACAAAAAGGGAAACATGTAAGCCCCTAGAGAAACCAACATGTTCCTACCATAATCAACAAAAATGGAAATTTATTCCTGTTTTTTATTGAATAAATTGCAATGGCTAAATATGAGAAAAATAATCAAAGTTTGGTAGCAAAATTCTTTGTGCCATCTTTACTAAAATATCACTTGTATTTCAAAATTTATAAGCGGGGAGGTTCATTTATATTCTTAGTTTTATAATTCTTAAAAGAATTTTATATGCACACCCAAATGAGATGAAAATTCTTTCATTATCCAATGTATTTTTGATTCATGAAATGTTTATGTAAATGGAATTATTAGAGATGTGGGAGTTCACAAATTCAGTGAAATGCAAAATGAATGCAGTGATAATGAACAAATGATGTTACTACCACTACTTCTCACTGCTGTCATCTTCTAAGGAAAATGTATTTTTATCAATAAGATGATTCAGAAAGTTTAAAATGAGAATGTGAAAATAGAGCATATAGTCACTCTTCCATGCATTAGGGAAATTCTTCAGAAAAAAATTGAGGTCAAAGCCAGGGACTTAGGTCAGTGGCACCACACCTACCTCACAAGCACAAGGTCCTGAGTTTGATCCCTGGTACCAAAAGAAAAACAAAGAAAAAAAAGATAAGAAAAGAAAAATTTGAGGTACAAGTTCTAGATCACCTGAAAATAAAATCCTCCTTTTGTTTTTAATGTATCTCAAAGATAAAACTTGAGGACACATGTATTTTTCTCCCATAAGTAGAATGAAAATATATTGGGGTTTACTTGGAAATTAACTCTTTTATTACTCTAAGGAAATGGAGGTTTGGAGAAAGAAAAACCAATGAGTACAAAATAGTATCAATAATAGTGCTCTCATGTATGTAAGCAGCTGGGTTCCAACTCCAGCACTGGAAAAAAAATAGTGCTGCACTTTAACATAAATCCATACGTGAAACACTCAACTAAAACAATCAAATCTCTTTAGGATAAAATGACATTACTTCTATAGAAATATGGAAACTAACCAGTGTTCCTATGCTTACTCAATTCTTGTTTGTTTTTTAAAAGAAAGGGAGTAAAACTACATCATAGGAATTTTAGTGTAGGATACGTATTCACTACTACACTCATTGGCAAAAGACAACCGAAATTCCCTCTCAAAAACCGCTTAGCAAATAAAACTCTTATCTCCTCTTCTCACAAAGGAAACTAAATTTCTGTTCTCCTTTTGAAAACAGCTCATTGAATGAGATTCATAATGGGATTCTCTTGCAGTGTCTAAATATTTGGCTTCAGGCCAAAATGGAGCAACTCTGGGGCCTTAGAAACTTAAAAATTAACCTTATGTTGAGAATAGACAACTTTAAAAATATTAAAAGTTACCTGAAGTGCTCAATATTCTATTCTCCAAATAAGTCAATTTTTCAAGTATTAAAGAAACTAGGATTCTGGAGATGCTCTAAATTCATGTTTCATGAAGAAGAAAAGGGCAGGCTAAGAATCCTTTCCATGTCAAACTACATGGTATGTCTGAACATCAGGATTCTATCTTACAATCCTAAGGGAAAGGTTCTCAAGTTGAAAATATAAGGTATATGTAGTAAAACCAAAAGAAATGAAAGAATAAAAGACAAGACACTCTGAAGAAAGAGGCTGTGAGTACCTGTCAGTCACGCAATACAAATCACTGACTACTTAGCCAGGAAAGATGAAATAGGGCTCTGAGAATATGTAATCTTTTTAGTTTGACTGTCTCAAGAAGCAGCCATTCATTTAGGAAAATAAAAACTTAATTTCACTGAGAGTAAAACTTCTTTGTGAATGCTATAAAAAGCACTGGTATAGTCATAGTACACTGACGAGTCAACAACTAATGGTATGCACTACAACACAGCAAGTCCATGTATGGATAGATTGAGCTTTAAATCACAGGAATGGAAATATCTGCACATATATTAGGCAACATTTGGATAAAAAGAAAAATCAAATTGATGGTAAAAGTGGACTCAGAAAGAGATATAGGTCTACCTGAAACCTACAAAAATCTAAACTAACCAGGCATCTGATTAAGAAAGCGCAGCTTATGGACTGATTTCTTCAGAACTGATTTCATGTTCCTACCCGCAGTTCAATCATCTGTGGCCAGTGGTCAGCAGAAGTGGTATAGATATGAATACAAAGACAAGAGGAAAGGGATGATAGTGATATAGGGGGAAGAGATGTAACTTCCAAACCTACTAGATATCTAAAACATGAGTTTGTGTTCTCTAAAATCGAAGAATGAATTCTAGGAACAATGGAGGTTAAGAGTAGGAAAATTTATTGGGAGAAAGAAAGCTTCCGCCTAAGAGAGACAGAAGGGGGACGGGAAAGTGGATTTCTCACCCACTCCATGTTTCAAAGATGTTTTATACAGCAAAGCCATGTGGTGAGGTGGGTACAAATTGGGACAAAACTGTAAGACCCAATTGGAAATCTACAAGGTGGGCATGAGGTTGGACAAAACCATGACCAGCCAATAAGATTACAAGTACAGTCACCTAGGTAATATTGATTAAATGGGGGTCAAATGGGGGAGCAAGTCACATAGCAAGCATACAAGGATTTTCAGTAAGGGTGGGTCAGGGATATTTCCTGGAAAGGCTGGGTTAAGACCTTGGCCCCCCACCCAGGTGATGGATACCTGTTTAGAATATCAATCACTGCTATTTATCCTACATGGATGTGGTAGTTTCTCTTGTACAATGCTGGCCTTCAGTGAATGTGTCTTCACTGTCCTCCAGGTTGGCTCCTCCTGGGCTGGCCCTGTCTAACTGCCTACAAGATATCTAATTAACTTACCTATCTGCAATATTAGGAGTGGATGAAGTGTGGATTGATCAGAAGAGGAAGAAAAGAGACTGCTATAGGTGTTTATCAAGTGTATAAAATCCCCCATGCTTGTCCATATTCACCTACTCCCAAATCCCTAATATGATCTAATAACTACATTTATAACTGTTAAAGCACTCTTCTAATAGAAGAATAGAATACTCACAATGACTAAAACACTGCAAGGATTTGTACTGCTTTTAAAAACTTATTATTTACACACACACACTTTCCACTGTGTGCTAAAACATAAAGTAACATGTGCTTCTTGGATAGAAATTTCTGCATTTTCTATTCAGCTCTCTATTTGTCACAAGATCCTCCTAAGTCTTAAATACATAAAAAAGATACTTAGATTTCAGATACTTAGATACATAAATACATAAAAAAGATACTTAAGTTTCAGCTCTCTATTTGGCACAAGATCCTCCTAAGTCATAGATACATAAAAAAGATACTTAGGTTTCAGATTTTTTTTAAGATCTGAAAGGTTGTTTCATTAGAATTAATCACCAAAAATTTCATAATGAATCCAAATGCCTCATCTTTGTATCCTTCATTCTCAGGACTACTGTGCCTTAGACCTGCTCATATATGATATGCATTTCTTATCGAACTAGAGAAAACAGAAAAAACAACCCTTCCATAAAGCTGAAAAGCTGTGGAGAAATAGGCTCAGAATCTTGTGCACTTTCTCTTAAGAAATGGGTTTAGTATTTAAGATCTTCTATATAACAATTCTGAATATTGAGAAGTATTTTTTAAAGATGAGTATTTATTTTAAATGAACCCCAAACACTGTCTACTACCATTTATAATATCTCATAAACAAAGTACCAAAGTAAATCTCAAATTTGGCCCAGATTCTAAGAAAAATCTAACAGTCAATGTTTTCTCTAGTCAGATATAAAAATTGTGTGCTTTTCTAAGTTTTTTGTGTGTGTCATCTTGGTCTTGGCTGACAGAAAAGTTGGAGCCAAGATCAGTGCCCTGATTCTAACAATCACCTTATTTTGAGTGCCTGCTCACCTCATTCCCTCTGCTATATTTAGATGATATCTTTTCATTCTGTCCCTAATTGCCTTATTTTGCATCATGCCTAATCTCATAAGCCACTTCAAGTCTTTTCAAAAATAGGCAGGATATAAATTCTAAGCAGCAAAGATATTTTAAAAGTTATAAAATTGAGAAACTCTTAAGAAACTCCAGTGACCTAAATGTAGCCATTTTTAGTTAAAAATTTATAAAATAGAGGGATTTTATATAAAAACCACAAAATGAAAAATAGTGATGGTGTTCACTTATAGTTATATAATCATCAGTAAAACTATAAATAAGTAAAAGACAAAATCAATGTAGTACTTTCAAATACTTCTTCAAAGCTACTGTAGAAAAGGTCTATACATTTATTATTTTACAAAACATAACATTAAAATTTATTAATTCTACTCATAAACATATACATATTCTCTTCATTTCTAAAAGCTAATTTTTAACATTGAGTTTAACTATACATGGATTCAATTCTTTGTTATTCATACTCTTAATAACTCAGAATTGACTTGTTAGTTCTTTCCCTAAAGTAATAAAGATGCTATATTTATTTTGTGAATCATTTTATCTGTTATTTATCTGTTCTTTCTTATGCAAAAAGATTAGTAAAGAAAAGGCTGATTTAGGTTTCTGGCCTTTGGTTTTCAAAAGAGACTTTTTACTCCCAATTTTCTAAGTAATTAAATAATATATCAGATAATGTCTCCACATGATGGGGAAAAATGAAGTTCTACATAAATATGATTGTTACTCTTTAAAGGTATATAGTGACATTACTATTGCATTTATCTCTGAAGACAAGATTTGATTTTCTTTTACTGTTACATCTAAAAATAGAATTGATGAACTCAATAAAAACTCATAGTTATTAAACACTTCTTTTTGGCTAGAACAATTCCAGCCTATTTAGACAGGCCAGGAAAGCACTTCTGCTGTAGAAATGTGAAACTCTGCTTTGTACTTAAATTCAAAAAGTAAAACACTCTTTTAGTAATCAACCCAGGATTTCCTATGATTATTATCACAAGCAGTTACTTTAAAATCTGCCAGGCTATGCAATGATATGACTTCATCATTTGTCAAGATGATGAAACCATCAAAACAAAATCAGCTATACCTCAGTTCAATTTTTAGGTAACTCAGACTAATACTGTTATAGGCAGTAGTGGTAAAAATACTGTAATCAAGGATATTTACAAATGTATATGTTACTCATATTATCTTCACATGTAAAGCCTAATTCTCAAAAAATACAAGTTATTAGAAACTAACGAGTTAAAAACAAACAATAAAATACACTCTACTCTTCCGTTTCCTATCAAATTATATAACACAAACTGTAAAACATTCTATGAAGAAATGTATTGTTAATTACCTAAAAACTGTAGTACTTTTGCCTCTCTCTCTCTATCTCTCTCTCTTCCTCTCTGAAATCCAACAGATCAGTAATCAGCTACTGTAGAAGTTTCAAGGTAGGAAATTCAACACTGAAAGATATCTGCTGCTCTCTGGCATTCTTCCTGGGCTCTCTTCCTACCTGGGGCTGCCAATCTTTCACTTCTAGTGGAGTCCCAACCCACTGTCTTTAACCAATTTTGATCTTGAGCAAAGTAAGATCTATCCTAACATTCTGAAATTTATTATAAATTATTGGTTCTGCTTATTTTATATCTCAGAACTTTGGGGGCTTTCTCTCCCATCCTTGGGTTTAGCCTTGATTGGACTACACAGTTTCTAATGTATATTTATTTTCTTCTTTTATTTCATTGATTAGGGTGGAATACGTTTCATTTGGAGTTTGCTCCTACTTATTCTCCACCATACACCAAACCAAGGCTCCTGTGCCCAGTTTTCTCTGAAAGGGAATAATTGTATAAACAGAATATACCAATTAGGGATCTTTGTTCCTTACTGATAGATCTCCAAAGATACCCATACAAGGTCCTTTGCTCATCTTTCTCTGAGCAGGAAGAATTTGGTAGCAGACAAAACAAATCAATGAGGAACTTTTGACTACTCTTGTTAGATGCGCAAAGATACATGACCTTGAAAGGAAGTAAGTCACTAGTTTGGTAGTAAAGTCTAGGCAGATGTTTAGCAGGCACAGCTCACAATATAAATGTACTGTTCTCTCCCTGTCTTCATGTAAAAAGCAGGTCTGATTAGGTGCCATGGAGATTTGTGCCAATCTATTTCCTAATGATAGCTACAGCTACAGCTCCCATTCCATCTCCTCTTGTGCAATATGACCTTAGCACCCTCCCATTAAGAAGTAGGATCAGGCTGGGGATTTAGTTCAGTGGCGCCGCACCTACCTCACAAGTGCAAGGTGGTGGGTTCAATCCCCAGTACCCCCCAAAAAAATTAAGAAGTAGGATCTATTTCTCCATTGCTTTGAGTCTGACCAAGCTACTATTTTGACCAATAGAATACAGGAAAAGTGATACTTTATCAGTTTTCATCAGTTTTTAGTTGGACTACAAGGATCTAATTTGTATATGTTGCAAGTCAGCCGTTATGTCTTTAGTATGTGAAACTCATACAACGATGCAACAAGAAAGCCAAGCCATGTGGAGAGGCCAGGAATGTGAGACACAGTGTGGAAAGAGAGAGTCCAAGGAACACCAAAGCATAAAATATGTCTATGCACAAGCCATTTTGGATGGTCTACCTAGGAGTACACTCAAATGACTCCAATCCCAATTATTATATGAATGTGACCACTCAAGACACACTAAGCAAAAACCTACCATCTGCTTCCAGTAAATCCACAGTGGTAAATAGCAATGAATTATTTTGAGCCACTGCTTTAGAAGATTTGTTATATAGATAGCCAGAACTATGGAATTCATGGGTTCAAGATTTTATACAGTCTTCCTTTTCATTGTAAACTTTCACTGAATGTGTATGAATTAAGGAATTTAAAATTACAACATCCCAAGCAATACTTTAAATACGATGCCACTGAGCAACCTTTAAGTGGAAAATTATCAAATTACTTTTTATAAAAATAACACAGAACAATAAATTACAGTAGCTTTCAACCTTCTTCACATGGAATATCCCTGTACTTGAGTATCTATTATCCAACTCCCTTCTCTGTTCTCTCCCTCTTATTCTTCCTGACAACAAATAATCTTTATTCTACCCTCTTCTATTAAATCAACATTTTAGCTTCTACATATTAGAACATTTTTTTGTCTTTCTGTGCCAAACTTATTTCACTTAGTATAATATCTTCCAGGCCCAACCATATTGCTTCAAATGACAAATTTTCATACTTTTTAGCAACTCAATAGTATTCCATTGAATGTATACACCATAATTTCTTTATTCATTTGTTGATAGACATTTAGTTTTATTCCATATTCTGTCTCCTGTTGCAAAAGACCTAGGACTATAGGTATATCTGATTTCATTTACTTTGGATATGTACCCAGGAGTGGAATAACTGGATAATATGATAGTTCTACTTTTAGGTTTTTTTGTGGAATCTTAATACCTGTTTTCCTTAATGGCTGTACTAGCTTATATTCCCACAAACAATGTATAGCAGTTCCCTTTTGTCTGCAGCATGGCCAGTATTTGAATTATGGCCATCCTAACTGGGATGAGATAGGTCATTGCAGCTTTTATTTGCATTTTTCTGGTAATTAGTGATGTAGAGTATTTTTCATATGTTTGTTCATAATCATTTGCATAGCTTTGTTTGAAAAATGTATATTTGAATCATTTGTCCATATTTTGATTCAATTATTTGTTTTGTTTTTGTGTTTTGTTTTTGTTTTGGGGGGTTTTTGCTATAGTTTTATAAGTTCATCATATATATTTGTATATTAATATCTTGTCAGAGGAGTAGGTTGCAAATGTTTTCTCCCATTCTATACATTGCTTCTCCCATCTGTCGTTTCCTTTGTTGTGCAGACTGTTCTGAGTTTGACATAATCTCAATGTCGCTTATTGCTTGTGCTTTTGATCACATCCAAACTATCTTTGCCTATACTGATATCTTGAAGTGTATTCCCTATGTTTTTTGCAATAGTTTTGTAATTGTGAGTCTTATCTTACATTCAGTTTTTGATCTATTTTGAGTGTATTCCTCCATACAGTCAGAGATAATAGTATAGTTTCATTATTGTGCGTAAGGATATTCAGTTTCCCAGCATTATTCATTGAAAAACCCCCCTTCCTCCAAAGGTTTGGGATGATTTTGTTGAAGATTAGATATGTATAGATGCATGAATTTATTTCTGGATTCTATATTCTTCCTTTGGGCTACATGTCCAATCATGTGTCTGTACAGTGTTACAATTTTATACTATGCTTTGAGGTCAAATATTGTGCTGCCACCTGCTTTCTTTCTCATGCTCATGATTGTTTTGACTACTCAAGGTCTTTTGTAATTCCATAAGAATTTTAGGGTGTTTTCTATTTATCTGGAAAATGTAATTGACACTTTGATACAGATTGCATTACATCTGTCTATTACTTTGTATGGTATGTATGCACACTTTCACAATATTACTTCTTACAATCCATGAACATGGGATACCTTTTCATTTCTTCGTCTCCCCTTAAATTTCATTAATCAGTATCTTCTAATTTTCATTGAAAAAATAATTCATGGCCGGAGATTTAGCTCAGTGGTTCCACTGCCTGCCCTACAAGCACAAGGACCCGAGTTCGATCCCTGGTACCAAATGATAATGATAATAATAATAATAATAATAATAATAATTCATTATCTTAGTTAAATGTATTCCTAGGTAATTTTCAAAGTTATTGTGAACACTACTGATTTCTTTCTCAGCCAGATCCTTACTGGTGTATATAAATGATACTGATTTTTGTACACTGATTTTGTTTCCTTCAACTTTACTGAATTCACTTACCAGAAAATCTAAGGGTTTTCTTTTTCAGTTTTTATGAGTCTTTAGATTAGTTTGTGTATAAACCATGTCATCTGAAAACAGTTATAAGTTGACTTCATCCTTTCCTCTTTGGATGCCCTTTATTTCTGTCTCTGTCTGATTCACATGGCTTAGACTTCTTATACAATGTTGAATCAGAGTCACAAAAGTAGATATCCTTAGGTATCTATATTTTATTCTTGATTTGAGGGGAAATAATTTCAGTATTTCCCCATTCAGTATGTTGCTGGCTGTCAATTTATTATATGTAGCCTTTATCATATTGAAGTAAATTCTTTTGACACCTAATTTATTAAAGGTTTTATAATGAATGGATGTTTAATTTTGTCAAATGCTGTTTCTGTGGCTATTAAGAAAACCATATAGTTTTTGCTCTTCATTCTATTATGTATTACATTTATAGATTTGTAAAACATGTTGAACCAACCTTGCACTGCTGGTGTATCATGTTCATGATTATGATTTATAACTTTCTTTATGTGTTGTTGGATTCAGCTTATTCGCATTTTGTTGAGAATTTTTGCACCTCTGTTCAAAAAGGAAATTAATCTGTAATTTTTTTCTGTTATATCCTTATCTGTTTTTGATACCAGGCCTTGTAAAATGAATTTGAAAGGCTTTCTTACCTCTCAAGTTTGGAATATTTTAAGAATTGGTGTCAGTTTGTCTTTAATAGTTAAATTCATCAGTGAAGCATCTGGTCCTGGGAATTCCTTTTCTTGGGGATGTTTTATTACTGGTTCAATCTTATGACTCATTATTGGTCTGTTCAAGTTTTCTATGCATTCATGGTTCAATTTTGATAAGTTATATGCACTCGGAAAATTATGTATTTCTTCTAATCTTGAATTTTTGGTGTGTAGTTATTCATAATTGTACCTAATGGTCCATTGTTATCTTTATACTACAAGTAGTAATGTCAGCTATTTTTAAACCTCTGATTTTATACATTTGTGCTTTCCTCCTTTATTCTTGATTACTCTAGGCTTGTTGATTTGCTTCAAAACTCATTTTTTGTATTTTAGTCTATTTTGTTGATTTTTGCTCTGTATTGATTTCTGCTATATTATTTCCTTTCTTCTACTAATTTTGGTTTTGTTTTGTCCTTTCTTCTCTAGTTTTCAAATTACATCATTTTTTAAATATAGAAGACTATAATCAGGAACTCCCTTACTCCTGCCCTTGCTGTATGCTACAGGTTTTGATACATTATTTTTTAATTCATTACATTAGTTTTTAATTTCTCTTTTGAGTTTTTCATTTAGCTTTTGTTAATTCAAGAACATATTAATTTCCATGTATTTGTACAATTTATAAAGTTCTTTTTGTTGATTTCTACTTTAATTTCATTATTAGCCAAGAAGATATATGATATTATGTTTATTTTTGAACTTGATTAAAATTTGCTTTATGGCCTAACATATGATCTATCCTGAAGAGTGTGCCATAAGCTAATGAGAAGAATGTGTATTTTGCATCTGTTGACTAAAATATTCTGTACCTATCCCTTAGGTCCATTTGTTTTATAGTGTAGTTCAGCTCTGATATTTCTTTGTTGAATTTTGTGTGGATTATCTCTTCATTGATGAAAGTGGACTGTTGAGGTCCCCAGCTATTATTGTATTGATATCTTCTCTCCCCTTAGATCTAATATTTTCTGTAAATAATAGTGTTCCATCACTTGGTGCATATATTTTTTAAACTGTTATTTCCTCTTGCTGAGTTGATTCCCTTAATCATACAATGACCTTCTTGGTGTCTTTTTACACTTTTGATTTCAGATCTATTTACCTTACATGAGTATGGCTAGTTTTGCTGATTTTAGTTTCTATTTGCACAGTTGATTTGTCTGTTTTTCCCTCACTTACAGTCTATATGTATCTTTATGAGTGAGGTGGGTCTCCTATAGGCAGCATATTGTTGGGTGTTGGTTTGCTTGTTTGTTTAGGGATTTTGTTGTCATTTTATTTTGCCTTTTTAAACTCCTTTCAGCCAAACTAAATATTTAATTGGATGATTTCTTTACATTCAAGATTATTTTTTATAAGTAGAGAGATATTCCTGTCACTTTGTTGTTGTTGTTTTTTGGTTTCTTTGCACGTTCTTTATTCCTTTTTATGGTTTGGTGATTTTTATGTATTAATCAGATTTAATTCTTTTTCTCTTTTGTGTAACTGTTTTACTAGTGAATTTTGCACTTCTGTGTATTTTCATAACAGTAGCATTTTTTTCAAGGCTAATATGTGGGTTGAGCTGCTCAGAGCAGCTTCCCAGGGCTACGAGAGGATGGGCAGGGCCAGCCTACTGTTTATAGGGCCAGGATTGCCAAGTTTGGGTACACCTGTCTGACTGCCTTACCAGATCTCAGGTAGGTGGAGTCTCAAGATGGCACCGTATAGCAGGAGCCTTGGTGATGCAGGGAATAATGTGGGTTGGGATCTTCTCCAGGGCACTGCAGCAGTGGACATTCCCTGGAAGTACCCCAAACTGGGCTAGAGTTGGGGGGAAGGGTACATGCTCCTCCAGAAACAAATATTTTAAGTATCTGTGGCAATAGTGCAGAGTGCTGGTGGCCTCTTGCTTACCTTTTCCCCACTAGTGAAATCCCCCTTGGTTCAGAGGTGATCTTGACTAGAGAGACGGGATAGTAAATGCTGTTTGCCAACTTCATTTCTTTATAGACCATAATGTATTTCTTTGTTTGATGATATCTCTAACACATTCCACTACACTCAAGGGTGCTGCTACAAATACTCTGAAGAATAACTACTGCTTTTCTTTCTCTTTTTCTTTCTTTCCTTTCTTTCTTTTGTTCAGAGAGAAGCACTTGCATCCATCATGAACTGTAATTTGTGAAATCATGATGTTAATAACCCCAGTTCCACTACTTGACAGGTATAAGAGCTTGGAAACATTCTTTAATCTCCTTATGCCTCCATTTTCTTATCTGTAAAAGTAGGTACAATAACGGTAACTACCTCCTAAAGTGGTAAGGAGGATTGAATTAATAAAGGATAAGAACAGTTCCTAGAAGTAACAGGGTCAATATAAGTGTCCTATTATTATTTTTCATCTTATTCACTGTGTTAGAACACTTGATTGATTGAAGATTAGCTATAACAAATTCTGGTATCAAATGGATTTCACTAGAAAAATAGCCTAAATTCTCCTTTGAGATTATGTAAATGAAAAGTGTTCATTAATAGGATTCTAAGTAGTGATTACTTTTATCAAAAGCAAGCAGGATAGTTTATTTTAAATTCACTGTGTGATTTTTAAGGGAGATACCCAAACTCAGAAATGGCAAATTCAGCTGAACTAGTGAATAAGTACTCTGCCTCATGCAAAATGAACAACATGATCCAAGCTTATTTGACGAGTTTCAGCTGGACTTTCAGTTTCTTTTAAAAGAAGGTAAAGCTGTCCGTTGAAATGTATTTTGCCTGGTCAAACACTTGATGCCACAAGAAATAGTCATAAAAGCTGAAGGCAATTAAGACTGAGATCTCATGTCCATCATTCCAGAAACCATGCAGAAGACAGTTTTTTAAGGCAGCATGATGCAAATGCTATATTTGTAGTTTGTGCTTCATGATTCAGTGCTTCTTGCTGCTAACTACTGAATCTAAGAAGACAGTAAAAGAATACTACTAACAATGGCACACCTGCAAGTTCCTTATCCAATATTAATTATCTTCTTTTGCTTTTGTAAACAAATTCCAGTTAAATTAAATTAAATTAAATTTTAAAATACCAACAATGTATTATAAACATTTCACTTTAATTTAAAATGTTTAAGTATAGAGCTATTTTCATTTTTACATAATGGCAAAATCTTTCCATTGAATGTCTACATTGATTGTAATTCTCCATTTTCTTTCCTGCATAAATCATTCTTATAATTCATCTGAAATCTCCAGTTTTGGCTTCTTTAAAGGAGGAAAGAAGGCATTTAACAGGCAATGAATGCATATCTTTTCACAGTTTGACAATTTTTTCCAGGCTTTCATAATTGTCTCTTTACATCTAATTTAGAAACACTTTCTTAAATAAAAATTCCCTTCATGATGTATTTCCAAAGCATGAATTTTATTTTCATAAAAACAACAACTTTACTTTTCCTGACTTTGGTATTATGAATTTAGATAATATTTAGTTAAATCACATAATCATAGTAAAATGTTTGGAATACACAGTTTGGGAAGAATTATAATTGAATCTTGGCAAGCAAAGAAAAACCTAAATAGGGGAATAAATTTGATGAATCATATTTGAGAAGAGCCACATAGCCATCAGGTACAACACATGTGTTCATCTTTTGGATGTTTGAAAGAAATAAAGGACAATGTACATTTTTTAAAAATATTCACCATAGGGCCGGGGATTTAGTTCAGTGGAGCCACCGCCTGCCTCAAAAGTGCAAGGTCCTGAGTTCGATCCCCAGTACCAAA
>NW_004624731.1:24214349-24261922 GCF_000247695.1 Heterocephalus glaber | reverse complement strand
CCATAAAGAATGAGAAACTAGAGACATTTATAGCTAAATGGATGCATATTGAGGCCATACTCTTAAGTGAAATAAATAGGACACATGTGTAAATTCTCTAGTGTGAAAATCTGAAAATGTAAATAAAGGTTAAAATGATTAAAACGAATAATTGATAATTTGAAATAAGAAGAAAATGTCCAAAAGGGTAGGGGTGGTGGGAGGGGAGGGGAGAAGGAAAGAAGTGAAAGGAAAAATTATGAGAAAAGAAAAAAAATGGAAATAAAGTCTATTTAAATACGGAAGTGTGGATGAGGTGAGTGGTGCACAGGTTATGGGGAAAAAATAAGAACCAAGATACATCGTGTATAGTACAAGGACCCAATGATAAATGTAAACGCATTGTACACCTAAAATGTACCAATAAAAGAATTTGAGAAATAAAAAAAGAAATACAGTAAGAAAGCAAGCCCACATTTTCCATGCTGCACTAAGGATATATCATATGGGAGAAGTTATAGCTATTTATTTCCTTCTGAACACTACCTTGATTGATATTAGTACATTAACAGAGGTAAGGAAGTTTTAAATCAAGAAAAAAAATGATTTTTATTGTGTATTTTACTCAACCACTGGAAAAAATAGAGGGAAAATTATTAGCATTGTAAAGTGCTGAATAAAAAATGTATTTACCCATCTATAAAGCTTATTCAAGATTTTATATTTTATGCTTTTTTTTTTTGGTACCAGGGATCGAACTTGGGACCTTGCACTTGTAAGGCAGCCCTCAAGATTTTAAATCCCCAGCCCTCAAGATTTTATATTTTAAAACAGCATTGTTGACCAGTTTACATTAACTTCCCCTTTTAATAACTTAAAGGAGATATTTTTGTTGCTGTGATCTAAGGTAATGTTTACCATTGTCATTATATTTAACATATCATAGTTATTTTAAAAGTTGTTTTATTTTGTCATATTGAGATACTGGATATTTTCTTTCAGTTTTGAACTGCTCAAATCTGTAAGTCCCTCACTTAAGCATTCCAGAATAGACTATTTTTTTTCTGAACTTATTAAATAAAATACAAAAAATACAATAATAACCTCAAAGTATGATAAGGAAATAAACATTGCAGAGGGTTGAATTGATCCCCAGTGAAATAAAACTGAAAATTTCAGTTTTTCAGTCTAACAACAACATAAATATGACTGCCTCCTTTACTTATTTTTAAGATTCCAAATGCTCTAGAGAAAATTCAATCCAAATTTTATTGCAAAAATAAAGTTAATAAAACTAATTGGTAAAAGATAACAAAGAGGATAAAAATCATTTCTTGTTTCTATTCTTAGAAAGAGAAATGGTGCATGTTTCATTTCAATTTTACTTTGCTTCCGACCAGTACGTATTTCACTGGTTTGTATATTATGTGGATTCCATGGATATGCTACCATGAATCAGAATTTTCTTGATGGAAATTCAAGTCATCGTGTTAGAAGGGTCAATGAGGAAATCATGGTTATCTCTTTGCTCCCAGCTGGCATTTATTTTTCAGATTCCCTTAAAAGTTAAGCTCAAATGTTTCCAGAAATAGATATTTCACCTTAGCAACAAAATCCCTTACAATCAGAGGTGCGCTGGGACAGAACACAGGCTGCGCAAAGAGATATAAGTGACTGAGAGGAAAATACTCAAAGAGGAAAGAAAAGTACGAGAACTCAGAGCAAGTAGGATTTAAAGCAGAGAAGCCAAAGAAGAGAGAGAAAAAAGGGGGGAGAATACAGAGAAAGACATGTATGTCTTGTTATGAAATTTAATTTTTTATTCTGTATCCCACCTCTTTTCCAAAAGAATTAATAAAGTTAAAATAGTTAATATTCTTAAATGCTTAAGGTAATTTTAGGGGAAAAAACCTATCAAGATCATTCCTGACATTTCAACAAAAACTACATTTAGGTTTCATTCTTATCTAATTTGTTTTCAAATTCATTGTAAGGTACACTTAATAAAATATCTCCTTGTTTGAGAATCCAACCGTATATGAATGAAGAGGTGCCTTATCACATCACGTTCTTGATAAACTAAGGTTGAATGCTTTATTAAAGTGATTTTCATAAATTAGCTACAAGTTAACTACAATCTTATATAGTAGAAATTATCCACAAACCCTGTAATACAGGAAACAAGTAAATTTTTACTATATTTTAAAAATTATGTCCTATAGAAATATGACAGTGAAACTGTATTCCTTAAGGAAAACATTCTATTAGCTCATTTTACTTTCACTGGATAAACTAGCCTTCCCAATAAAGAAGAAATGAAAAAATTATTTTGCTTAAAGTATCACCTGCAGTCATTTGACCTTGCAAAACTCCTTCCTGGATGAAAAGTATTTATTCAGCTTTTCACTGTAGTACATTGAGTTAGGATTAAGAGTTCTACAGAAACTTCAATGACACAAAAAAGCATGTTTCCTTATCCTTATAGCAGTCATGCAATGACATGGAGTGGTATTATTTGTATGACCTTGTAAACCTAATTTCTAATATTGGCGAAATGTTGCTTTGTGTTCAGTGTGTTTAGTGCATAATAACATGCTTTCTTCACCTTTCAATAATTCTGATTCCATTCCATTTTATCTGTACCAAGTACCTCTGAGATAAGACGAATCCTATCTGAGCATACATATGCATGAAGACCATCTACAGTACCTGTCATTACGGAAAGACTAGACAGCTCATAGAAAGCCATTCAGATTTGTTTCTGAAGACATAGTGGGATGGTAGCCAATGCATAAAAGCCCTCTGCCTGACTTTTCCTCTGCTGTAACATATCAAACAAATTTGAGGAGCTGGCAAGTTGTTCTATGTGCCAATCAACAACCTAAGGAAGAGGCGTTGCTACTGACAGCTGGAAACTTTGGGTCTTGAGTTGCAGATGTTATCTTCCCAGGATTCCAGCTTTCTCTCCATTACATCAGTGAAACATATTAATCTGGTCCTTACTGTTTAGCAAACCTGTAATTATCTTCTTATCTCCCCAATATTTCTATCAGAATCATTTATGAAGTGGTATTGTGTAATAAGAAACAATAGCTAAACTTTCTAACTAGGGGGAAAAAGAGTATATGTTATACATAAAAAGCTGACATTCTTTCAGATAGTGATTTCCAGAATTTGGACAACCACAAGATATGTAATTCACATGTAATTTTACTGTTTCCATCAGTAAATAACTGGAGGACCATACATTCTAGCCCTAGAGACTCACTTAAGTTGCTTTTATAATTATTTAATAGTAGAAAGCTTTTTGTAAAGACCTATTACCCCATTTTTATAAAGAAAAGAATAATAAATACTCATAAGTGGGAAGTATATAATCTCAGAATTAAAAACAGACTTTTAAATTAAATAACTTTAGATTCATTAAAAACTCACTGCATTATCTTTACACCATATTCTCAGTACATCACAAACTGGTAAAAGAAAATAATTATCATCCCTCATGGATTAAAATTCGGAAAATACTGCTTGCGTGTTACTTCATAAGAAACAGAAAAGCCTTTTAACATTTGGTGAAAATTAAGGCTTATAATTTCTGTAGTATGTGGTTATATCCCTAAAAGAGTGATTTACCTGCTGCTGCCAAAACCAGTGACAGATTTTGACACAAGCTGTGAAAGAGGCATCTGTGTGACTAATACCCTGGTGCACACATTTACTTGGTGGGTGAGTGCCAATGTTTTATCTGAATGGTTGACTTCAGACACAGATATTTTGACGTCAGCAATTCCTGATGGGACCTCGGAAAAAAAAATGGAATTCCTATGGATTCCATCTCCTTATCAGCTTCTATCTCCTCCTCACCCTACCCCCTTGCCAAATGATGCTGATTTCAATCTCCTAGAAAAGCTCCTCACCTGAGGAATAGAAGAAACAAAAGTACGTGCAACGAGAGGTGGAATGTTTGAGCCCTGATGAACAATGACACAGAACTGAGATATAATATGGCTTGGATTTCAGTAAATGTCATTTAAGCATGGAGTTAGCTTGGGACTCAAGACATTCTCTCCAAATCAAGTGATCCTCCTTCACCCAGAAACTACTACCCTTCCTGATTCAATTAACCATCTTTTCTTTGAAGATTTTTCTTGCCTTTTCCCATCTTGCCCTATACATAGAGTAAATTAGTTAAAAGTCAAAGAAGGTAAAGTTACACATGTAATTAGGTCTCACAATACTTCTTGTGAAATCCTGAATTCATTCCAGAAATGGGTTACAACTTTAGCACCACACTTATTAGAAAATAACTCAATGGTCTTGTCACTTATGATTCAGTGTCAGTGTGCTCATAAATAGTCCAGTTGGAAAGAAGAACACATTCATGGCTGGTATTGACATTAGTGAGAAATTTCTCCTGTGGGCCCTCCTCATAAAGAGCAAAGTGTGTAATGTAACGAAGAATCATTAACAACAGCCTCACAGTAAACACAGTAAGTATTAAAGATCTGTTCCTTCCAATACAACTCAGGATAAGCTTATAGCAAAGTGACACTTCACAATTTGGCAAGCTCTCATCCAGGAGGACCAGTTTTCCAGAAATTGTGCTTATCCATCTTAGATGAAACAGATTTAAGAGTAGCTGCGTGAATGGACAGAATGCATAGACTGTACGTCTTTGTCTTTAGACAATCCTTCATAAATATTGTTTCTCCAAGCTGAGCTTCTGATAAATGTTGAATGGCAGTGAGTTGAAGATTATATTCCTTGACAAGTACCTGGAGTACAGCTATTCTGTTTTTCCAGTTAAGTGCAAAGCCATATGTTTTAACAGCTCCTCGACCCAGAGACCGACTGACATTTTCTTATGAAAGCTGACAAGTCTGACAAGAACAAATGCTTGAAGAGAAAGCTACTCCATCTGCACATGGAGATAAACAAGGGAGTACCTATGAGTAGGGCCAATATTCTTTTCAAAATCCAATTACTCTTCTGCTCACAAATAAAAGGATGATCAAAGTGCCAAATACCAGTGCCACATGATAGAAGCATAATAATTTTAGGCTAAATTAATTTTAACAAAATACACGCCCACTTGCAGGAATCAAATTTTGTTGCACTCTGCTTCTGCCATCTGCCTCCAAGAACATCTCATTTCAATCTGTTCCAAAGGGAGGTGGGTGCTTCTCAAACCGAAAATATTTTATGCCCATTCTTCTAATGAATGAGGCAATTATTGTGATAAGGAAATGAAAAACCAGAAAAATGACTAGCTTCTCCACCCCCCCCCATACAAGCTTGCTTGTAAAAGGATGGCAAACCAAGACATGGTTGAACGTTATTCCTGTGAGAGAAACTGCAGCAATTCCTTTCTTTCTTCCTTCTGATTCTTTCTTCTTTCTGACTCTTTGTCCCTTACATCTGAAGTGAAAGGAATTGAGACAGTGCTGGCTGGAACTTAGGCCTCCACAAAAATTCCGGGATAGGCAAATTCTTCTCTCATTTTAATGAGAGTGTTTTTCTCATTGTAAGGCTACTAATATGGCCAAAAATATGTTATCCATTGGTTCAACATAATTCACCAAAATCTCATCTAGCAATTGGAACAAAATTCTTCTCTGTCAGTTGGTCCTCTATATACATATTACTGACAGAGACTTCAAAGCCAATCAAACACAATATACTGCATATAGATACACATAGAAAAAATATAATGGTCTGAAACAGTGATGAATAGTGGAATAACAATGTTCGGACTTGTTATTCCTGGGAAAATGTAAACTTGTAATTAATATATCAAGAAATAACTTTCAAATTGATAACCTAACAAACACAATTATCTATACTTTGAGGAGAGTAAAGAATTATACTTAATAATAATGAGAGGATGTTCCATTTTCAACAATGGATAGAATATCCAAATATAAACAAAGGTCTACTATCTAGAATATATAAAGAACTTTTAAAAATCAAACCTCCCAAATTTAAAGACCCAATCCAAAAATAGGCATCTGAAATGAACATTTCTCAGATGAAGTAGAAACAGTAAATAAAGAAATGAAAAAATGTTCAACATCACTGGTCATTCGAGAGATGCAAATGAAAACAATGCTGAGATTTCACCTCACCCCAGAAAAAAATGGCTGCTATCAAGAAATCAACCAATAACAAATACTGACAGGGCTGTGGGGGAAAAGGAACACTTTTCCACTGTTGGTTGGAGTGTAGACTGGTGCAACAACTGTGGAAATCAGTGTGCAGATTCCTCAAAAAACTAGAATTAGAAGTCTCTTTTGACACAGCTATTTCCCTGCTGAGTATCTTCCCAAAAGAATTAAAAGTATCATACCACAGCAGAATATGCACACCCATGTTTGTAGCAGCACAGTTTGCAATAGCTAAATCTTGGAAACAACCCAAATACTCATCAAATGATGACTGGATAAAGAAGATGTGGGGTTTTTAAAATAAAATGGAATATTACTCAGCCATAAAGAATGATAAACTAGAGACATTTATAGCTGAATTATGCATATCGAGGCCACACTCTTATGTAAATTAAATAGGACACACATGTGTAAATATCACATTGTCTCTCTGGTGTGAGAAACTGAGAGTGTAAGAGAGGGCCAAAATGTATAATAGATAATGTGAAATAGGAAGCAAAGGTTCAAAGGGGAAGGAGAAGTAGATGAGGGGGGGAGGAAAGAAGGGAACAAAAAAATATGAAAAAAGAAGGAATAAACAGAAACAAAGCTTTTGCAAATAGGGAGGGATGGAGGGATGGAAAGGAGGGAAAGGGATTGGGGAAAAAATAAGAACTAAGCTATATCATGTACAGGTGCAAATTCCCAATGATGAATCTGATCATAATGTATAACTAAAATGTACAGATAAAGTTAATTTTTAAAATTAATTAATTAACTAACTAAAAATCAATAAGGAAACAATGGACTTGAACAGCACAGTACCAAATGAACCTCAAAAACAAAACTTTTCACTCAAAATCAGTACAACAAACATTCTCAAGCATAACAAACATCCTCTGGAATAGATCACAGATTAAGGCCACAAAAACGTCTTAATAAACATAAGGGATTGAAATCATATTAAGTATTTGTTCAGATCACAAGTACAAAGTATAATAAGAACAGTATTGTGGTAGTTAGGGTGGAGCATTACTTGTGGGATCAGAAAGGCTTCCACTCAGATTTCAAAGGAAGGCCTGGGAGTCCTATAAAGGAGCCCCTGAGAGAGCAGTGCACGAACCTGTGGAAATGAAGCCAAAAGTGTAGTGGAGACCCCAAGAAGTTGGAGATGCCAGGAAGGTGGAATGTCTGCTGAAAAAAGCTGCATCCAATAAATGGAGCCATCTCAGGAAGAAGCCATATATGCTGCAACCAGCAAGGCCATAGGAATGGGGCCACACCAGCCCTTTGGAACTCACATTTTACCAGTACCACGGTACCAGATATAGAGCTATAGGACTGTTTGTCCTACTGGATTTTAGTCTTGTCTTGGTTAAGTTCTTTGCTAGACCCTTATTCCTCCCCTTTGGAGTAGGAACACTTATGTGCCTTATACCTTGGAATTATGGAATTTGTTTTTGACTTTTTACAGAGGTTCACAATTAAAAGTTTGCACTGAGTCTCAAAAGAGGCTTTGACTTGGACTTTTGAAAAACACTAGGCTCTGGGGGAAGGAACTGTTGCATTTTGTTTATATGAGGGATAGCTGCATTATGAACTTGCTATTTCCTTTAAGAAGATGAAGGGTAGTTTAATGAGATGTGTTTGGGTATCATATTGACATAAGTAGGATGTGGTGAGGGTAGAGGATCCACTTGATGGCCTTTGGGATCTGCTTGGATGACTGGTGAAGCATACATCTGTCTGTGCCTGAAAGGGTCATGGAAGTGTGGCCTTAGGGTCTGTATATGTTCCCTGGCCTCCTCCTCTCTGGTGCTATTCCTCTGCTTCCCAACAGCAATGAAATAAGCAGCTTTACTCTGCCATCCATTTCCACATGATGTTCCTGCCAACCATTTTACTGAAACCTCTGAAAATGAGCCAAATTAAACTTCTCCTCCTTAAATTCGGGTAATGTGTCTCAGCAATAGGAAAGCTGACTAATATAGGTATATAAAGTTTGGAGTTTTTTAATTAAGAATTTTGGTTCCCTCTTCTAACTTCATATGTCATCACATCAGTCAATCCAGAGCTTTGTAGGTTTTTGTGCATTGTTGTGATTGTTTGTCATTATTGTCTTATTTTGATACATAATCTTTAAAGATTAGGAAGTGAAATCCCATATTTTGTATACTACCACATGGAAAGAACTGGTTCATCCTTACTGACAACCTATAAATGAAATGGAAAATCAAAAATTTCCATTGTCATCACCCATTGTCAGCTTACAAAGTCCTTCCTGCTCTCCAACTCTCAGTAACTCTCCAACTCTCCAATCCCCTATGTTTTCTTAATGCTTCATTGGGAGCACAGAGTTGCTTCAGTCTAGTGGTACCTGTTAATTAAGCTATGTAAGAAACAGCTCTGTTCACTGACAAGCAATATCATAGACCATGGGATGGGCTGAAGAAGCAGCAAAATCAACCCTTCATTTTATACAGTACCTGAAACAACTCACTGTGCTATACTTTTGTTTGTTTCTTTACCATACAAGAACCATTTTGGAATACATTCAAGAAAGAGTAACTTTACAGGGAAAACATCGCATCTGATTATTTGAAGAATTCATAGCAATGTTCAGTTCAGAGTTTGATAGAATTTCGCTCCTAGGAAAGACTTCTGTGCACTCTCTGTGGTATGGTATTTACATTCCACAAAGAGGGAGAATTACATATGTCTATGTTCCACATGTGTCTTATTTGGTTGGAAAACCAAAATGGCTGCTCATACAGGCATCACCATGTAATCAAAAGTGGTGAGAAAACTGCATTATAGCATGTACTCACCACCAACTGAAATGCTCATCACTCGATGTCCCACTACCACCAACAAGCATGGAAGAAGGAATCTTGCTCACCGCAGAAGTCTCCCCACCCATTCAGTTATTTACTATAACTAGAGCGTTCATAAAATTAAAATACTTCCAAATCACAGGAAAATGTATCCTAGGATGAAATTCTGAAGAAACAACTCATTAAAGAATAAATGGAATTAAATTTGAGCAATGTTTATCTCATGAGCTATAAATATAAATGGCCAAAATAGTATTAATCAGAGTAATTACTTTCATCACTATTTATATTGTATACAAAAACACTGTATGGCAAAAGATTTTCTCTTACCAGTACTAAAAATGATCTAAAATCTTATGTCAATTAAATATTAGTACACCCCTGTGATCTTGGCTCTCTGGAAGGATAAATCAGAAGGAGTACAAGTTTGACTCCAGCTTGAGGAACTTAGACTTTGTCTCAAAAGCAAAAATAACAGTCAAAGGATATTTTTACAAGGAAGATCTGAGAAGGTCTGGGATATAGCTCTGTGTGAAAGCTTTGGGTTCAGTCCCAGATAATACCAAAATACACACACACACACACACACACACACACACACACACACTTGGCTACAGGTCAGATTTCTGGAAAGAAGCACAATATTTTTTTTAAAAATTCATCTTAGTATATCAATTTTACTTCTCTTGATACTTGGAAGAAAGAATTTGCCGTCTTTTAAAAGTGTGTTATATGTAAACATAGACTCATTTCAAGAATTAATAAACATAGATCAGTTAAAAGGATTACCAGTGTTGATAGAGATAAGGAAGACTACCAGCAAAGGGGACTTTTGTTTGATCACTATCATTTGAATATTTTTCACTAAATGTATTCTTGCATTATTTGTATGTCTGAAAGTAAATAAACTCAATGGGGGAAATAGTAAATGAGCATATACTGAGAAACATAGGAAGAAAGGAAAGAGGGAGAAATGTGAACATGCACTTATGCAATGATCTACAACGAAAGAATCAAGCACAATTCATAAACAGAATTAAATGCTGATGTTACCATGGTTTTTGATGAAAACTCTAACACCATTTTATATTTATCTATATAGATAAAAAGAATACAAAAGACAGGCTTCTCTCAATATGGTTACTTTTCTCAAATAATCTCTCTGGACAGGTTTTCATCTTCCTTTTATTTTCTCCCCCATGTTCCTTAATTATCTCCCTGCTTTAATATTTCTCCTAATCAAAGGATTTTTTTTCTATCTCATTCTTCATTATCCCTAATGAGCAAACACTCTACGCCCATCTGGATCGTCCTTCACTGTTTATCTCACACTAAAAGTTTATTATGTCTCTCCACATTAATGACCATTAAAGAAATGGGTCCTCAGGACAAAGTGCCCAGTATAACTGGTGTGCTAAGCTGAAGGGATGAAGAAGTAGCCCCTGAAAACCAGTTGGTTAGATAAGACTCCAGGTTTCAAAGGTCTATTTAATTTGGACACAGTTTATCTCTCAGAATGCTAATTAACAGGCTTATAATTGCCTTTTAACTGAGGCCTAAATCCAATGTGCCTTTGGGAGTTAGAACTCATACCCTCTGGTTTAAGACCAAATGATCTTCTTCTTAGTTTAATTACAGTTATATCCTGTCTCCAAATTTTATTTCTAAAATCTTCATTAGTCAGATTCAGATGCAATAAGGATGGTTTTGCTCATTTAGAAAACATTTTAAAATTTATTTTAACTGACCAAAAAGTGTATCATAAAGAAGAATAAAAATTTGGCGGGGGGGTCCTCAAAGATAGATTGAAATGTTCTACAGGTTTATTAAGGACACAAAAATTTCATAATATTCATGTCATCTTATCCTGATATCATACAGCTCCATACAATTTGAATGAAAAACTCTAGTAATAAAATGTTTGACATTTCCTAAGTGCTTAACAAATGCCAGGTACTGAGCCACAGATTCCATAAAGCCAATTGCAACTACAAGAATACTTCCAAATGGATTTTAGGTGAACTCATCAGGGGGCAGGGGTTGAACTCTCTAACTGGCTAGAACAGGAAAAATTAGATTAAAAGAAAATATAAATGTAGAATTTGACTTGCAATTTGTCCACAATAGCCCTCCTAGTCTGTATCTTTCCCCACACATGCAGTCCTTCCTCTTTAACATGGACAAGTTATACTGAGCATCTAAAAGACCCTAAAAGAGAAATAAAACAGTATCATGTTGTTTTTCTGTTGCTACATGTTTCTCCCCTATCAACTTTATTATAGTTTGTACTTCTTTAAAACCTGTATTAAATTTTTTTAACACCAAATAGAGGCACAAGTGAATTAAATAGTTTGCAATTTCTTGATACATTGCTATCTAACAATGATTACAAACAACTAGTACTCCTCTCTTTGCAGTTATTATATTTAAAATTTTGAGTTATGCATTGTTCTGTAGAATTAGATAACAGACATTATTAGATATTATTATAGATATTATTAGAATTAGATAAATAGAAGTACTAGTATAATAATAAGAGAAATCAAATTTAGCAGAGGCTAATAATGAATCAAGACACAGCGCATTGGAATTAATCTCCAACCAGGTTTCGTCTCCTTCCAAGCTACTGAAACTGTTTTCAAAAAGATTAGTGTTTGGTTGCAGCTTCTTTTTAGCAGCTTAAATTTTTCTTTTTCCTGCATGTTGTAAATCTACAAAGGAACTTTTCTTCAGAAAACATTTTCAGTCGAATTGCATGGACACTAAATTTCAAATATGCTAACGTGAATCTCTACTCTTCTGTTGACATAGTTTTCTAACAAATGAAAGATTCCATAGTGGAAAAGAAAACTGTTTTCAAGGCTATTACAGACAAAACCATCAATGTCAGTTATGGTCCAAAAAATCCAATTTAGGATTTGTCTGAGAGGAGCGTATCTTCCCTTCCTCAGAAAGAGGTGGACCCTATGGTTTAATTCATGATGCATAACAATGGCTTAAGTAGGAATGCATATAAATAATGCACCTTCATGCTGCCATACATTAAAGGAAAATCTCTTAATTGAAAAGTCCACAAGGTTATACAGAGACTGTTAAGCAGGTCTATTTTTAGCTGAGTAACTCTTCATTTGCCCACACTAGGAAATTACAGCCTTGACATTAATTATGACTATGGAAGTGTTACCTGAAAAATTAATTTTTTATGCTGTGAAAACAATTAGGTAGATAAACCAGGGAGAAAGTGCCACTGATATAGACAACTAGTTCCTCTAGAGTCCAATGAGACCATCTGTGCCTTTTCCCGAGCTTTTTCCTTTGGTTACATTTGAGCTGCTACATCCACTCACAGCAAATGTTCTTATTTCAAAAAGGAACACCAGGGAAGAACAAAATAAAGTATTTTTACCTTGTGACTGTCCTTATTAGTATGTATCCTCAAATGCATCAAACTAATGAGGCAGTGCCATTATACAGAACAGCTGTATTGAGTATTTCGAAAGTTTCAGTACATTGAAAGGATAAAGAAGAAAAGCTATTAGTTAAACATAAGCAGTCATACAGTAATAATGAAGACAGTCAAGCAATATGTTGACTCCACTAATAACTACTGCATGTGGTGGAAAGGGTAGAATTTTAACATATTCATTTTAACCAAAGCATAAGTTATTACAAGCTTCATTTCAAACACAGCACACAGTAATGTAAAAACTTTTTTACATTAGAATGTGTGATCCTATCATATTTTATGTTCCCCATTTTATTTAGAAACAGGACAAAATACACATTAACTTCCAATATTCTACTAATGTAATACTCAATTTGTTTACTTAATCTTAAGTTTAAAATAAATGATATCAGCGTTTTGCACATTTAAGTGTAAACCTGAAGAAAATAATAAACTTCAGAGAAAATATAAACAGAAATTCTTAATCTTTATCCACAGAGTCTGATGCTAGTAAAATTAAACTCATAGTTAAAGCATGCCATAAGCATTCTAAAATTAAACAGAAATGACAACTGTCTAATTAGAAATGAGAAAGAAGAAATATTTAAATCCTTCTTGGCATTGCTGCTTAACGTATTTCATTATTAGCTGACTTTTTGCAATTACAGTAATCCTACAATCCCTTCTGGTCCCTGTAAACACAGTCTATCCAGTATAACATTGGATACAGCTAAGCAAATCCCAACACCAAAACTTCAAGCCTGTAAATCTGGGAATAAAAAGGATTTCCTTATACTCCAAAGACTTGAAATTTTATAGAATTTTCCCTACAATCACAGAGCATATTGGAAGTCTCTTTCAACTGAACACTCTCTCCCTGATACTGGCAGAGTAAGTTAAATGATATTTCTCAGGAGGGTGGGAATAGATAGATGATAGATTGATAGATAGATAGATAGATAGATAGATGAATGATATATGAATGATGTATCTTAAATGTAAGAAATATATCTTATATCATATACACCGTACATTATGTATTATATATATCATACATATCATACACATCATACATATCATATACATCTTATATAATATATGTATCTTCATCTATGGTCTGAATATTTAAGGAAAAAGTAACCCATTTCCCCCATACCATAGACTGTCCTGCCTCTGAGCTTCTAAACAACTTGCAAATCTTCAGGGATTTTTGGTTTTTTATTAATTTTATTGGTAATTTTAGGTATACAATATAATGACATTCATCATTGGAGATTTGTACCTTTACATAATATATCTTGATTCTTATTTTTCCCCATTCCCCTGCCCTCCCTTCAACCCCTCAACCCTTCCCTATTTACAAAGACTTTCATTTTCTCATGTTAATTCTATTCCCTTCTTTCCTTTCCCTTACCCCTCCTACTTCCCCTTCCCCTTTGAACCTTTTCTTCCTATTTCACATTATCTATTATACACCTAAATCCTTATATACATTTTCAGTTTCTCACACCAGAGAAACTATTCAGTATTTATACATGTGTGTCCTATTTATTTCACTTGAGAGTATCGCCTCAATGTGCATCCATTTAGCTATAAATGTCTAATTTCTCATTCTTTATGGCTGAGTAGTATTTCATTTTATTTTTTAAAATGCATTTTTTTATCAAGTCTCCAGTTGATGAGCAACTGGGCTGTTTCCAAGTTTCAGCCATTATAAACTGAGCCACTGTGAACATGGATGCACATACATATGACACTTTTAATTCTTTTGGGAAGATACCCAACAGGGGAATAGCTGGATTAAATGAGGCCTCTAATCCTAGTTCTTTGAGGTATCTCCATACTGATTTCCACAATAGTTGCACCAGTCTACACTCCCACCAACAGTGGAGAAGGGTTCCTTTCTCCCCGCAGCCCCACCAGCATTTGTTATTGGTTGATTTCATCATAGCAGCCATTCTTTCTAGGATGAGATGGAATCTCAGACTTGTTTTCATTTGCATCTCTCAAATGACCAATGATGTTGAACATTTTTTCATGTGTTTATTTGTTATCTTTACTTCTCTGTCTGAGAAATGACTGTTCATTTCAGATGCCCATTTTGGATGGAATCTTTAAATTTGGGAGTTCTGATTTTTTTAGGTTCTTTATATATTCTAGATATTCTTTGCCTGAGGAACAGCTGGAAAAAAAATTTCCCACATTGTAGGTTGTCTCTTCCCTTTGTTGGTGGTTTCTTTTGCTGTGAAGAAACTTTTTAATAAGAAGAGATCCCACTTGTTCATTCCTTGTGCTATTTCACGGGCAACTGAGGTTTTGTTCATGAAATCTTTTTCTGCACCACTATCTTCAAGAGTTCTACGTAAACTCTCTTCCAGCAGGTTTAATGTTTCTGTTTTAATATTTAGATCTTTAATCCATTTTGATTTTAGTTTAGTGCATGGTCAGAGATATAGATCTGCTATTAATCTTTAGCAAGTTGAAACCCAATTTTTCCAGCACCATTTATTAAAGAGGCTACCTTTCCTCCAGTGAGGGTGTTTGGCTCCTTTGTCAAAGATGAGGTGGCTGAGTGTGTCTGGAGTTGTTTCTGCATCTTCTAGTCTGTTCCACTAGTCTTTGGGTCTGTTTCTTTGCCAGTTTTTATCATGCAGTTTTTATCACAGTAGCTTTGAAGTATAGATTTAAATTGGGAATTGTAATATCCCCAACCTTGTCTTTGTTGCCTAGAATTGCTTCTGCTAGTCAATGTCTCTTCTTGTTCCAAATGGATTTTTGGATTGTTTTCTCAAGGTCTGTGACGTATGCTGCTGGAATTTCAATTGGGATTGCATTGACTCTATATAGCAGTTTTGGAAGAATGCCCATTTTCACTATAATGGTTCTTCCTACCCAGGGGCAAGGAATGTCTTTCCATTTTCTGATATCTCTTTGATCTCTTTTTTCAGTGTTGTACTTTTCAGAGTAGAGGTCTTTGATTTATTTCATTGGGTTTATTCCTCAGTATTTCATTTTTTTTGCATGCTATTGTGAAGGGAGTTGTTTCTCCAGTTCCTTTTACAGTGAGTCTGTTGTTCATGTACAGGAAAGCTATTGATTTTTGTGTGCTGACCTTGTATCCAGCTACTCAACTGAACTTGGATATTAACTCTAGAAGACTTTTGGTGTAGTTCTTGGGGTTTTCTACATAGAGGATCATGTCATCTGCAAATAATGACAGTTTGGCTTCTTCATTTACTATCTTTATTCCTCGGATTTCTTTCATTTGTCTAATGGCTGGGGCTAATGTTTCCAAAACTATATTGAACAGGAGTGGTGATAGTGGACATCTTCGTCTTATTCCTGATTTTAGTGTCAAGGATTTCAGTTTTTGACCATTTAGTATGATATTGGCTGTTGGTTTTTCATAGATGGCTTCTATCAGTTTGAGGTAGAGACTATCTATTCCAAGTTTTTGTAGGATTTTTTTATCATAAATGCATGTTGGATTTTGTCAAATGCTTTTTCTGCGTCTATGGAGATGATCATATGGTTTTTGTCCTTGGCTATATTAATATAGTGTATAACATTTATTGATTTGTGTATGCTGAACCATCTCTGCAACCCAGGGATGAATCCCACTTGGTCACAGTGTATGATCTTCTTGATAAATCTTCTGAATTCTGTTTGCCAGTATCTTACTAAGGATTTTTGCATCTATGTTCATTAGGGAGATTGGCCTGGAGTTCTCTTTTCTGGTTGGGTCTTTCTCTGCTTTTGGGATCAAGGTGATGCTTGCTTCCAGGAATGAATTTGGCAGTATTGCTTCCCTTTCAATTTCACTGAAGACTTTAAACAGTACTGGCAATAGTTCTTCTCTAAATGTCTTATAGAAGTAGGTCAGCAGTGAAGCCATCAAGGGCTGGGCTTTTTAGTTGGTAAGTTTTTAATTATGTTTTCAATTTTGTTGATTGATATTGATTGGGTTGTTTTGAAGTTTTATGTCTTCTTTGTTCAACTTTGATAATTCATAGGTATCTAGGAATCACTCTATTTCTTCTGTGTTTTCCATCTTATTGGCATATAGATTCTCAAAGTAGATATTGATGATCTTCTGGATTTCTGCTGGATTTGTTGTAATTTCACCTTTTCATTCCTAATTGCATAGATTTAGGTCTTTTTCCCCCCCTTTTTTGATAAGGTTGGCTAAGGGTTTGTCAATTTTGTTGATTCTTTCAAAGAACCAACTCTTGGCTTCATTGACTTTTTGTATGGTTCTCTTAGTCTCCATTGCATTGATTTCTGCTCTGATCTTTAAAATTTCCTCCCTTGTATGAGCTTTAGGTTTGTCCTGTTCTTCTTTTTCTAGAAGTTTGAGGTTCCACATAAGATTAATTGATCTTGCTCTCTTTTCCTAATATGAATATTCACTGCTACAAATTTCCCTCATGGGACTGCTTTCATTGTGTTCCATAGATTCTGATATGTTGTATTGACATTGTCATTTAGTTGTAGAGACTGTCTGATTTCTTCTTTAATTTGCTCTGTGACCCATTGGATATTCAGAAGTGTGTTGTTTAATTTCCATGTTTTTATGAAATTCTTGCAGTTTCTTTTGCTATTGATCTCCAAATTCATTGCACTATGGCATGATAATATACAGGGAATAACTTCAATTCCTTTGCACTTACTTAAACATGTTCTATGAGCAAGTATATGGTCTATTTTGGAGAATGACCTGTGTGCAGCTGAAAAGAATGTGTATTCTGATTTTGTGGGGTGGAACACTCTGTGAACATCTGTTATGTTCATTTGTTCAAGAATTTGATTGAGTTCTAGTATTTCGTTGTTTATTTTTTGTCTAGTTCATCTATCTCTTTGTGACAGTGGGGTATTGAAGTCCCCTACTACTATTGTATTAGTGCTTATTTGATTTTTCATGTACATTAGTATTTGTTTTGTATAGCTGGGTGCTCTAGTGTTTGGTGAATATATATTTATGATTGTCATCTCTTCCTCTTGGACTGTTCCCTCTAAAAGGATGTAGTGACCTTCTTTGTCTCTCTTAATCAGTGCTGGTTTGAAATCCACTTGATCTGCAAGGAGGATATCTACTCCTCCTTTTTGGGGAGGTTCCTGCTGTATGGAGTATTGTTTTCCATCCTTTAACTTCAGTCTATGGGTTTCTTTTTTAATTGTGTTTCTTGTATGTAGCATATTGTTGGATCTTGCTTCTTGACCTATTCTGCCAGTCTATTTCTTTGATGAGTGAACTGAGGCCACTAAGATTGATGGTTATAACTGATATATATTGACTTATCCTTGTCATGGCTTTTTCTTTGTGTTGGATTCTCCCATTTTGCAATTAATTTCTTGTCCTGCCTGATGGGCTTCCTGGGGTTATGCTCCTCATTGTCTTTTCCTAGGATATTGTTTAAAATTTTTTGAAGTTCTGATTTGGTATTAATGAAGTTCCTCAGGTGCTCTTTGTCATGAAAGTATCTTACTTCTTCATCAATTTTGAAATATAGTTTTACAGGGTACATCAATCTGGGTTAGAGCCTGTTTTCCTTTAGCGCTTGAAATACTTCACTTTAGGCTCTTCTTGCCTTGAGGGTTTGTGTTGAGAAGTCTGTTGTGATTCTGATGGGCTTTCCTTTGTATGTGATTTGTTTCTTTTCTCTAACTGCTTGTAGAATTTTGTTCTTCTGTTGGGTTTCTGGAATCTTAACTATTATATGCCTATGTGTAGATTTTTTTTATCATGTCTAGTTGGAGTCCAATATGCCTCACTTATCTGTATGTCAAATTCTTTTCCCCTGCTCGGGCAGTTTTCTACCATTACTTCTGTGAACAGTTTTTTTAAATGTCATTTGCACTCTCTCCTGTTTCTTCATCGACTCTGATTAGCCTTATGTGAATCTTGTTTGCATCATCCAGCAGCTGCTGGATTGATTTCTCATGGTCCCTTACTATTTTTAAGACATTTTTCTTTTCTTGGTCACTAATTCCAATCCTGTCTTCTATATCTGAAATTCTATCCTCACATTGGCTCATTCTGCTATATAAACATTCAACGGAATTTTTAATCTGGAAATCTGTTGGCATCTGTTTTATGGATTTCATTTGTTTCCTACGTTGGGATTCCATCATGTTTATTCCTCAGCTCTTCTATTATTTTTTTTAATCTGTGTCTAGATTTATTAGTCATGTCTCGTTCTATGGACACAATCTCTGTTGTTATCTGAGAAATTATTTCTGATTTCATTTTTTCCAGATCCTCTTTCATTGCCAGTTCAGGGAGTCCAGGTGGTTCAGAGTATCAGACTGCTCCATCTCGTCACCCTTTGGAGTTGCCTTAGGTGATCTGGAAGTCTGGTTTTGAGACTTGTTTATGGGTCTTCTCATTTCAATAGATGCACCCTGCTGTGGCTTTTTTTGAGACAACTTTTTGCTCACCCAGTGGTCTTCAATTCTCAGCATACCACAGAGCAGCCTTTTCTCTGCTGCTCACCAGTGCACCAATTCCTGGGTTCAGATTGATGGCCTTCTGGATCCCCGTGCTGTCCTGTTGTCCAGGTGTGGTTCTGGCTTGGGCCTGTGCACCCTTGGTATTCTAATTAGGCATGCCTCTGGTTGGGCCTGCCATCCTATGTAGCTGTCATCTGGGAGGGCCTTTGGCTTAGTACCCCAGTTGCTGGTTTCTGGGCAGGCTTCTGGCTAGGGTCTGCATGCACTTACCAATGGTGTTGTGGCAGGCCTCTGGTTGTTGCTTATGTGCCTGTGCAGCTCTTTTCCAGGTGGGTTATTGGCTGTGGCCTGTGGGCCCAGGCAGCTTGGGTTGGGGCAGGGCCCTGGCTAGACCTTCCTGCAGCAGAGCCACTGTGGTCCACCCCAGCTTCTCACTGAGATCTCACTGATCTTCAGTTTGATCACAATGTGTTATTGTTTGGATCAAGAATGTCCCCCAGAGGCCTCATGCCCTCATACTTGGGGCTTTGGGGAGGTGACTGAATTATGGGAGTCATGTAGCTGACTTGCTCTTAGGAGACAGGGCCTGGGCTGGACAGGCATGACCTGGGAGAGTTTATCTCCCTCTCCAGTTCTTCCTTCCTCTCTCTCCTTCCTAGCAGACATGACATAAGCAGGTTTCCTCTACCCAGATCTTCCACCAGGCTGTGTTTAAGCCTGCTGAATATAGACTGCAATTTGTGAAACTGTATGCCAAAATAATCCTCTCTTCCTTTAAGTGGGATTGTCAGGTACTTTGTTTGGGTGACAAGATAGTGACCATAATCCTATGTTCCTTTTTTTCTTTTCTCACAGTAAAGTATAGATAGGCTTAGATGAAACTGTGATGTTGATGATTTATATCTCTCTTTTAGTCCTCATTTTCTCTTTCCACTATTACATTATCCTCCTCCGAAACTCCTGTGCCCTTATATTTTTCCTTTAATAAGAGAGTCTTCTCATCCCAGCTTTTATATCCTAGTTGATTAAGTTATTCAGTATTTATTGAGTTCCTACTATGTGCTTGGTACTAGAATTGGAGTTACATGTGCTTTCCCTTCACTCTTTCAAAACTCTGTGAAAATAGCCCTCCATCCTCAATGCTGTTCTCTCAAGATCCTACAGTTTTAATACAACTGGCTGCTACTTCTCTTTGCTGTATTTCTTCCCATATCCTTGATAACACTATACTTACAGTTTTCCTTCGGCTTCAGGTTCTATTTCTTCCAGAACAAGCCCGGTACTTTCTCCTGTTTTCATCTATGTACTTACTTCTTGATAGTTTCTTTCTTACTTATGACTTTAAATACTATCTGAATGCTAATGATTCCAAATTTACATTTCCAATCCAGACTTCTCTCTTGAACTCCAGAATTGAGTAATCAATATCTTACTCTTCAGCTGCACTTGGCTTTTATATCACTCATGGTCCTGATAGAGCCAGAAGGCACACTAAAATTAGGAAATCTGAGCATTTTTAATTTACAGAGTGACTATTTACAAAGGTATGGACAGGGGCACTGGAACCATGGTAGATGATACAATGACTGGTTTGGTAGCAACAGAGCTGTTAAAACTCATAGAAATATTGAATGATGTTCAACATAAGGGCAGCTACTAGAAAGTAAAATTTTATACATGAGGCTACCAGGAGAATAGTGGAAATATTTGGTCAGGTAACACAGAATCTGAGAAAACTTTCACTATGAGGAAGCCAAAAGAATAGATACTCAAATAGACACTCTCCTTCCTCCCTCCAATCTATGATTTCCCTACTGACTGAACACAAAAAAAGCCAAACTATAACAAGGAGCTGACCCTGCAGATGCCCAATGAGCAATTAAAAGCAAAATGAAGCTTAGGTTACCTTAAAACTTTTGGTCAGATCCCTGATCGGCTCTGCAGATGTAGGCACGTTAATCACATAAGGAGTGTCTGTGAGGCAAGATTTATTAGCCCTAAGTTTTGGGGGCATATCTCATCTCCCCTTCAAGACTAAAGATGCCAAGATTAGAATAACTAAAGTAATCTTCAGGATTTGCAGTGATATCTAACCGCTAGTTTTTATAGCCAGCCAGTTCCAGACTGTGGACCAATGCCTAGAAGTCTCCAGTCATTATCCTAAACCTAAAGCCACCTTGCATTCCAGGAAAAGCAGGGCTTTGGGGAACAAGCCATGATGAGGCCACTTCCCTTCCCAAAGGAGGAATAATTACCCCATGAGGAGACCTCAAGCTGACCCCAAAAGCAGAGGCTATCTTCTCATAATGGGAACCCAACTGCTCCCTACTGAAGATGCCAGCCAAGTGTCTCAATCTCCTGCAAGGCAATACGATGCAAGACAAGGAAAGACACAGAAACAGGACTTAAACAGAAAGCAGAGAACTGGAAGGGCCATGTGGAGCACGTGGACAGGACCCCAAGCAACCAGGACTATGGATATTTATTGATTACACAGGCATGAGTAAGGATAGGGTAAGATGATACACAGGATACATGTGGCATCCAGGGATATCAGCTGATACAAGCAAGGCTTGTAGGAAGGAGGATGAGGCTTTCTTGGAAAAGGAGCAGGACCAAAGGTCAGCTATGGCTAACTAGAAAGTCCCTGAAACAATTAAGGGAGGGGTAGCTCTAGGAATGGAATGTGGACTGGAGCCATATAGCCCCAAGATGTTATCTCACTTAGGAGCCCTGCAACTTCACAGACCAAGGCTTAGGTCTCTGTCACAGCTGGGGGCGGGGGGCGGGGGGGGGTGTAGCTAGGCCATGTGCCATTCAACATGCTTCTGTGAGTCATGTAGGTTTCAGTCCAGCTTCAAATGCAATGTGGCAAATTATAAGGAACAAATGCCTGCTTGCTCCATATTACAGCCTGCTCTGACTTTGGTTGTGGAGGGGGCCGGGGTTCTGCCACAGCTCCCTCAAGAGATGATAGCTCTCCCAGAACATGGCAGAACCAGTCCTGAGAAACTGATCAATCAGACCACAGCTTGACCAGGATTACTGCCAACTATACAAACTCCTGGGCCCCAGCCTTTTTCTCTAAACTCCCAGGAAGAAGAAAGCGAAGGGATCCTGATGAAATGAACATAGATCAGCTTTTTGAAGTAGAGAATAAATCAGAAAAGTGTAGAAGAAGAATCTTGGGGAGCAAAGGGAAGACATTTCTTCATTGATGTCTAACAGGATAGTGACTCCATCCTTCCAGTTCCTTAGGCCAAAATCCTTGGGGTCATTCTTGATTCCTCTATTTTTCACATATCTACATACAACCTGTTGGGGAGTGTTGTGATCTGTATGCTCACAATACATCCAGCAACGCTGCCTAGAGTCTTTGCAAAAGCACTAATTCTTGACTGAATTTCTGCACCAACACAAAAAGTAATGCTATACCAATATTTTTGTGGCCAATATTTCTAAAACAGCTAGAAAATTCACCTGTGAAGGAATGTGAGTATGATCCCTAGTTTCAACATTTATAGTAATAATTACACGCAATGCTGCCTTTTGCAAGATATTCTTGTTCTTATCTGTTACCTATCTTTCTTTAAATAAATACATATACTTAATGCATATGAAAGATTGAAAACTGCCATCCATTACAGATTTAATGGTCTTATAGAGATTTGGAAAAGTTTATAGAAATCACATCTGCTTCAGGGAGTTTGTAATGGTAAGTGAGGAATTGGAGGCAGATTACTAAAATTAAATTTAAATAATCCTCTTTTGTAAACCATGCTAAGCTTTGCCTATTCAAGTTGATTTTGGCAAAGACCAGGAATGACAGGAAAATATGTGAACAAATTTTAAAACTATTCCAGTGCCAGAAAATGCCAACATGATTACCAAGTTCACAAACCAAGTTTTTAAAACAATAGCATAAACTTAACAAAGTCTTCCTTACTGCTTGTTTGATTTTTGAAAGCAAGTTTCTGTTGCTCTTTCAATGCAACATTAAGTGAAATAATCAGACAACATATTCATAAGAAACAATTATCACTCTAACTGTACATTAAATCAGAGGTGTACAAAGACAAAAGTTTTATGATTTAGAAAAACAATGAGTAGTCCAGATACACTGGATGTATCATATTAAATGTAAACATAGCAACTTCATGTGTGCTAATCAAACTTTGAAACTTTCACGAAAATGAAGGTGAGGTCAAGAAAGGAAATGCCCTGTAAAAGCCAGTTGCCAGAATCAGTTCTCCTTGGGTTTCAAAAGAGAAAATAAGCTCACTACCTCCTAGGAAGGTGCAGGGTTATATCAGCTTACATCTTCATCATGTTGAATTCCTTTGCATTCTTGAATTCATTAACAACATATGATGATTCCATTATTCTTGTCAGTTATCTGCTTTCTATCCAAAATATACTCAATCTAATTTATTTTAAGGAAATGTATAAAATAAAATAAAAACTATGTTGAACCTCCACTTTTACACCTCTAACTTTTGGACTGCTTTGTAATAAGATTGTTGCTCCCGCCCTGTTCTCTCTAGAAACTTAGTCAAGTTAGTAGTTTATTTTATTTTGTGCTTCTTGGGCACTTACTACAAAGCTAATAATAATAATAACAACAGCTAATCTTTATTGACTGCTTGTTATCTGTCAGTCATAATGCAAAACAGTTAAAATACTTTAGCTCATTTAATAGTCATAATAACCCAGTGAGATAGATTTTAATACCCCAATTTATTTTTAAAGGCTTTAAATTGGAATTATTTACCTATAAGCTACTTGAGAAAACTATTTATGTTCATGAATGTATGGTTGGAGTCATGGCTTATTAACTAGGAGGCTTTCTATTATACCCCTTGTACAAAGAAACTACTTAGAGGAATACGTTATTTCTAAGTGAATGGCAGAATGAAATATCCACATTTTAACAAGTGAGCCATTACTGACAGATGCTCTGAGAGAAAACAAGTTCAGAAGCCTGTGGTGTTCTCAGTCTCCTCAGGGAGAGACGCCTCCACTTGGAATTCTAATTTCAGTTGCCATTACTAAGGAAAAGGAGCAAAATCTGACAGCACAGGCCATGGAGGAGAAGGAAGGAGAAATAAGGCTGTGAATTCTTAATTAACAGGACATTCTGGGTTGCTAGGGCGAGATTTAATGGCATGGCTCAGAGGTTCCAAAACTCAGTTTCTAAAACTGATTCAAAATGTGCACTCAAGAAATGAAAGGAAAGAAGCAAAAAGACTAAAGGCCCTATTATTTCAACCAATGTAAATTCCCAGAGGAATCAGGGAGAGTCCTATATATTTTAAGAAAAGTGAGAACATTATAAAAATTATTTTCTAAGAAAAATTCATTAAATAATTTAAAAAAATACCTATTGAGTTATGCATCAGTGGGTACATATTAAAATTTTACAAAGTTCTATCTATGATGTTAGGCTCAACAGCTATGAAGAAGAAGGAAATGCACATTTTTGAAGTCAAAGAACTATAATCTGGCTGATGTGAAAGCCAAATATGGCTCCTATGATATGCCATAGAAACTAGAAAGCTTTTAAAATGTGATTTAAGAAAGTAACTAGCACTCATAGCAAGCAATGCTGTGACTCCCTGAACATGTGCACAAACTGGAATAAACATGCAACATTAAGAAAGACAGGAGGGCCGGGGATTTAGCTCAGTGGTTCCACCGCCTGCTTCGCAAGTGCAAGGACCCGAGTTCGATCCCCAGTACCAAAGAAAGAAAGAAGGACAGGAACAGGGATTTAGCTCCATGGCACTGCACCTGCCTTGCAAGCACAAGGTCCTGAGTTTGACCCCTGGTACCAGGAAAAAAAAAAAGGAAAACTGAATTTTATATATACACACACACACACACACACACACACACACACACACATATGTATGTATATATATACCAAGTGCTTGAGACTTTTTTACAATCACACTTGGCCTCAAAGTTTTGGTGGGTTGTCAGATATTAGGTTTAGTCAAGGGTACAGCAGTTATATCAACTTTCACTGGAACCTATATCTGATTAGCCTCATGCTAGGATGCTGGAAAACAGCATATCACTTATCACTGAGGAGCTCACAGCTCAGTGGCATCAAGAGGCAAGTCAACACTGGATTACAGGGCACCATATCTAATTGCCCAGAGAGATAGATGAACAAGCCCCAGTGGGGGCCTCTTGTCCATTTGGGTTTGTGTCTTCTATAACAAAATATCCTAAGCTGGGCAGCTTGTACACAGCAAAAAAAAATTTTTTTTTTTGGTACCAGGGATTAAACTCAGGACCTTGCACTTTCAAGGCAGGCATCAGAACTACTGAGCTAAATCCCTGGCCCTACAGCAAGAAAATTTATTTCTCACAGTCCTGGAGGCTGAGAAGCCAATGATCAAGGTACCACCAGGAGTACATGTATTGTCTGATAAGGGTCCACTTTCTTATTCATATCCATGCCTTTTCCCACTCTCCTCACAGGATGGAAAGGGCTAATTATAGGGGTGCTAATCCCATTTATGAGGGCTCCACCTTCAGGACCTGATCACTGCCCAAAGACCCTACCTTTTAACACTATCACCTTGGGTTTTAGGATTTCAATTTATGAACTTTGGAGAGACACAAGCAGTCCATAGCAGAGCTGAAGGAAGGGACTCAAAACTTGGAGGACAAATAACTGGAGACTGTCAGTAGCTTGATGTTACAATGTATAATAAATAAGGAGCAAATTAAGAAGTATATCAAGATGTAGGAAGAACTTGTTCAAATGGGAAGGGGAAAAAGAGATAGGGGAGGCAAAATGGATTTAAAGAAAAATTGAAGGGAAAATGGAAATAGAGCTTTTGAAAGTAGAGAGGGAATAAAGGTCGGAGGGAGGGGAGGAGAAAGGGTAAAAAAAAGGAATTAAGATGTGTTATGTACATGTAGAAATCCCCTGTAACCCCCATGATGAATGTGATCATAGTGTGCTGCAAATATGTATAATAAAAAATAAAAATTTTTAATTGGCTCGCTGAGAATCAGAATACTCCAAGAGAGGAATGAGGAACCAACTATACAGGATGCCTTCAGAGCTCAAGAAATGTTAAAGCAGAGGACAATTTTCAATGTATTGTAGAAAAATTCTAAGATAAAATTGGATAAAAATCTAGTATTTCCAACTGGATCTATTCTAGAATTTCCAACTCTGGATTCTAAGCTTTAGCATTGATTTTTCCACAGAAGTTATGAAGCTGTCTCCTAAAATAATCTCTGCCAGGATAGCTGAGCCCCCATCTATAGATACTGTATTAGTTATTTTTCTCTCAATGCTGAGACAAAATACCCCACACCCAAAGTTAGAGGGGAAGGGGTTTAACAAGGGAGTTTAAAAGCATGCTTCTGCTTCTTTTATCTTATTCAGACTACTGGGATTAGGGCGGTGCCAAACTAATCATTCACATATAGTGGTTTAGTAATCACATGCCCTGAACCCCAGCATCACACATTCCAGATTAACTATCTCTGAAAAAGAAAGTCCCACCTCATCTGCATGAGACTTTGGGGGGACATCTAAACACAAACCATAACAGATACCCAGGTAACTCCATTGTGGTAATAAAAATGACCACCCTTTTGTAAAATGATTCTCCTAACATGAGAATTTCCATCATCCTCATAAACTGTACATACCTTTCCAGCCACATTTAGTTTTGGAGGCATCTTATACTTGGTCTTTACTTTCCAATACTGGACTCCGACACAATTTTGAAAGCTCTTTTCTACCCCTCACACTGCAATGGATTTTGTTTAATCATGACGTAATTCTCTATTCTTCAGAAAGCCATCTCCCCATCTCCACCTACAACATTTATTCATGGCCTCCTACAGCAAATCCTGACTACAGAGATGTAAAATCCTGAAAATGTGGGTCAGAAAATATTTTCTTTCTCAAAAGAAAAAGAAAAAGAGTGGTATCATTTATTCAAGCTTACTTTCTCACTTTTAATGATAAAAAACATCATTTTTAATTATAATTATTCCATTTTATTAATTGTACAAATGAATGGGTTTCACGGTGACATTTCTGTACATACATATATCATATTTTGAAACCATCCTTACTACACTCTCTCCTTTCTCCACCTCAATTCCCTTCCCCTCCGCTGTTTTTAGGTTGCTTTGTTGCTTTGTGGATTTTTAATTTCCACAAATGAAATATCATCATTGAATAGACCCCTTATGTCCACTACTTCTATATACTTCACAGAAACAACTTCACTTATTTCTCACTATAAAGTAGGAAGCATCCATCAATATCACTATTTTATATGGGAAACAGTAAGCAAATAAACTGAGACTGCCGGGGATTTAGCTCAATGGTTCCGCTGCCTGCCTCGCAGGTGCAAGGACCAGAGTTCGATCCCCGATACCAAAAAAAAAAAAAAAACAAATAAACTGAGACTAAGACTGCCCATTTCATAAACAATAGTCATACAATCTGAATCAACATAATGTGGACTCAGAATCTGTACACTTAACTACTCCTCTACTGTTCCTTTCCAGTATATGACATTTCTTATTGTTATGACCCATATAGGTATAGAAAGAAGGTGATTGATTTGTTAACTACCTCTGCTTGTAGGACATGAGCCAAAGAAAATGAAAAGGGGGCTATCTGCTAGATTAACAGTGAAAACCACACAGACTAGGTTTTAGAGATGGTCTAGGCATGAGCTTGAAGGGAGAACTAAAAACCCAGACTCTGTGGAGATAGGAAGAGGATCTGAAGACAGAGAAAGATGGAGGGATGGGGAAGGGAAAGCAAAAAGGATCCAGTAAATATATTATGTATCACAAACATATACTAATAAGTTTTTTAAAACATATGATGACACACATTTAAGAAAACTAAGCAAAATAATTGTAAGCAAAGAGAGACTGATACAAAACACATTAAGCACGTTAGATATGTGACTTTTAATGTGGAGGTAGGGCAAGGAGAGATATCAAATCTACAACATGTGGGGCCTGGGATTTAGCTCAGCAGCATAGCACCTGCCTGGCAAGTGCGAGTTCCTGAGTTCACTCCCCAACATCAAAAACAATAACAACAACAAAAATCTACAACACGTGAATGGTTAATACTTTTCAAGACTACACCAACAATTTCCATGGCAATATGTTTTGCTTAACTATTATCATGATCTACCCTTATATTGCCATGTTGATGGCATTTTACTCAATTATTATCCATCCAATTTTCTTCTCAAATTTTATAACTAACAAATATTTACATATTTTAAGCTGTGTGAAAATTGAGGGAATAGTCCATGTTTTCTGTTTGTCTTCCATCTCAAAAAAAAATACTGCAACAGTATTTTAGCAGTAATAATCATTTCATAAGTACTTACTGAAATTAAATCTGCTATTAAAAATTTAGATGCCTTTCATTGGAAATTGTTTCCCAGAAAGCTTCTGAAAAAATTAGATTAAAGAGAAAATGGAAGACTTTATTTTAACCAGCTTGCCAAGATGGCACATAGCAAAAAAGTGAAAAATATTAATAATTCTAAAAAGATCAAGGTGAAGAAAGTTTTAATATTTAAGTGTTGCCATGGAGTAGAAAATGAATTAGAGAATACAAAATTCATTTCAGATGCATGTAAAAATGCAGTGTTATACTGAAAACTAGATGACTTTCTGTAAAGCTTTTAACCTCTAATCCTTGCTACAAAATCAAACTGGAGCCTGGCTTTGGCAGAGGGTCTCTCTTGGTATCCAGGGTGTTGTATTTTCATTTGTTTAGAGCCACCTGTTGTATAATGCACTGGTCTGATATCAGGTGATTTACTACAGTGAAGAATTGGCATATACTTTTTAGGTTCCTGATTTTTTTTAACCTCCTCTTGTCTAAACAGACTTGAGAAAGAATGAGGAGCCTACTTCATACTCTGCCATGCCAACAACGTCTGCTTTCTCTCATTCACCCTGCAGGTTCAAAGGTAGCCAGCATAATACAAGATTAGGAATCTTTCCCATGAGAAAATTGCTTTAGTCAGAGAGGATAGTGATACTTGGTCAGCTTTTACTCTGGAAGGGGAATAGCTAGGTCAAATGGAATTTCTAGTTTCAGGTTTTTTTACCAATCTCCACACTGATTTCCAAAATGGTTGTACTAGTTTACCTTCCCACCAACAACGAGAAGGGTTCAATTTTCCCCACAGCCTCACTAACATGGGTTATTATTGATTTCTTGATGATGGCCATTCTTTCTGCATAGAATAGAGTCTCAGTGTTGATTTAAAATGCATTTCTCTACTGCCCAGCAATGTTGAGTATTTCTTTATGTATTTATTGGCCATTGTACTTCTTCTGTGAAATGTCTACTCATTTTACTCGCCTATTTTTGACTGGGTCTTTAATTTTCATTGAGTTCTTTACTCCAGATATTAGTCCTCTATCAGAGATATAACTGGCAAAATTTTTTTCCTATTCTGCAGGTCGTCTTTGTACTCTGTTGGTTGTTTTCTTTTTTTCTCTGCAGCAGCTTTTTAATTTGATATGATCCTGCTTGTTGATTCTCAGTGCTATTTTCTATGCAACTGGGGTTCTCTTCAGAAAGTTTTTGCTTATATTCATGGAATTTAGATCTAATTCATGAGCTAGATTGACAGCCCAGAGGGACAAAATGTGATATGCACCTACTTGCTAAGAGCAAAAGTCAACATAGCATTACTTTGGAATGATGGGGAATTACAACTATAACTAGCTAGGTTTTCTTCATCTATTGAATAAGGCAAAAGAGGAAAGAAACTCACTCTCAGAAAGAACCTAAGAAAAATATTAGCCTATTAAAAAGTTCTTAATGACAAAGTAGGCAATAAAAGCAAGAATGGCAGTAGAACACATAGGGTTACTCCTTAAGTTTGTTACTTACCATGTTACTTTAGTCATTATAGACTCACTGCAAATATATATGCAACAATTTTATACACAACTACAAAACTGAACAAAATACATAAAACAATCATGCTTAGACAGTAAAATAAGCAACAAAGGAATGATTCTTGAGAATAAGGAAATAAATGAAGTAAGCATTAAAATCTCCCTGGCTTTTTTCTTAGTGGCACTTTCTAAACTATGGCACAGAGAAAGAAAATGTACACAGGGTTGAGTAGTCTTGTTGATTAAGGAGGACAATGAAATTTGGGAAAGCTGGTATAGAGATCCAAAAGTCTAAATGCAGTCATCTCATTTCTTTGACTGAGGACTGATCTTTACATATATATATATGACAAAACTTCATGGTTCCGGGCAAAGAACTATTAATAGGGAAGGAACAACTACCAAGGAACAATAAACTTGACAGTTGTAAGTGTTCACACAAGACAGAAATATTTGCATTTCAATCATGCAAATTTGAGAGATCTTAGTGAATATCTGGTGCATTCTGCAGAGATCCCAGAAAAATAATGGCTTATTGTTAAGGCTAAATTACATGTACAATAAGAAGTATTCTAGACCAGGTGTCAGCATACTACAGCCCACAGGCCAAATGTAACCACAGCCTATTTCTGTATGGTTTGTAATTAGGAAGAGAATGACTATTACATTTTTTAGGGTTGTAAAACAAAACAACAACAACAAAAAAATGTGTGTTAATATCAAGGATAGCTCAATGATAGTTTTGAAAGAGTCTGCCAAAGTCTTCACTGCACTTTTCCTTAAAAACCTTAACAGCAAATCTTAATAGGTTCAAAGTTATCCAAAGGTAATTTAATTACCAAAAAAGTACCCAAATTTCCTTAAAGTGAAAACAAAATCAATACACTCAGAAATGTAAAATCAGAATAAACAGCAATTAATTAAAAAGAACAAGACCTGAAGTGAAAAAAGCGCAAGGAAATGTAACACATAAGTAGAAGAAAAAATAAATGGATAGAAACAGATCCAGAAATGACAGAAGTAATAGTGTTAACAAATTTTTTAAATGCTCTCATACACGTTCAAGGATTTAGAATATAAATACAATAAAAGAAGAAAAGGAAGATAGAAACAAAGTAAAACATCTAGAGATACATAAAAATATAATATCTGAATCAAAAGTTACTGCATTGACTTGACAGATTTTACATTAAAGAGACAAGTACTTAAAAAAGATATTCACGATTCATGAAAACTATCAAAACTGATGTCCTAAGAGGAAAATACTAAAGAAAGAAATAAGGAAAATAAGAAATTGTATTGAACATCCTTAGAGTCCAGAGAGGAGAAAGGGACAGAATGATATTTAAAGAACTAATTGTCAAATTTTTCCAAATTTGATGAAAACTACCAATTCACAGGTCCACAAATATCAACAAACCCAAAATGAAAAAAGAAAATGTAAGCTGGAAGAAAATAGAATGATAGCCTGTATATACTGAAAGAAAAAAACTAGTAAATTAGAAAAAAAGCACTACAAACAATAAAAGTGTTCTACAAAAATAAAGGCGAATAAAGTTATTTTCTTATAATCAAGGGCATAGAGAATTCAGAACTAGCATGCCTGCATTATAATGAATGCTAAAGGAAGATCTTCAAGCTAATTAAAAAATTATACCAGATAGAAATTCAGATTTATATAAGGAAAGAAAAATACTGAAAACAGTAAATATAATGGTAAGTATAAAAGATTTGCTTTACTTTATTTATTTAAATTATTTATTTATTTATTTAAATGATGACTATACACTAGAAAAGTCAATAAATTGTACTTATAAATTGTGTAGAAGTAAAATATTTGACATTAATAGCCCAAAGGACAGGAGGTGGGACATGGAAGTACACTGTTGTTACATTTTGAAGTGCTGACATATTATTTGAAATTTTTATACTATATTATAAGTTAAAGATGTGTATTTTAAATCCTAGAGAAACTGCTAAAAATTACAACAGGTAAAGTTAGTAGACCAATGGATGCTATAAAATTAAATAGAATATATTCAATCCAAGAGATAGCCTAAAAGGAGTGAAGAAGCTAAATACTGGACTCATCTAAAGCAAACAGAGTTGATAGACTATATCCCAACCATTTTGATCATCCCATTAATATAAGCAATGTAAACACCTCAATTAAAAAGCACACTGTCAAACCATATGAAAAGCAAGACCAATGAAATATATGTTACATATCAAAATATAATTTTAAAATAAGCAAAAGATTTGAACATTCCCTTCACAAAAAAAGAAATTCAACTATCTACTAAGATATGGAAAGATATTCAGTATCATTAGTAATGAGGATATTAAAACCATACTGAGATATCACTTTACACTTACTTTTTTAAACTAACAATAAAGATTGATGGAATCCTAATACTAAACTGATTTAGGTATAAAATAGTGTACAACCACTGTGGAAAATAATTTGTCATAATATTAAGTAAATAATAGCCATATGACATAGCAATTTCATTCTAAATATTTACTCAAGAGAAATTTTTTAAATGTCTACAAAAGCATTTGGACTCCAATATTTACAACAGCTTTATTCCTAAAATACTAACACTATAAATAACTCAAATGACCACTAGCATATGAAGCGATAATCAAAATATGGTATATTCATACAATGGAATATCACTCAATAAGCAAAAAATGTAAAAACACCTGTAAACACCTGAAACATCCAAAAATATGCAAGAATCTCAAAACATGGTAAGAAAGCCAGATAGAAAAGATTACATACTGTATGATTCCATCATATGAAATTCTAGAAAATGCAGGCTAATTTGTAGTGACAGAAGGTTGATCAGTGTTTGCCTATGGTTGGGGAGACAATGGGATCAAAGCAAAACAGCTCAGTGGAACTTTTTGGGAGTGATGGAAATGTTCTGTATCTTGACTGGGGTGGTGGTTTTATGAGTATATACTTTTGTTACCATGTATCTAACTACACACAAATATATTCATTTTGTGTATGTAAATCATACTACTAAAGTTAATTTTAAAAGAATAAAAGTGAGGCTGGGGATTTAGGTCAGTGGTTTCAATGCCTGCCTTGCAAGCGCAAGGTCCAAAGTTCAATCCCTAGTATCAAATAAATAAATAAATAAATAAGATAATGCCACTTTATAAAAATCCATGCAGTTACCAAATATACTCAACCCCCAAAAGTTTTATATTTTTGTAAATACTTGTTCATATAGTATTATAGAAAGTAGCTTTAATATCAAATTCCAGCTCTTCTTAATTTTCCCCATGCTGTTAGGTGACGGCAACTATCATGGTTGCATTTTGTGCTTTTCAAAGAAACTAAACTACAAGACAGAAGTAACTGGTGTAATTCATCATAGAAAAGTATACCCACCACCTACCTAGAGCTGTCCATTGTAGAGATCCAAAACTCCTAACAGGATCCAAGTAGGTAATTATATACCTATAATGAAGAAAGGAACCCAGTATCAGTTGACAGAGACTAACTGAAGACCTATAACGAGGGAATTATTTCAATAATTTAAACATAATAACATTGGGTTGTCCAATACAATCAAGTATTTTTTCCAAATGCTAATAAAAAATTTAATTTATAAATTTCACTTTAAACCTGACTTTCATGAATGCTTAGTCCCCGGAAAATGTGTATATAAAGTAACCTAAAACATTCTCTTTATGTTGTAATACATTATGGACATATAAGTTATTAAGAAGCCTCATGGTAAATTTGAAGAATTAGCAAAGATGGTAGGGTAAAGAAATGAAATCAGGGGAGGGTAAACAAAGCTTGATTCAACCCAAATTTAAGAACTTCATAAAGACAAAGTGAAGAATAGAACCGAGTCCAAATGTACAAGAAAAACAACTTTTTAAAAGGGACATTTCTGGCTGGATTTTGAACTAGATCTAAATGGTTTGGACTGTCTCTCCTTTCTTATGTCTCTCTCATTTCACTTGAGGAAGTATCCATACAAAAAGTAATCCTCCCAAGTACGCAGTGAGTCTGCACTTCAATTTTCCAGTGATCACTGATTCCCTGCTGCCAACAATGGTCACATCACAAAATCCTGTTTCATACACAATAGGAGGGCTTAAGTTGCATCACTTTGTTTTCAGAAACTGCAGTGAATTTGTAGGAAGAACTAGCACAGAAAAATTAAGTAGAAGTTCAAGGTTATATAAAAAACAGGTAGGTTCTCTGGGAGGAAATTTTGATCCATTAATAGCTGAGAACAAAACACCGCAGGTAAAATAGAAATCTTTGTTAAGCACCTCAGGTCAAAAAAAAATAGCTTCTTTTGTGAAAGATCAGAAAACTGCATTTGTGTTTGCTTCTGTGTGATCTTTTTTTGTATATAAATCTTCTTTGTTTTGTACTATGGGTCTTTCTGGAACTCACGTATTCCACACAATATGGAGCCATTTAATAAACACCTCGATTTTAGGCACTGTACTAGACACAGGTACCAGAAATAAGTATAAAACTGGCATCTATCTTCAGTGGCCTTAGTGGCTTTGCCACTGAGACTCAAGCAGCAATTATGAGCAGCCTGCACTGGTTGCTAGAGCAGGATCTATGCACTAACACTATCAAGATGGCTTTGGAAAACTGAAATCAGTCTTTCCAGTTTACAAGATTCAGGAGCTGTCAGGGAATCCTGCCAGACCTTAGGCTAGAGACAGAGAGAGCTCAAAATGCATTACACAGAAATAGGAATTGAAAATAAGAAAAGCACCTTTTCAGACCCTAAATAGACTTTGGTGTGACCTTAACCACAAACACCAAAACTTGCTGAGATGTAAAAAAGCACTAATCTTGGTATAAGGTTTTGACCACTTGTTTGCACAGCATGGATTTCTGGCATTTGTGGAGATTGGAGAGAAGCTGTGTCACTAGTCAAAGCAGAGGACAGAAGGTGTTGTCACTGTGTGTACTAGGCTAAGAATAACCACTGCTTGTGAAATGCTTGTCTGTGTTTGCTGAGTGTGCATTATCTCATTAAGTCCTTTTAACGAATGGTCTAAGGAAGACACTATCAATTATTCCTACTTCCAAAGAAACCAAGCTCATACTATATTTGGATTTGAATAGACTGGAAGAGTTTTTGTTGCTGCTACTTGATTGAAGGCATTCAGGAAACCCAGACTGGACCCCATGCCACTTACACAGAGAAACACAAGGTTGATGAGTTTGTTTACAACTCGATGGGAGCAGTGCCATTTCTGGCACCCAATCTATTTTATGCTGTAAAAGAAAAATATAAGGCTTCCAACTCTTACCCAGAAGAATAAGTTCCAGAAAAATTAAACAGGAAATTTTTAATGTTATAAAAAGAACTTCTAAGGAAACCTCTACATTTCTCCACAGTGACAGAGGCTGTATAGATTTAAACGTAAGAGGGGCCTTTTCTCCATCTGTGTGCTCTTACAAGAGCAATCTGTTTTGACTGTATACCTATAATCACAGAATCTAAATATTGCTTTCAAACCAATACATTCTTTGTATTTCAAAATTCTCTCCTTCTAAACCTAACCTACAACTTTTTGTGAAATGCAGCTTCTTTTCTTTTTGACCAAGGCTGAATCAAGTTTCCTGTTTCATAGATTCTAATTTCTCTGCGCTTTACATATGAGAAAAGTAAAGCTTAGAAAAGGTGAAGAGACTCAAGCTCACACATATTTTAATTGGTCAGTCAGGACTTGAACCTGGAGTCATCTGATACCCAAGCCAAGGACCAACCTGCAGTGTTATTCTACTTCCCCAAAGGGATAATGGAAGAGCTGAAGCAAAAGAACTGTAGGTGCAAAGGATTTCTGCATGAGAGTTGGCTTTTTAATTCCAAGCTTTGGGAAACAGAATATGCTAAATAAGATCTTGCTCTATCCAACTTTGTTTCTCTACCTCAAAGACACATGAGAAATTTCACCAAGTATGCAAAAATGTCAGGCAAGAGAACACTGTGCCACTATGATGGACCTTAGTAAATTCTTTAACAGAATGATCAGGGAACATCTGGCGCCAAGTTATGAGAAATGGACCAAGGACAAATGTACTGGTGTTTACTAGACACCAGTGGTGTTGTGTAACTATTATGAAAGCAAGCAGGTCCTAAAATTAAACTATCTCTCAGTTCATGTTATCTATTTTTGTGACCTAACCTCCTTCTGTCTCAATTTCCATACGTGTAAGAGTAGTAATAGATCTATTTCACATCTTTGTTGTGAGGATAAAATAAGTTGATATATAATATTTATATACAATGTTTATAAAACGCCATTATTTAGCAAATACTCAATAAGAGTTACTTTAATTATCAATGAGTAAAATGGACTTGGGAAAAAAGATGTGCCCAACCTGCACCATCTGCTCAAACTAGCAAAATTGTGACTAGGGATATTGATGGATCAGTAAAGCAGTTATCTAAGACAAGTTGGGTTTAAAAGCACACAGGATGCTTTTGCAGGTAAGATGAGTACAGAAAGACTGATGCCCACATTAGACATCTTTATTCAAACCCTGAAAAATCTGACAGTTGATCTAACTGTCATAAAATTAAAAAGTAGACAATTTCTGAAAAAACATTATTAGCATGGTTAGGGCCAGACTGGCTCAGTGGACACACAGGCTTAGACCAGCTGGCAGAATACATGGATTTAAGGCAGAAAAACTCATTCAACATAGTAATGACTCCTCTAAGGCCACTGAGAACCAGTCAGACTTACTCAGCATGTGCTCAGTTCAATGCACATTTGCTATTTTGCCCATCAAGCATTTATGTGGCCATCATAGTGTACTATGCCCCGAATTTCTTTACAGAATCACCCCTAACTGATTTCCCATACATGTTGTCCCAGTGGTGATCCAAACCCAAAAGGGGCATGAAATCCAGGTCCCAATCATCCTTTGGCTCAAGGTTAGGCCTGTAACTCAAGTTACAGAATTCCAATCAGAGTGAATGCCTGAAACTGATAAGAATACCAGAAAGGGATAACTTCACTTCTACTAGATTTTTTTTTTTTTTTTTTTTTTTTGTACCAGGGATCAAATTCGGGACCTTGTGCTTGTGAGGCAGGCGGCGGCACCACTGAGCTAAATCCCCGGCCCAACTAGATTTTAAACTACAAAAATGTAGTTTAAAACTTCTGGGTGAGAAACCCCCACAAGACTAAAAATGAAGTCAACAAAACAGAAAGAAGTAAAGAGGAGGGTGAAGTCTTAACAGCATTGACTGACCCTGACCAACCCACACTTGAAATGGTTTTCTGTAATGTGCAATCCTTGCTGATACACACAGGAAATGAGGGGGACAAAATCTACTACTGGAAGACATCATTTCCAGCTGACAAACTGGAGTCTACTTAGTAGTACTTGTTAATGTGTTTGGCTTTTTTTGTATTCGCACTCATTCGTGTTCAAGATTGGCTTGACTGTGCTTTGAATAATCTTCTCTTTTCTAATATACATTCCTAACATCTGAAAATACTTTTCCTAATAGAAGGAATAAAATCTTTTCAGTTTTATACTAGTGGATCCCATATATGCATTCACTTTTAAATAATATCTGTCAAGTTCACAGCTCAAAATTGAAATTTTATGTCTTAGGCAAAATAAAAACCAAAAAATTGTATATACTCCACAATACTTGTGAGAATTAAAATAAACACAAAATTTGCTGAGCATAAAAATAAAATAACCAAAGGATAATTTTTTTCCCTAGCATTCAATATATTTTGCTTTACAATTAAAAATGTCCAGTGTTAAGTGTGTCACATACTCTAACTTTCAGAAGATATTTTCTAATGCAGAAACTACAGCACTGAGTCCAACTGGGAGATGAAAATCACATAGTAAGTTAAAATGAAGGAAGCTTAATATAAAGAGTTATTGACTATGACAAACGACATAGAAGGAAGTGGAATATAAGGAGACTCTACATGGCATCCTAAGGCTGAGGAGGAGTTCCCAAAGAAGGACAAACATAGAAAACATTCAGATCTCATTCAAAGATATCGTTTGCCCCTTGGACATCAGAGAATTTCACTCAGGCTTGAGGTAGTCTGGAGTTGCTCTTCTGAAGAATCCAAGATACCAGCATCATCCAGAGTGCAGGTGGAGGAGGAGGCTGCCCACAGTTGGTAAAATGGATGTACAGTGGGTGTCTGGGTTCTGGTGGGAGCAGAAGCCCTCAGAGTATGCCGGGCATGTAATATGATAGCCCCAGTTCTCAGGCCAAGCACGCTATGGAAAGGTTACAGCCAGGCTGAAAGAGTAAGGTCATGGGAAAATCCTGTTCCGGCCCGTAGCTGGGGCAGGAGCCACCAGACTTCCTCACACCCACATCATAAAACCCGAGTCTTCATGAGAATCTGCAAGGGAGCCTCTTCCTCCAGCGAAGTTCACCCAGTGTCCTCTCCTGAGAAAGCTTAACACTGTACTCACTTTAAATAATAGACTGTCAAAGGAATTTCACTGTTTAATGCAGAAAAAATTAAAGGGTATATAGGGGGAGTTGAAAGGTAAGAAATTAATAACTCACATCCAAAGGCTCTTCTCTGTCATATGAATATTTCTCTGTTCTTCCTTGCCTCATTTGCTTTATTTTTACATCTTTCAAAACAACAACAACATTTATTGGGTAAGTAGTACCACCATGAAAAGATGGAAAAAGTGCAATACATGTTCCTGAAAGATAGAGGCCATGCAAAAAGAGAAACAATGAATTGAAATGCAATCTGATAAACAAATAGAGATTCATACACAAGAATTAGGTTCCAATTGCCCACTTGAACCTGTGGAATTAACAACACAATTCAGTCACAGAGGTTAATTACACAATGTCATATCACAGTGATGCTGTATCTATCATCTTTAAAACATTACTAAAAATGATCAAAGTACAGAAATTTGAGTGATCTGGTTTTTAATGAATTTGAGTGCAATGAAATAGCATCATTTTGTTTTTCATGAACATTGATAGCTTTTCTGGACAGGGGGAGGCTTCTCAGAGTCAGAGCTACCATGACTGGAGCTATACACAAGTCTGTCATTTATGCTGCTGTCTGCAATTTTGATATGCCAATAGGAATGTTGTAACTACACAGCTACTGCATTTGATAGGTAAGAAAGGTCATATGAAGCTTTTCACTGGCCTTGGATTTTAATGAGCTTGAAATTCACAATTCAATGCAACTGAATAGAATCAAAGTACAACCTTTTCCAGAGATGGGAGGCAGTTCTAAATTTGATAAAATCTTTTAAAAAAATAGTCTAGTGTACTTCTCAGTCTAGAATTCAAACAAGATTTTTGAGCTGCAAAATATTAGTTTGAAAGTCAGCATTATTAGCTTTTGTTGAAGCTCCTAGATAGGAGATATAAAGAGAGACTAAATATGTTGGGCTCCTTTGAAGCAGTTAGAGATGGGAACTGTTTCAAATTATTTATTGAAGGTGCTCTCTCAGGAGAAGGTGAGTAAAGAAAGCAAAGCAGGACAGAAGAAAAGCTAAGGAGGGATGCGGCCTCAAGGGGAGCCTAGGTTCACTCTGAATCAGCAATGTTCCACAGAGATGATCCTGCCATGGGCCAAGGAGGCCAACCTTGTTGTAGAGCACCTCTCCCATCACAGAACTGTTAACTGCAGGCTGTGTTGGGAAGGAAATGGGGCAAGACATCCAGGTGAGATGGCTCCTTTTCCAGGCACCACATGTCACCTGTAGGCATTAGCAGAAATGCCAATAGCACCTGTTGAATCAGACTTACTGGCAGGTAAGGAGGATCTGGGTGAGGCACCTACTGTTATCTATCACAAAAAACACAAAGGTAACATTGGAGAATTCTTATAAAGTGAGAAAATCTTTGAGGAACACACAAGCAGAGAAATCAAAGAAGCATGAAAATAACAAAAGACAACTTCACAGCAGAAACTAAAGATTAATACAGAGAAGAATGCAATAATTACACACATCCTTTGTAACTCAGATCTTTAAATAGAATATTGCTAAGATTATATATATTTTGTATTGTTTTCTTTGTCTAAAATAATCGGCACAAAATAAAACACAAAGACTACACCATGTACAAAGACAGCCACTAAGATGTATAATGCTAGTTGCAGAGAGGATAGCCCCAAAATTAGGCAACCCACCCAGAATTAAACACATCACATGGAGGGAGCTTGGCAGTGGCTTCCAGGACCACTGGCCTCCCTCAGTGCTGTCACTGCAAGGCTTTGGCCATAAACAAAACAAAATCGTCCTGATGACAATCTATAATGAGATGCTGACTTCTACTACACTAAAATAAAAGGGAATTTGATTATGCATAATTAAATAAGAATGTATTGTTTGACAGTGTCCTAGTGATTTGTGATTATCCCATCTTGAAGAAAATGTCACATCATATTTTTGTTTAGAATACATTCCTTTAATACACAAAGTAGATAAAATTGTGTACTGACTGAAAAATTAAAACTTTTGATTTCTGCTTTTACTAAAATTGTTTTCTGTACTAACATTAAATTAATTGAACCAATAATAATTAATCTCTGATTATCTGTGAGTCCTATGAATTACACACATAGTATCTTAACAGGTAGGATTCAGAATACAATCTGAATAGACTATTATGCTTTGCCTCCAATGCCCTCTAAATGTAGCCTGTGTGATTGGTTTGTTCCTCTACCTTTGGCAGCAAAAAAAAAAAAAAAAAAAAAGTCAGGATCCACAATTTCCTTGACACTTGTTAAGTGCATAGTCCTAGTGACTTCAACATGTTCTTGATCCGGTAGATATTTACAGCTGGATTTCTTTGGTGAGGTGAGTTTCAGATTCAACAGAACTATCCCACTGTTCCTTGGCCTAGGCAAATTCACATCTTCCCAGGTGTTTTATTCCTTCTCCCAGCCTCTGGCAATCTATTCCAGCTGGTCAACCTATTGAACAGCAGTAGCAAGACCCCTACTCTAGCTCCACTGACCTCATAACTCACTGAAGACTGGGACAACACTTCCTTAACCTTTCCCTCCACAACCACTAGGAGTCTAGTGTGAGCCCCTGTTCCCTTCAACTCCTTTGCCAGTGTGTATCCAAATCCAGTTTTCTGAATAATCTACTTCAATCTTTCATCTTTTGACTTAAAGGGAGAACGGGAAAAGAGATACTCTGCATTTTTTTAAAAATCCAATTCAAACCTCCTACAGAGTCTTCTATTTCTAGATTAACATTGATATTGGCATACTGGTGTCTCCATTAAAACTTCCAATTTAATATCATTTTACATTTAAAAGCCAATAAAAAATAAACCCTGAATTTTATGTAAAAGTTTTGGGAATCGACAGTAAAGCAAACACCCCAATTTTAATAAACTAAGGCAGGGAAAAATAATAGGACAACCATAGGAATAAACTCTGATTAAAGGGAACAGTCACACACAGTCCTTAAGAGATATTAGAGATTCTATCAAGCTTTATCCCAACTGCTGTATGTAGGAGAAAATCTGAACATTTGGATCTGCCTCAAAGCCTTGAATAGGAACTTAAGAAGCATAAGGGGCTCAGCTCCTAACTAGAAGTTCAGCTTCCTTGAATTTTTGTCAACTATTTCCTATAAAGCAGTTTCCTTTTTGTTTTCAAAAATCATTTGCATAGGCATTAAATTTGGCCAGGATGAGTAAATTAGGGATGACTGACTCGGAGGTCACCTAAAACAACATTTTTTAGCCTCATTAAACTTCATATTTAAGACAAATCACATCCTCACTTCAGATAATATAAAAAAATTCTGTTTCCCTCCACTACTATGTAACCATCCTGAGCCAACTAGCAAGAAAGAACTCTGCAATAGAACTATAGCCTATCTTAATACGATTTGGATAATTACCTCACAGGATTGAGCTAATATACTTCCCTCAAAATAACTAATATTTGCATTCAACCACAACTCATAAAGGTTTCTTTATAATTCACATTTTCTTATTTTAAAAACTCTAACAATATATTCAAAGCCACACAATTTATAAACCAAGAGGCTGAGCTGATGTTTTATACTCTCTCTTTGGTTGAAAACACCATCATGGGAACCTATAAGCGTATGAAATTTTTCTTACAGAGTAATAACCTTATAATATTGCACTAGAAAGCTAAAGTACCATACTTCTTAGATCCTTGAAAAGTTTTTCACTTTCACCCAGAATAGTTATAAAGTAAATAAAATTGCATTGCAAAAAAAAATTCAGTCTTCAGGAGTCTTTATTCTTGTCACTTTAAAGGAATTAAAAAAGGAAAAACCTAATCATTCAATTTACTACAAAAGAAGATTGTAGGACTAATCAAATATATCTTTTTATTAGTAGTAGACTTTAAGTGAAAATAACTGTCAATCATCTGACCAGACACTGAACTTTTAAAACGTCATTAATTTCAACTCTCTTAAAGGTTTAGGTGGAAGAAAACTCCATCCAGTATCAAGCAAATTTAAACATTTACTGTCTTCAAAAAATTAATGCTCCATTATACTCAGAAATCAATAAGCAATCAAACTTTCTCCAGTGTGAATCACATAGAAATCACCTTTAAAGTATTTACAAAACAATAATTTCCTTGAGGTATCAGTAACCAATTTTATTTTTCTTCATATTACCAAAACTATAACATAAATATGTAAAACTTTGCAAATGATTTTTCTAAAATCCCTGTTTGCATAATGTAAAAACAAATAAAGGCAGAGTTCATGTTTGAAGAAGAGAAATATGTAAGGAAAGAGTTAGCCAGGTTGATGAGACGGCCATGCAGGAAAAACATTTTCCTGGACTTGTAGACTCTAGAAAAATAAAAGGAAAGGAAAGTACAGTGGTACCTCAGGTCACAACTTGATTCTTTCCACAATTCTGGTCGCACACCAGACTGCAGGAGAACTGAATCAAATTTCCTCATAGGTCAGCAATGAATCTAACCACTGAATTTAATTCAATTCTTGTCTGACTCAGTTTGGAACCAGAATCCAGGAAAGAATTGAGTTTGTGAACCGAGGTACCACTGTAATTCTGAAATTACTATTGATATTCTTACAAGGCTTACAGCTGAAATAGGTTAAGAATTCAACATTTTTATAGAAGTGAGAGGAATATGGAAAAGGATAAACTTGAGTCATTTGTAGGAAAATGTATCTTGAGACTATAATATTAAAATGTATCTTGAGACTATAATATTAAATGAAGTAACTCAGACACACAAGCTTAAATATTGCATGGTTTCTCTTGTATGAAAAACTCACTATGTGTATAAAATACAAAATAAAAGGCAGACAATCGGAAAAAAGAGAAAAAAGCATATTTTGTTTTGTGTTACTGGGGATCAAACTTGGGTCCTTGCACTTGCGAGGCAGGTGGCAGAACCACTAAGCTAAATCCCCAGCCCGAAAAAAGGGTATTTTAATTCATTGTGGACAACATATTAAAAAGTGTACCTAGGGGCCGGGAATTTAGCTCAGTGGTTCCGCTGCCTGCCTTGCAAGCGCAAGGACCCAAGCTTGATCCCTGGTACCAAATATAAATAAATAAAATTTCAAAAATTAAAAATAAAAAAATAAAAAGTGTACCTTGACTCAGTACAATAATCTCACATGTTTTATATGTCCTTTGATCTATTAGTCTGGTATTCAATTTGTATTATGATAATTAACTTTATAAAGTCTTATAAATAAATGAATCTGATGCTGGAAAAATAAAAGGAGAGGGTAGAGGAAAGGAGAAATAAGAAGGGAATTGAAATGTGTTATGTACAAGTACCAATCCCCTACAGTGAATGTAATCATTATGTACTGCAAACATGTACTAATAAAAGTGGTGGAAAGGAAGAACATGGAAAATAATTATGCATTCACCTTAACCTACTCTTAGAGTACTGACAGCAATCCTCAGAAGTACTGTTCCAGTACCATCCAGCTTCATTTTTATGGCCTCAACACACATCATTATTCCAGTAAGGCTACATATCTAAACTTAGAAGGATTTATTACTTTTATGTTGCTACATCATAATAGCAATACTTTTCAAAAGCTAAGGTGCATAACATTCATCACATAAACTTGTCAAAAATTCACACTCCAGCCTGTGGATCATGGCTGTGACCATCACCAAAGATTCTTAATTGACATATCTATATTTTAAGAAATGTATAGGAGCTGAGCTGCACACAGACTGCTGGTAGCATCATTCCCCGGGTGCCGAGGAGGCCACTGTCTGGCCACCGGGCCATGCCAGTACCTGAATCCACACCACAGAGGTGCAGGGGGTCATAAAGGACATTGTTCTGAGCTCCAAAAGATAGAGCAGAAGCGAATAATAGAAAGGGCCACTCTTGAGGCTTCCCAAGAGGCTCCTTGATGAAAATTGAAGCCCTCTGGAAAAGTGAAGAGAATTTCTACAATAAAGGCACACAAGAACACCATAGTTGGTAAGTTGGAGGGATCACCACCTCCCATCAGAACCTGGACTATCTTCAGGGGAAAGGCAGCTGGAACCTGCAGGAGAACCTTGCAGAGTTCAACCCTGCAGGAAGTCAGGGAGCTCAACTTGGGCCTTACATCCAGAAATCTGCCTGAATCTCAGGGCACTGCTGCTAGTATGCTGAGACTAATTGACTTACATCTGCACTATGCTGCCCACATTATCTATTGTGACAGCAGAGACATTAATTTTTATTTTTTATTTTCAAAGTTTTTTCTCTTGTTTTTCATTTTTTTGTCTCCTCTCTTTCCCTCCCTCTCTCTCTCTCTCTCTCTCTGTCACTTGCTCTTTTACTGTCTCACTCTCTTTCCCACCTTGTTTTTCATCTATATCCCTTTTTGTTCCTGTTGCTGTCCTGATTCAGATTTCTTTTTTCTATCTTTTTCTTTTCTCCTCTTTCTCCTTCTCTCAATTTTCACTAGTTTTAAAGGGAAGTGAACACAGTTTCTAGCCTCATTATTGCTGTTCAGTGATTCTGTTCTTGTCTTTGTTTTGTCATTCTGTCTTTTCCTCTTGTCTTCAACAATTTCCTAGAGTTTGCGTGATTTTTCTGTGTCCTCTCTCCTCACTTCTAACCTTTCTCTATCTTTCTACCTATCTATCCTTCCCTCCCCGACTCCTTCTAAATCCCCATTCTGAAGGGTAAAGTTGCTATATTGAAGAGTTTATTCACTATAAATGTATTTTTGGCTGGTCCTTGATACTGACTTAGTTCACAGAGTTAAAGGTGATAGATTAATAATTACCACAAATTGTCATTTTCTAAGCTGTTGTTGCTGATTATATCACTTGGGCTAAGGTGTTGTGATTGATCTAAACAGTTTTCCTTCCTGGTATACTGAAACAAGATTGCCTAAGAGTCATTAGAGACTCAAAACCTAAAGACTGCCTATATCTGGAAGACACCTCTGAGAAGCAATCATTCCATAAGGGTTCCAAATAGAAGCAACAAATATACTACAATAAGCAACATTGAAGTATTAACCCAAAAGTTAAACCAAAAACAGTACCAACAACAGAAATAGAAATGAGAAGACACCTAAGCAAGGTGCAAACCCAGACACCAGGCTCACCAGAGGCAAATTCTGGGAGGAAAAAGGTGGAAAAGTCTGATAATCAACCACCTGGACACCCTGAATTGATAGCACAGGAGGTAACATAAATGATGAATGAGGCTCTAGAAAAATTCAAAACAGAAATAATTGCCCAGATAACTACAGAGATGGTGAGAATGAAAAACATGAGACTCTAGAACAGAAACAGATAAAAAAAAATAGATGACCTCAGGACCATGATGGAAGCCATGAATGATGAGCATAGGAAAGAAATGGAAACTATGAATACCCAATATAGGAAAGAAATGGAATTCATGAAACAGATTCAAACAAATATCCAGGAGATTAAAAACTCTATTGAAAATATCTGCAGCAGAATGAGCTAATGTGAGGACAGAATTTCAGATATAGAAGACAGGATTGTAGTCAGTGACCATGAAAAGAAAGATCTCTTAAAAATAGTAAGGGACCATGAGAAATCAATCCAACAGCCCCAAGATGACACAAAGAAGAATAATATAAGACTGATAGTGATCCACGAAAAACCAAAAGAAAGTACAAATGACATAAAAAAAAAAAACTCCTCACAGAAATAATGACAGAAAACTTCTCAAAAAGAGCAAAAGAATTTGACTTACAGATACATGAGGCATACAGGACTCCAATTAGCCATGATCAAAAAAATCTACATCTAAACATATTAATAGTCAAGATCTCGGAAACCCAACAGAACAACAAAATTCTACAATCAGAGAAAAGAAACATATCACATACATGGAAAGCCCATCAGAATCATAGCAGACTTTTCAACCTAAATCCTCAAGTCAAAGAGAGCATGGAGTGAGGTATTACAGGCCTTAAAAGAAAACAACCTCCAACCTAGACAGATGTATCCTGCAAAACTATCTTTCAAAATTGATGGGAAAATAAGATACTTAGATGACAGAAAAAGACCACCTAAGAAACTTCATTAATACCAAACCATCACTCCAAACAATTCTACACAATATCCTAGATATTGTCACAACTCTATAAGGCTCAACAGAGCAAATCCATCAGGCAAGGCAAGAAATTAAAGGGAGAAGGGGAAAAATAAAAAATAAAACAGCCAACAACAGGAAAATAACATGACAAGGATAAGTCAATGCATATCAGTTATAACCATCAATGTTAATGGTCTCAATTCACCAATCAAAAAAAAATAGACTGGTAGAATGGATTAGGAAGCAAAACCCAAAAATGTGCTGTATATAAGAAACACACCTAGGTCAAAAAGAAATTCATAGACTGAAAGTAAAAGAACGGAAAACAGTTCTCCATGTGACAGGAACCTGGAAAAAAGCAGGTGTATCTATCTTATTTGCAGAGAAAGTAGATTTCAAACCAAAACTAAGACAGATGAAGATGGTCACTACATCCTTGTGAAGGGAACAATCCAAGAGGAAGAGATGACAATCATAAATATATATGCACCAAATATGAATGCCCCCCAAATATACAAAACAAATATTAATGGACATGAAAAACCAAAAAAGCACTAATACAATTGTAGTGGGGAACCTCAATACCCCACTATCACAAATAGATAGATCATCTAGACAAAAAATCAACAATGAAATACTAGAACTGAAGCAAGCTTTTGAACAAATGAACTTAAATGCCTACAGAGTGTTCCACCACACAAAATCAGAATATACATTCTTTTTGGCTGTACATGGTTCATTCCACAAAATAGACCACATGCTAGCTCACGGAACATGTTTAAGTAACTGCAAAGAAATTAAAGTTATCTACTGTATATTATCAGACCATAGTGCAACTAAACTGGAGATCAATAGTATAAGAAACCCCAAGAAATCCACAAACACAGGGAAATTGAATAAAACTCTCCTGAGAAACCAATGGGTCACACAGGAAATTAAAGACGAAATTAGACAGTTTCTACAAGTAAATAATAATGCCAGTACAACATACAGGAATCTATGGGACACAATGAAAGCAGTTCTACAAGGGAAAATCACAGCACTGAATGGCCATACTAGGAAAACAGAGAGAGCTCAAATAAACAACCTAATGCTGAACCTCAAGCTCCTAGAAAAAGAAGAGCATGTTTTTTGTATCCTAGGTAGTTCTTGCCTACCCTGAATTCATAAATATTTTCCCTTATAATTTCTTCTTAAAGTTTTATACTTTTAGGC
>NW_004624731.1:24169392-24212388 GCF_000247695.1 Heterocephalus glaber | reverse complement strand
TGGATTAAAGATCTAAATATTAAGACAGAAACACTAAACTTGCTGGAAGATAAGTTAGGTAGAATTCGAAGACATTGGCATAGGAAAAGACTTTATGAACAAAACCTCAGTAGGACAGGAACTAGCAGAAAGAATCAACAACTGGGATTTCATCTTATTAAAAAGCTTCTTCATTGCAAGAGAAACCACCAACAGAGCTAGAGACAACCTACAATGTGAGAAAAAATTTCTACCAGCTGTACGCCAAAGGACTACTATCTACAATATATAAAGATCTTTTAAAAATCCAATCCCCCAAATATAAAGACCCAATTCAAAAATGGGTATCTGAAATGAACAGACATTTCTCAGACAAAGAAGTAAAAGTAGCAAATAAACATATGAAAAAATGTTCAACATCACTGGTCATTCAACAGTTGCAGATGAAAACAACACTGTGATTCCACCTCACCCCAGAAAGAATGGCAAATATCAAGAAATCAACCAATAACAAATGCTGGTTGGGGTGTGGGGAGAAAGGAACCCTTCTTCATTGTTGGTGGGAATCCAGACTGGTGCAATCACTGTGGAAATCAAGATGGAGATACCTGAAAAAACTAGAATTAGTGGTCCCATTTGACCCAGCTATTCCCCTGCTGGATATCTTCCCAAAAGAAAAGATCATACCACTGTGATATATGCGCACCCATGTTTGTAGCAGCCCAGTTTCTAATGGCTAAAACTTGGAAACAGCCCTATTGCCCATCAACTAGAGACTGGATAGAAAAAGTGGTTCTGTAATAAAATGAAGTATTACTGAGCCATAAAGAACGAGAAACTGGAGACATTTATCGCTAACTGGCTGCACATTGAGGCCATAATTTCTTTTTTTTTTTTGTACCACGGATCAAACTCGGAACCTTGCGCTTGCGTGGCAGGCAGCAGAACCACTGAGCGAAACCCCCGCCCCGCGGCCATAATCTTAAGTGAAATAAATAGAGCACACCTGTGTAAATGCCAAATAGTTTCTCTGGTGTGAAAAACTAAAAGTGTAAATAAGGATCAAAATGTGTAATTGATACTGTGAAATAGGAAGAAAAGGTATAAAGAAACAGGGGAATTGGGAGGGGTCAGAGAAAAGAAAGAAGGGAAAAGAAAAAATATGAGAAAAGAAAAAAATGGAAACAAAGTCTTTGTAAATAGGGAAGGGTGGAGGGGTTGAAGGGAGGGCAGGGAAATGGGGAAAAAATAAGAACCAATATACATCATGTAAAGGTACAAGATCCCATGATGATTGTAACTGTATTGTATACCTAAAACGTACCAATAAACTTAATGAAAAAAGAAAGAAATGTATAACTTGTTTGAGGCTTGAAACACACTATAAAGGTGCTGATCTCATTTTGGGGCTCGCTTTCTAATTAAAGAGAATCTGTTAATGTTATAAAGACTATAATAAAATTTAACTTGTGACATCCTGAAGGAAATATGAAAATCAAAATAAATGTATAGAAACAGATAGCTATATGATGGGAGAGGGAAAGGGAGAAGGATCAGTGGGAAGGGGGGAAAGTGGAAGGGAGGCCAAGGTGTTAAAAATAAGTTTCTCTATAAAAATATGCTAAGAAGAAGTCTACATAATATAAAACAATTCATCCTCCTCGCCGCTGGGCTTCGCACCGCGTCTGGCCTGCCTCGCGCGTGGAGGCCCAGGGCCGCGCCCGCCCGCGCTCTCTGCGGCCTGGCGCGTTGCGGGCCTGAGTCAGAACCGCCTGAGCCGACCGGGACCTGGGAGGCGGCCTGGCCGCCGCCCGCCATGGCTGTGGCGGCGTGAGCTCTGCGCGGCCGGCCGCAGTTGCTCCGGGTGGAACAGCGCGGGCCGAGCGGGCGCCGGAGGCCCCCGGGAGCCCGGGGCCCCTGCCCATGGCGGGGCCGCGCCTTCGCCGCCTCCGCTGAGCCGGCGGCCGGGTCTCCCTCAGAGCCCGCCAGAGCCCTGGAGCCAAAGACGGGGACCACGACCTGGAGCTGCGTGTCTCCCAGCCCCAAGCTCCTCAGGAACCGCATTCTCGCCTGGAGTCCCGCAGCCCCGACGTGGACCTAAGCCGCCAGGACGGGGACTGTAACCTGCAGCACATCAGCGACAGGGAGCACATCGAGGACAGAGAGAGACGACTGCCAGAAAGACATCAAGTCCTGTAATCCCTGTCTGGCACACCAGGAAGGGTGGCACTGAAACAAAAGAGACTGGACACTACCTGTGTCTTCGGATACTCTGCTGCTGCTAGCCAAAGCTGGATTGCAGCACTGGGTTATGTTTTGGAGCTCTGTTCGGGACCATGGGACACACGCAGAAAGCCCCATCCTTCTCCAGAACCCGGAGGCAGTGAGAATTGGTCTCCTGACAGGAAGATTTGAACATGGAATTTAATCCTTCAGATCAGCCTTGGGCCAGCACAATATTCCTCAGTAAATCTCAGAGGGACGTGAGAGAAAAACGCAAGAGTCCCTTCATTAACTGTCATCCTCCAGACAAATAGCAAGGAAGTACAGCTTCTGCTCCACGATCTTCCTAGATGATAGCACAGCCAGTCAAGCAAACCTCAAGTATACAATTAAATGGGACCTAGATGGAAGAATGCTCTTAGATATTTTTGATGAAAACCTTCACCTTCTTTCGAAATCCGAAGTGCCGCCAGATTATGACAAACACAACCCAGAGCAGAAGCAGATTTACCAATTTGTTTGGACACTGTTCCGTGCTGCGCAGCTGACAGCTGAATGTGCCGTTGTCACCCTGGTGTACCTGGAGAGGCTGTTAACATATGCGGAGATAGCTATCTGTCCAGCCAACTGGAAGCCGATTGCGCTCGGGGCAGTCCTGCTGGCCTCCAAGGTGTGGGGTGACCAGGCCGTGTGCAATGTGGATTACTACCAGATCCTGAAGGACATCACAGTGGAGGACATGAATGAGCTAGAGCGAGTTTCTTGAATTGCTCCAGTTCCACATCACTGTCCCTTCCAGTGTGTATGCCAAGTATTATTTCGATCTTCATTCTCTGACAGAGGCAAACAACCTGAGCTTTCCCTTGGAGCCCCTGAGCAGGGGGAGGGCCCACAAGCTTGAGGCCATCTCTCGCCTCTGTGAGGACAAGTACGAGGACCTGAGAAGATCCTCACGGAAGCGGTCAGCCAGTGCTGACAATCTGACTCTGCCGAGGTGGTCCCCAGCCATCGTCTCCTAACTGCGCAATGTCCCCACTGGAGCCCGTAGCACCCCTCAGTTTCTCCTGTGGTTTGAGAAAAGACAGAGTTGGAGTGGTTCTGTTTTTGTTCTTCCTTTCTTTTTCTAACTCATAGCTCTGTCAGGAAGCCTTCACACCGCCTCGTGCTGTTGGCCGCACACAACAAGGCTTCCAGGGAAGCAGAGTCGGTATTCGGAAACCTGTTTCACTCCTTTCCCCACCTCCATTAACAGCACTTCCTTCCTGGAGGAAACAGACTCTCATCCTGGAGGAGGAAACAAAGGGAAAGGAAGTTGTGTGGAGGAGGGAAAATGGTTGAGTGGCTTGTCCATTTCTTAAATGCCCCATCTGATCAGGAGATGAACGTATTGGAAGCACGCAGGAGGTAGCCACGTTGGATGTGCATTAAAGACAAGAGTGCCATGCTTACCGCCCCATTTGGATCAATGTGTTCTGTAAGACTTCATGCATTCCTTCTTGCTGCTTTTTTGGGGGGATTTGAGGGATTTTATTTTTATTGTTTTGGTCGCACAGAGCAGAGACTATAGTTTGTACCCATTATGGCACAGACATCCAAATAAGTAGTACTGGCTTTTTCTCTGCACTAAAATAATAATAATAATAATAATAATAATGATAATAATAATAATAATAAACAATTTACTTTTTAGACTAATTCATTGGTAGTTTACAAATATGTATACACTGCCTTTGGCAACTGTAGTAACAGGATGTAATTTTGGAGGTTCTGTCTCCATCAGAGTCTCTCTCCTTAATTTCAGTCATGTATAACCAGATTACTGCTCTATACTTAGTTTTCTTCTCCTTTTGTAATGTTTCTCACTCTTTATTCTTGGTCATTTTATTAATTTACTATTTTATTTATTCCTATATTTACTTTAAGTGTAGGTAATACCATAGTTTGAATGTCTTCTCCAAAATGCATGTTAAAATTTAGTTGCCACTGTGGTGGCCTTGTGAAGTTAGACCTCTTAGAGGTATTTAGGTCATGGAGGCTCCACTCTCGTGAATGGATCGAGGCCATTATTTCAGAAGAAGATAGTTGTGGGAATGGGTTAATGATAAAAGGGGTGAGCCCACCCCCTTTCCTCACTGTCTTTCTCACATGCTCTCTTGCCACGTGATGCTTTCCATCATGTTAAGATGCAACACAAAGACCCTCACTAGATGCAGCCCTTTGATCTGAGACTTCTCCGCCTCCAGCACCATGAGTCAAATAAGCTTTAAGAGTTTATGATTTACCCAGTCTGTGTTATTCTGTAACAGCAACACCAAATAAAGCAGATAGACATACTCCTCTGTTGGGAGCAATGCTACATAATTCTAGGGAAAAATCATTTGAGTAGGCCTAGTTCTCTTGCCTACAGCCCAGCTACAGAATAACTCCAGTTTGCCCTCCGGTCACAACTGAGACTTCAGTGATCCAGTGATGCTGTGATTCTCCAGGACAAGAAACATCCTGGGAGAATAAACATCTGCTCAGTTCCTCGTTGTTCTTGGACTGTTAATATCTTGTTTAGCCGAGACGTACTGAACTCTCTGCAAGCCTTTTGTTACACCTTGTTTATCCCAATGTGAACTACTGAACTCCCTGCAAGTCATTTGTTACATTTGTTTCTCCTGATGTACTGAATTCTCTGCAAGTCATTTGTTACGAGGTACAGAATAAAAGGTGTGGTAAACTGGGGGCTTTTTTCTTTGTCGCCCAGAGCAGCACTGATCAGACCCAAAGCTCAGCTTCTTCTCAGTGTCATTTTTCTACCTTTCCTGTAATTCGCCGTGTGCTGCCGTGGCTCGCAGGAGACCAGGACTCACTGCAGAGGTTCTGGTAACGTCCCCTTCCCCTGTTCCCTACACTCCTCTACAGTTTGATTAAGAGGGTTTCAGTCAATATTATGGCTTCTCTACTGCCCATCTGTTTTTTAAAGTTAATTAGTCCCTAACCCACCATCTTCTCTTTTAAAATCTATGCAATGTGGGAGAAGTATATACTTCTGCAAGATAAGTCACTAGCAGCTGAAGACCTTTTTTTTCCCTGACAGGCAGAAACTAGCTGCTTTGAATGGTTTTGAGCTTCTAACAGACATAGATGAAAGGCATCTTGGCCTACTTAAAAATTTGGAGGCATCTCACAGTATGTACACAATAAACACTGAGCAATTGATTTTTCATCTTCACTTAATTGTTTTGGACACACTTATGATTGCTAGGAACAGTAAATTTTAACATGAAAAATATTTTCTTAGACTTGTAGGCTCAGATGAATTTAAAAAATAAGTTGAAGAGAATAGCAATCCATCCCTGAAGTTGCTCCCGACTGTATTACCCAAAAAGAAGCAATTTCTCAAAAGTATAGTCTTAAAATACCCTCTCTCTCTCCCTGTTTCTCCCCACCCCCGCTGAGAACATTGTAAATCACACTTTCCTATGTTTATACCTTTCTTGTCTAAAATGTTCTACAATCTGCCTTGTCAATACAAATTGAACACTTATTAGCCAATGACCATTGCTAGAAAATCCTTCCAACTATCAATTAGAACTTCCTCATGCTGTGATTTAATTTCTTTTCTTTTTATTTTGTCCATAGTGCATATGAATAGTTAATCCTGATCCTTTAACACTTTGTCATAATTTGGATTTAAAGACAGGTGATCTCTGTATTTATTTACTCTTTTATAATTTATACAAACCTTCAGCCGAAGTTCTACTGAGTATTTGTATTGTTTCTCCTTCCTCAAAACCATCTACAACCAGAATCATGATTAAAGCTCATTGTCATATACCTCATACTTCCCGAGACTTCTTCAGCATTTTAAAAATGTTTTTAATTCTCAGCACTCAGTAATATAACTGGAAACAAAAATGATTAAAAATGACTTAAAATCATTAGGTGTTCCATAAATGGTTATTAAATTTAGCTGAAGTGTCATGAGTTTTTCTATTTTTAATCTTCATTATGATTTATTTTCTATTTTCATTTGTTATGAAAACATTTCCATATTCCAATAGATTTTATTTAATTTTTCCTCCCTTGGATAATGCTTTATTCCCTGTTATTATATGTAATATTTCAAACTAAAGTATTCTTACTGCAAGTCCCCTGTCTCCCTGTCTTTTTCTCACAACAAATAAACATATTAAACTTCCTTTCCATTTAATAGTAATTCTTACCACCTACCTGACTTAGGAGAACATTGTGAAGATTGATGGAACTATGAATAAAACACTTAAATTTTTCATTGTTGTTTTAAAAATAAAAGGACTGTAAATGGAAGATAGTAAATATTTGTTTTTCTGTTTTTCTTGACATCCTACAATAACTCCTCAAAGGAACCTCCTCTTGGTTAGGCCTCTGTAATAAAATTATAAGTAAACATGCACTTGATGGAATATGGATCACACTTAATAAGAGCACATTGGTTTCTGTTTGTTACAGCAGATAGGCTCAGCGTTGTCCATTCAAATAACAGCTAAATGAGGTATGACAAGACCAACTGATTTCAAATTAAGATACAGCGGTTTAACAGTTTCTTTCAGGAGTTGGCTTTTTCAAACCTAGCCCATCAACCAACAGAGGAAATAGTCTTCTTAAAATCAAGGACTATAAATCTCTCCTGCTAGGAAATTAGAGGTTTCCAGGTAAGTTCTTTACACCTTTTTGTTATTGATTATTCTCCATTTGCATTACTAATCCATCAGTTCCAGTAGTTATTTCTCTTGTTTTGCATGTGTGGTGTAATAAGGCTAAACTTGACATCAGGAAACTGAGTCCAAGTCCTTTCCAGTACTTACTAGTTAAGTAATTTTTGAGCAAATGTTTCTAAATCTAAATTGTCTTCTCTAGGATAGAATGTTTCCCTGGCTAACTTATACAGTTTTTGAAAAGACAAAATTAGAAAATAAATGTGAAGTTACTGCATAAATTATCAATTGCTTATATATTTAAGACATTAGGATGCCAGTCTACTTAGCTATATTGACAATTTACCCGCCAATTCTATCCTTCAATAACATCATAATTCCTGCATAAGAAACAAGTAGGAAAAAGCTATTGGCACATTTAATTCTTTCTTCCCATTTACACCACCAAGACCTACATGTAGATTTTAAGAAGTGATTTTACAAGGGGCTTAAAAACAGTTCTCAGTCTTTTGCCAGCCCCAGTGTTGACCAGCTGTGGTCCTTCCATCTGTATCTTTTTTTCTTCTATCCATACCTATTAGAATCCTACCAATCCTTGAAAGTTCAGTATGAGCACTTCTTCCCATTAAATATTTCTCATTCAACTGAATTTTTTTCTCATAGCACCCACCTTTCCAAGCTGCACCCCAATGTGATAACCAAACTAAGTCAAAGAAAGGAATTATCTCCTTTTTATTGTTGTGATAAACTGAGGAACTTAAATAAGAAATTTACTAAATAAATCTCTGTTACTTATTCATCTGTCTCACACATTATGGAATTAGTCTAATTTGTATTTACTACGTCTAATACACATGAAAGATCTATAAGAATAGAAATCTAACCTCTAAATCTAATTTTAAAATTTCAGTTCTAAACTCAAGACATATTTTATCCACTGCCCCCCTCCCATCTTTCTTAACCTTCTACATGACACTCCAGTGTTTCTCCTTCTTAAGATGCTGGAGAATGCTTTAAATTCCCAACACTAATTTTCCATGTATTTTAAAGTATCATGTATAATATTCATCAATCATGTCAAGATCTAGCATAAAAGCAAGCGCTTTCAAGAGGCCTCAGCTGATTAATCCTCTCATGTACATAGTTCTTTTAGATACCTTATGCTCTCAGATACTAGAAGGGTATCCTTATGTAACGAAGGAAAATGTGTGAATCTATACTAGAAATGCATTATGGTATACAGCCAAAAAGTAAAATTGCCTTACATCACTTTATCAGTACTCTTCAGGTGTTGTTTCTATAGCATAAAGCTAACAACTACAGACAGTAATTTTTTAACAGTATACATATATATATATATATATATACAAACATCTTTCATCCTTACATTTTTGTGTGCGTGAATAGTGTTTGAGACAGAGCATTTTTCACTATGTCACATTTTATTCTATGAAAACAAAATGTGAAAGAACTCCACCTTACTTATCATAGTACCTCTCAGAAATCATTTTATGAATTAGACTGCCATACAGTGAATCAAAATTGTTCAATGAAAGACTGCCACACCATTAATTAACCTTGACAAAGAACCCAGCATCAAATAAATTATAGATATGACAAAAATACTTTTAAAGACATGGTAAGAAATTTAAAATTCTATAATAATTCAAAAAACAATTTCAGCAAGAAAATATAATATATATCCTATAATTCTGAATTCAATTTTCATTGACTTACTAATCATAAGAATTTATGAGGTGCAATGTGATATTAAATAAATACATATTATATAATGATGAAATTAGAGTAATTAGCATACCCATTCCCTCAGACATTGTTCTTTGTGATGAAACATTCAAAATCCTAGCTATTTTGAAATACATAATATATTAATATTGACAGTTGTCATCCCACTGTGCAATGGAACACCAGGACCTACATATTTCTCCTGTCTGTTAAACTGTACCCATTGACCAATTTCTCCCTAATTCCTACTCCTTACTATTTGCTCAAGTCTTAGGTACAAATATTCTCTTATTTCCATGAGATCTATTATTGTAGCTTTGACATCTGAGTGATAATAAATAGTATATGTCTATGTCTGAATTATTTTATTTATCATTGCTCTCCACATCCATCCATATTGCCACAAATGATAGGATTTCATTCATTTTTTGACTGAATAGTATTACATTGTATATGTACACCATATTTTCTTATACATTCATCTGTTGTTGAAAACTAGTTTTGATTTCATATCTTGATTATAATGATATAAAAATGAAAATGATATTTCTTTGACACACTTCATTTTCTTTGGATATCAGTAGTGGAAATGCTGGATCATAGGGTAGATCTACTTTTAATTTTTTAAGAAAACAAAGCCACAATGAGATACCACTTTACCCAGTTAAGATAGCTATTATCAAAAAGGCCAAAAAAAAAAAAAACCAAATGCAAGTAAGGCTACATAGAAAAGGGAACTCTTAAACATTGCTAGTTGAAATGTATATGTTAGCATAGCCATTTATGGTAAACAATACAGAGATTTTGCAAAAAATTTAGAAGTAGAACTGCCATACAATGCAAAATCCTACTATTGGGTATGTACTCAGAAAAAATGAAATACCATATTGAACAAACACCTGTATCACCATGTTTATTTATTCCAGCGCTATTCACAAAAGCCAGAATATAGAATCAACCTAAACCAACAACATAGAACAATCAACATGTACCAGTGTGGTACATGTATGCAATGAAATGTTACACAGTAATTTAAGAAAGCACGAAATTGTGTTTTTCAACAACATGGATGGGCCTAGAGTACAATATATGAAATAAGTCAAGCATAGAAGGATGAAAACTACAGACACTCATTCGTATTTATAACCCAGGAAAGTTAATCTCACAGGAGTAGACAGTAGAATTATGGTTACCAGAGACTGGAAAGAGTCTCTGATCAACAGATACAGTATTACAGAAATGGGAGGAATAAATTCTAGTGTTCTATGGTACAGAAAGCTGAATATAGTCAACAATAATACATTGCATGTCTCAAATTAGTTAGAAGAGAGGCCTTTAAATGTACTCACTACAAAGAAGTGTAAAAAATTACTCTGAGTTGAACATGATGCAAGTATTTTTGAATTAAAACACATTGTACTTCACAGATATGTACAAATATTATGTGTCAATAAAAAATAAAATTAACATAAAGAAGAAAAATTTGTTTGGGACCACAAAAGACACTGAGTTGCCAAAATTATCTTGTGCAAAAAGAACAAAGCTCTGGGGGCATCAGCCCACTTGACTTCAAAATATACTACAAAACTATGTCAATCAAAACAGTACAGTTTGCATAAAAACAAATATAAACAAATAGAACAAAACAGACAGCATAGAAATCAATCCACACAAATATTAAAATTAATTTTTGTCAAAGGCAACCAGAATACACACTGTGGAAAAGACAGTATTATGCTGGCCATAAAAATATGATAGATGTTGGGGAAATAAATATGCTTAACCTACTTTAAACATCATGCAATGTATATATGCATCAAATACCACATGATATGCCATTAATAAGTGTGACTTATATGTTTTAATGTATCAGTTTAATTTTAATAAGTAAATAAATTGTGTTGGGGAAATTGGATATCCTATGAAGAACAAAACTAACTCCTCTCTTAACCATCCACAAAAATCAATTTACAATGGATGGATATCTTAAACATAAGACCCCAAAGTACAAAACTAGTAGAATAAAACATAAAGAAAATGCTTCAAGACATTAGACAGTGCAAGAATTTTTGGACAACATCCCAAAAGCATATGCAACAAAAACAAAAATAGACATCAAACCAAAAAGCTTTATTCCAGCAAAAGAGACAACAGAACAAAGATAGCCTATAATATTTTGTAAAGACTTAAATCCTTTACTAATCACCAAAGTCTCTAAGCATGGAAAATTATCTCTGAAAAATAGGATCTGCTATGCTGTATGTACTAACATTTAAATTTTATTTTTCCAAACATTGTCAAAGCAGCCCCCATCCTAGAATGATGGCTAAGCCTTTGGACCTTATGCCTTTCATGCTCAGTAGCAAAAGGTTCTTCACCTGAGTTCTGCTCCAAGACCTACAATTTGTAGATGCTGAAGCTGAAAATCAAAGATCCATAATTGAATATTTCTGATAAGTAAGAGCAAATATTTTGAAATAAGTACATCATTTTACCTTGTAGGTGTGAAAGCTATTTAAACTCTAAATTCCAGTTTTTATAGCTGCAGTTTGAGGGCAATTATACTCAAAAACAGCTAAAGAAACCACTGTTGAAAATCAAATTAAATGAAGAACATATGTGCCTCTTAGGTTCCAACTCTACAGTAAGTATTTGATAAACAGCTACCATTACTGTATCAAAATCATTCTCATCGCATGAGGCGCTCTCACTCACTTTCACATTGTAGTCTCTTTGGACTCCACATGTAGGAGAACATTTAAGTGCTCTCCTCAGTGCTGGGTAAATGGTATAACAAACTCAGACAGAGGTCAATGGATAAAGAGCATGTAAGCTAGTTACTATCAGAAAGAAGGCAAACTCAAAATTTTAACAGACATCAGTCATATGCATTGGCATAAAAACTTCTTTAGTTACTGAGGAGTCATTTAACCTGTGGTATCACTGACCAGCCACTCTTCTTAGTTAGGTATTCTGAATAAGGTTTACTTGTGGGATAATGATCAATATATTGTTCCCATATGCAAATGTTTCCAAATTACAATAGTCTTGACATTGCTCTAAGGATTGGGACTTTGAGGACTCAGCCTTTAATTTGTTCAAGTGTTGGATCCAAGGCAAAACTGAGTCCAGTTTCAGACATGCTTTTCTTTATCTATGGCCAGATCCACAGAGTAGCTGCCTCTGCAATACAATGCTTTAAACTCACCAATTTTAATGAGAACCTTATCCCTGCACTGAGTAAATATTTAAGGTAAGAATCTTCTCTCCATAACTAACAGAACAATTGCACTTAAGGATTTCGCCAGAAGTTAGCAGAAGTGCTTCCCTGCTGGGTCATCGGAAGCCCTTGTAGAGCATGGCCTGCAGTAAGTATAATTTGGCAGGAGGTAGAATTCTTCTAGTCATTTGCTTCTCTGTGTGTTATCTGAGGGTCAATCTAGACTCTATTGTCTGGGCTGTCTATAGAATCACTTCTTTAATACTGTGCTTTAGTTGGACGATTCATCCTACATTGAAAAATGCTATAAGAAACTGTTTATGAAAATATTATCATCCACTTTTTCATTCTCTGGATCTCTTGCAAAAACCATGGATAAATTCCACTTAGATTTCGTTTGTTTGTTTTGTGTTGTGTTGTTTTTTGGTACCGGGAAACAAACTCGGGACCTTGCACTTAAAAGGCAGGCAGTGGCCCCGGTCCCTCCACTTAGATTTTGAAGCCAGGGCCCCCCCTCAAGATGCTATGCTTTATTACACAGACAATGTGAGTCTGCAACTTACCCTAACTTTTTGTTCCAGCTCTTAAGGAATACAAGATTAATTTAATGTCCCACCTTTAGATAATGTGAGAATTTTATAACATGTTTCTCTAGCTAATTTTCTTATAATTGAGTTTATTATTTTTCCTATTTTTCTTTTATATTATTTCTACTCATCTGGTTGTATATGTATACTAGTATTTTGTTCATCTCCTTAAAATATAGGAAAGAGAGGTATTTGAGGAATTTCACAGATGCTTCTGTTTTTTTTAAACTACTCAGAGAAATGTCATCAATTTACTGGTAGCAAATTGTGCTACTATGTGCTTTATTTCTGCTTCCCAGAGTCCTACATATATCTACTCATGAACCTCTTGTAGCAGTTCAGAGCAACTAACTCCAATCCCTAAATCAATTCTTATCGAACTAAGTGTATTTCTTATCCCTCTGAAGTTATATCAGGGATGAGCCTTAGGTTCCCTTGTGGGACTTACAGCCTCCAAACTTTTTCTCTCCATCATCATCACCAACCCCTTGCCATTCCTACCAGGCTGCTACTGCTGTTTCGCCTTGGGTGGACAAGTTAACTAAATCAGAAATGTCATTGCCCACTTGATTTCAGCCACCTGAACACTTTCCATTCCTGGGCCAATACCAACAAGCCAGATTCCAGTTAGTTATGAGGGTGGTGGCATTGATGACCCAATGTATTTCTGGTCTTCATGCATACATTATACAGTGTCCTACTGCCTTGTAAGAAACACCTTGTAAAGGCCAACTAATTTCCTTCACCTATATTTTCTGCCTCCTACATTATCCTTCTACACTAGCATGAAGTTCCCAAATCCCTGACACTCAAGCAACACTGTTGCCATAGTTTATACCTACATGGCCCCTGGGAACTTCATGTGCTTTTAAAAAGGGATTTTAGAAAGTAATTGAATTATGAGGGGAGCATAGCTGGCTTGCTTTTAGGAACTGGAGCCTGGTCAGAAGAAGCAGGTCATTGGAGGTATGACTTGGAAGACAGTATCTCACTTCTTGGTCCTCCCTTCTCTCCCTGCTTCTAGGCACCATGACTTGAGCAGTTTTCCCTCTGCAGCAAGCCCTTCCCTCTTGTCACTTTCTGCCTTGGAGCCAGCTGACCATGAACTGAAACCTCTTAAAAACATGAGCCAATTTATGGGTGTCTGTTATTGAATCCCAGCAACAAGAAAGTGACTAAGACAACTGTCATCACCGAAATCCCAAAACATGAAATCAAGCACCATAGACTCATTCACACTAGAGAGAGATTAGGTTGCTGAACTTAATAAAAACATGCACCTTTATTAGGAAACTGGAAATGAAATGTGAAAAATGATGAAGGAGAAAGGGATAACACACACACCTCTATGGAATACGAATATAGATATTATATATTTCATCAGTGTATACAGTTATAATTTAAAAATCATACTATAGTACCAATAGTAAAGGGAAAGAATAGCAAATTTATTTTATCTGTCTTAATGTGTTTTCAAAGATAACTGTTGAATAAGCAGTAATGCCATGATTTGGGCCAGGACTGTCTATCATATATGAAACTTTTAAGAAGACACAACTAAAAGGCAGGTTCTACCAACATATTTATGTAATCAAAATAGAAATGTGTCTTAAAAATAATACCAATCAATGAAAATCATCCATCATTTCACTTTCAGCCATAAAACATGCTTGTGCAATCGTAATCATGGAATTTAACCCACCTGACCCACTTATTTAGAGCAACACACCAGAGAGAACCCTACACTAGACCAAAGCCTGACCATGTCAAATAGTTCTTAGATGTGATCTGCAGACCAGCTGTTTCAGAGTTTCCTAGGAAGTATTACATAGAGTAAAATCATGGAACTCACTCAGACTTCTTGGACTAGAATTTCTATGATTGAGACTCTGGAAACATATTTCCATATTCTGTTGATTATTAAGTGTATTAAAATTTGAGCATTTTAGTACATGAAGCAGACAGGTGAAATAAAGACCTGATTTGCAGTGTGAAGGTCCCTTGTAAAAAAGAGTATATAGCATCCAAGAATGCAAGACATTACTAAAGTCCAAGTAAACAGTTGACAAAATGAAGTAGGGCATCCCCCACAGTTACATCAATGCAATTGGGTTTGAAGTTTTACTGTTGCTATATGAATGATAAGATTTTTAAATCAATGGCTTAGTTTTTGCACTTGTAAAATAAGAATAATCTAACTCATAGTATAGTTGTGAGGATTAAAGAATTTAATGCATGAAAGACACTAGAGCAATGATCTGGGAGAACATCACATAGAAACGAATTATTTTTAAATATCTAGATCCTTCCCTAAAATACTATGCTGCAAAAGATAAAGAAGCCTCATTAGCCATATCCTGAGCTGTCCCTAGGCTAAATTGAGAGGTTAAGTCAACTTTCTCATCATTCTCTTCCTTTTTGACATCTTCCACTCTTGGGAAAAACATCTGACCCTTCCTAACTTCAATATTACTTTTGTTCTCACCTGCCCATGAAGCTTGCTTGGAGAAATTTACCCCACTGGAAAGTATCTGTCTATATCACATCATCTCATGACCCAGTGTTTCCAATAATAAATCTAAAATGATGTATTGTTGTTGTATTTTTTACAGGCACCATTATCGGATGCACACATCTATCAGAATTTTGGGTGAGAAATCCTTGTTAACATAGTATTCTAATACTCTAGAAAGCACAATGGGGAAAAGTGGAGGATGGCAAAACAGATATTTCAGAACAGGCAAATCTTTTTTGTAATCATTTATGGTGCATGTGCAGATGTGTGCACTTGCATGCTTGCTCTCTCGCTCTCTCTCTCTCTCTCTCTCTCTCTCTCTCTCTCTCTCTCAGTGCTATTTATCTAATGCAAGCAGTTAGCACAAGATCAGACACAGCTTTCTGAGGGATTTGAGTAAATGATCGCTGTGGAGCTCTGTTCCATTTGTCCTACTTCTCACTCACTGGTATCTGATTTCCTCAAGAAAAAAGTTGATCAGGACACCATGACTCACCCATGAGGTTTTTTTTAGCTTCTGAAACTTTATTTTTAATACATACATTTCAGAAACAGAAAGCCTCTAACCCCACACATAATTCCATAACCAAATGTTTTGATTTTATCAACATTCTCACCCATGAGTTTTAAAGATACTAGGAGGACAACAAGGAAACCAGAGGTAGTAGTGCACTCCATACAATTACCCTAACCAGCCACAATGCAAAATCCTTAGGAAAGTTGTTTGCTGACTTGATCAAAGGCACAAAATAAAAGAATCTAAAAATGAAAAGGCCAATTTGGATGCCTACCAAGATTCTCAGTCTCATCAAAAGAAAGCCATTTTAGGGGAACTGGGAAGGATAGGGGAAAGAAAAGAAGGGAAAAGAAAAAATATGAGAAATGGAAAAAATGGAAACAAAGACTCTGTAAATAGGGAAGGGTGGAGGGGGTGAATGGAGGGCAGGGAAATGGGAGGAAAATAAGAACCAAGATATATCGTGTACAGGTACAAGATCCAAATGATGAATGTAACTCTATTTTATACCTAAAATGTACCAATAAACTTAATGGAAAAAAATACTAAAAAAAAAAAAAAAAGAAAATCATTTTGTGGTGAGGATTCTAAGACATGGAATCACTTCCAAATGACAATCCACAAGCCTCTCATTGACTGGCACAGTCCTTGTGAGACTGTTAAGCAGATTACTTCCATTAGTATGGAGCCAGGAGTGAGGCTGAAGTCACTATTAAAATAATTATCAGTTATTGACAAAAAGAAAAAAATTTAACACATTGGAAGTGTCACCAGATAGGGTTCAAAAAAGTCCTTAAAGTGGAAGTGGAAAACTTGACTCACCCTACCCACAGGGTAAGTTATAGGTTCACTGAGTTCCATCACAGAAAAAGAATTTTCAGGATGTGTAAGTAAGAGGCATAAATGGATTTATTAGGCAGAATTTTTGAAGTACACATTCAAACAAATAGAGTGTGAGCCCTAAAGAGGGAGACAGGCAACTTGTAACCTTGAACTGGGTATATTTATGGGGACTCAGGGATGTCCCTAAGATAGGTTATCTAGGATGTTTATTCTAGTGTCTGTCAGGTTTGTTCATTATTGGACTATGTTAAAATGCAAACCATTTACATGTGTTTGAAACAGATTTGTTGTCCTCTTAGTAGTAGCTTCCTGAGGATGGGGTTTGGTAGGAAGGAGCATAATTTACAGGTGAAAGGCACAGGCCCAGAGCCCAATTTACAGGCTTATTGTCTTGAAGGCCCTTGTGAATTTTTCCTGAGAGAGAGGAAAAAAAAACCCTTAAATAACTTTATGTCTTGAAGCTGCAGTTTTTCTTAAAAAGTTTAATTTTAATATTGCAATTGTCCTTGTCTCTTTACATCTATTTTTTTTATCCTGCCTCAAGAAACACTTAATAAATGTAATTCCTATTAATAGAGCTTTGAAGGATAAATTAATGTAGGTAAAACACCTAGCAGGGTGGCACATAATTGTTAATAGATTTTTATATAGTGTTAGTCATTTTTTATTTTCTATATTTCCATGGACAAAGAGGACGTGGCACATAAGTGTTATCTGAGTGAATGAATGGATGAAATTATAATAGGTAATATATAGTAGTCATTTTTTAAAACGTCACATATATATTTTCATGTCAATTACATGGTATTTAGCGTTAAATATTGGAAGTATTACTCTAGGAACTATACCTATGGAGTGTAAGAAACTCAGAGAGAAGGGAAGATCTTGAGGAAGGGCTACACCAATTGTATTCAAGAAATAAGGACTGTGCTGGGGTGAGAAATAAGAAATACAAATATATTTTAAGAGTATTCAATTTGGGTATGGGAGGAAGGGTAGATGAAAACACCACCAATGAACCTCCATCCATTAGCCAATAATTAGACTCCCAATACCATGCCAAAGGAACAACTCAAGAAATCCAGGAGTAAGACATGGAGGACCAAGGTCCAAGATAGAAGGTAGAGCCTTAGAGCCCAGCTCTATCATCTTGGAAAGGCAAGTGTTTGACACTAAGTCCTTCTCTAATTCTACTCTTTTTCTCTCCTAGTGCTATGCTTCTTGAAAGAAATGTCGAACTTATCTGTCACTTCTGTCAAAGAAATGACAGCAAGTTTAATAGGCAAAGCTTTTACTTAACACTTTTGCAATAAAAGTGAAGAATATTGCAACAGGGAAGAGAATGAGGTCTGGTGAAAGTGATAGGGGAGATGAAATATGAAAATATTATATCTCCCAACCTCTCAGATGTGTGACATGCTGACTTCATGTTTTCTAAAATTCCAAGAATGAATTCTAGGAACAATGAAAGTTAAGAGTAGGGAAATATTTATTGAGAGGATGGCTCCTGAGAGGCAGGAGGGGACCTGAGTGGGGAGCCTAAGACCCCACTTTACAGGGAAGTTTTATAGAGCAAACCTATCTGGGTACAATGTGGGTTACAGCTATAATTAACCAATAAGGTTACAAGTATAGTCACTTAGGTAATAGTGATCCAATGGGGAGAAAAGTCACATAACAAGTATGCTTGGAAAGAACAAAGACTTTCCTAGGAAGTGGTAGGTCCTGAGGTCTTGGACACCCACTGGGGTGACTGATGTCTATCTAGATTTCATTAGGCCCAGAGTTTATCTTTGAGGAAGTATGCAGGCCTAGTCATTCTGTCTTTATCTTGAGGCCTAGTTTCTAACAGATGAGTCTCTGGCCACGATTGTGATGTGTTTCACCTCTGTCCTGACTCTCTCAAGGGCTCAGCCCTATCTGACTGCCTGTAATATTTCTATCTAACTTAACTGTCTATAATAAAAGGCAAGGTGGGACTATTTTAAGCACTGAAGTGAGCCAGTGAGATAAAGTAGTAGAAGACACTGGGGAGAGAGGTTGGTCCATGTGTTTAGCTGTGTTTACTAAACTGCCACTAATGAAATTTAGGCTCCTAAACTCTTATAGAAACTGAGAGATAAGGGTCTGTTTTGATTATATTTCAAAAGAATGGTTCAGAAGTTCTTTTTTTATGATTTTTATAGTAATGCATGTTTTTTAATTTTTATTTTATGAAAAAAATAAAATTAAATATCTTAACAAAATAACAAGAAAAGAATAATAGTTAACACATTATGTATCATTATCTTCAAAATAGTTATTCAGAGTATAAGACACAGACCAAAAAGATTCTTACAAAAAAGAAACAGATAATAACAAGTTCTTAAAAGACGTTTCTTAGTTGTAAACCTGGCAAAAAACTGGTAGAGGATTTACATCTCAAAGGGGTAGAGAAAGAGTTTGTAACTGCAACAGCTTTTGTAAATGCTCTCAGAAGAGAGGTCAGAGGAAGAAATCTATCTAAAGTTTAACCCAGTTCAGGGAAATGTTAAGGTCACTTGGTCACTTATTCCTAAACTACATTTTCTCCACCCAAGCAATTTCATCTAGTTCTCCACATTATACAATCTGCTTTCCTTAAAATTTCACATGTTAAACCAAATATGAGTACTGCTCAACTTCTGTTTCCCTTGGTTCATCTGCAGCATTTAATGCTATTGAGACAGTTAATTTTGTATAAGCTGATCTCAGGGTATCATGAAATCAAAGAATGAAGTCACAGACAAAAGGAGGAAGTTGGGAGAGTATGTATTGGAAATATGAAGAAGAGAAATAGTTCCTGTCACCAGGAGAGGATTCTGAATGGAAGTCCAAATTGGCTTTTCTTTCCTTTTATATGAATAATCAGAGCATGAGAAAAAGCTCATCTCAAAGAAAATGAGTTTAAAGGAAACTCATTATTTTTAATGTTTATCAAAGTCCAGTCCAGAAGGAGGGAGGAACTGTCAACTAACTTACCATACTCTGTATAAAAACCTTCTTTGGGAGAAAAAAGTCCTTACCTCTCTATTTTTATTTTAACCTTTTATCTTTTTCCTTGTGTTCTCATTTACATGTCTAAGCTTAACTAGCTGCTTGAATTCACTCTTAACTGGATGTGTGCTATTTTCTTTTATCAGATTTTATCTTAGTCTGCCCTGACCCCTATTCATAAGCTAAATAACTAAATTATTACACTATTGGCCAATATCTCCTGGATATTTTCTGCTCCCCTTAGACTCCATTAAAACATACTATCCTACTTCTTCTATCTCTTCAGATATTGCTTGAAGCAAGCATTTGGAAGTCTTTTAGTTTGCTGGTTGGTTGGCTGTTGACTGGCTGGTTGGTTGGTTCACTTGCTAATTTTCAATTTATTGCCCTGGCTGCTTCTCTCACCTCCCTTCTCTTTTTCCTTAATTGTTGCATTCCTATTCAAGAGGTTTTTCTTCCACCAAACATGCCTTCCCCTCCCCAAAATAAACACCAAAACTTCTCAGAAGAGAGAACATTTTGTAATCACTAGACAGAGGAAAAACAGTAGTGTATTAAGTGAGTGACACACTTCTGAAGCAGAAGCAATTGTTCTGTTTGTCTTGTGGCACCGTAAAATTTACAAGTATTCATCAGAACAAAAACTAACACAGAAGAAAATTCAGCCCTTTAAATGAAACTCTCCACTGGTACCACAGTTTAGGTCTCTTAACATAACAATCATCACCTTTCTAGTTACCCTGTGCTTCTGCTCCTGGGACACCTCATCTGGTGTTCAGCTTCATTTGCATGTATTAAGCTTTTAAAATTCAGAAGGCCTCAAACTCAATTTATAATCTTATCCTACACCAGCTAATCCCACTGTAATCTCTCCTTTTATAAATGACACCTCCATCCACACAGTACACATAGACTTTCCTCTTTTCTGTCACCCTGTATTCAATCCATCATCAAGTCCTGTCAATTTCCCCTCCCTAACAGCTAGTCATTTTTTCACATCTTTATCCACACTGTTGATGCTTTGCTTCCATACTCATCATTTCTTATCTGGATTATTTCAGTAGCCATCTAACAATATCCCTAAACCCCAAATCCCCTGACTGAAATACATCCTTTACAATGCTATCAAATTCTTTCTGAGCTGCAAATCTTTCAACAGACATCCAGTGCCTTCATGATAAAAATCCAAATTCCTTATGATGGTGAATACAGCTTTTCACAAACCTCTTCCTGCTTTTCCAACAGCACCATTTCTCACTACTCTGACCCTCCAAAATCCAGGCCTCAGCCAAACACTATTATAGATGCAACAAAGACATGTCCTCGACCATTTCTTAGCATGTTTTCCTCTCATGTCACCATTCAGGCTGGAAAGTCACCTGCCTATCACAATCACTTTGTTGCATAGCATACTTGTTTTTCTAAAACTTACTTCCTCATGAGTCTTCCCAGTACTGATCCCCAATTAACATTAGGACCTCTCCTCTACAAGCTCATGGTGACTGTTGTTTATTCTTTCACAATTTTCAACATATTGTATAATAATTGTTCATCTATTCTATTTCTCCCACTTCAATAAAAATTACTTGCAGGTAGGCACTGATTTCTTATCTCTCTCCCCATTACAAGGTAAGTTTATGTAGCTGAATATAGGCTTCACTAAAGAAACCAGGTAAAATTTTAGAACTGTGAGAACCAACTTATATAACATACACCAACCTTAATTAGATGTGCCCAGGGAATGACAAAGGTAGGTCACATGATGACAAAGAGAAGTTGTTGTATACCATAGTGTGAGGCTCTACTTAAAAATCTAGAGAAACAGGCTGGGGATTTAGCTCGGTGGTTCCTCTGCCTGCCTCAGAAGCACAAGGTCCCGAGTTTGAAGCCCAGTACCAAAAAAAACCCCACAAAATCTAGAGAAACATAACCTTTTATATAGCCTAACACTGGTCATATGCAAACCATAAAATTCAATATTCTAACTTTAAATTAGAAGAAAGAAGGGTTTGAGCATCAAAAATCATGATCTGGGGCCAGGGATTTAACTCAGTGGTTTCGCCGCCTGCTGTGCAAGCTCAAGGATCAGAGTTTGATCCCCGGTACAAAAAAAAAAATCATGATCTGCAATAAGCTTATCATTTTACCCAATTTTTCAATATCTTTTTATAGTTTCTGGAACCAAACAATATCCCACCATTTGTCAGTGTCTCACAGGAGAATTTCTAATGCCCTCCAATCAATCATAAGCCCCAAAATACAGGAGCTCCTGCCTCATGCTCTAAATTAGATAAACAACAGCCACAGCCTGAATACTATGTAGATCTGCCAGAATCTTCTAGTCTATGCCTCTCTGTTGTAGCTCTTTTTGGATACAGTCAGTTTCACAGACATAAACTTCTTGTTCTCTACAGTCTCATCTCAACATCAATTATTCCCAATCCCTATGCTGACTACCTCCTAATTTCAGCTCTTCGCTCTTGGTGGATACTTGCTTCCTAAAGAGAGTTCCCTGGTTATCTGGTGCACTAAGTCAGTGGTTCTGAAATTTTAGTGCATATAAAAATTACCTGGAACAACTAGTTTAAAATTTCCCAGATCCTGTCTCTGGTGATTCTGTAATTTTAATAAATGCTAACATAATTCCAACAAATTTGCTCCTTAAACTACAATTTTAAAACCACTGTTAAGTGAAAGATTTGACCCTGACTACATTTCCATTTTATTACTGATAATGTTAGCTACATATATCTTCCTTTCTGCACTTTTTCCTCAGGAAACCTTAGGAAAACACTGTGATTTGAATTACAAAGCACAAATTTTCTGGAAGTGAAAGTGCAATAACTATTTCTTCAAGAAACAAACACATTTTTTTCTTTGAAATGTTCCCATGTTGAAAGAACTGCAAAACACCAAAGAAAGCATCAAAGTAAACCATCTAAAAAGTCTGAGAAAGAACATTTGAAAACATTCTGAAATATTAAAAATAATTGTACACTATAAGTTATTACCATTGCTATCCTAATTGTTATTATTTAATGTACTCCTTTTTCCAGAAGGAGTGTTTAATGAGTTCTCTTTATCCGGGAAAGCTATTTTTTACAACAAATATGAGAAATGACACTTGCAGAATAATATGGTCTGAATAGATCCAGTTCACATGTTACTAGGAAAGTTTTCCACATCTTTGTTTATGACTTTGATATTTATAGACCACTGTGATATGGAACTTTATTTTTACAGCTCAATTCAGAAGTTAATAAACTTTTCCGGTGAATGTATTAAAGTTACCAAGAAATTCAACACCTACCAAAACTCTGACCAACATAATTTAAATAATTACAGCTAAAAAACTACACAAGGAGAAATATTCATATTTTAGGTACGGGGTAGAAAAGGAGAATAATGGTGTTAGAAAAGGCATAGATTTTGGTCTGACAGATAATAGACAAATTTATCATTATTTAAACAATAGGATCAAGTTTTTAAAAATATAGTAAAAAATGACTGAGTTTTAGTAAACTTTTAGATTTAGAAGAAATGTGATATAATACTGAATGTGCTATATATATAAAACAATAACTAGGATAATCCCACTAACACTACTATGCCCAAGAGTAAGAGGGATATAGAAATACATTAAGAAATTAGCAAGACTATAATTGTTTCATAAATGAGACCACTGTGACCAAAATTTTATACAATCTTTTAAGAGACAAAGGCAGGCTATTTAATGATCAATAAAATCATAAACAAAATTATGTAGGCCTGGGAATTAGCTGAAACAAGTTGCTTTGCCACATGGACTTTCACTTTAGGCACAAAAACAAAATTATTTTCAATTTCTTTAATTATACCAGGCTACCAGAAGCCTATTTAAGTATCTCCTGAGTCCCAACAGATCTTTGGCAATATTTTCCAAATGCTATTAATGTGTTCTAAGCCAATTCCAGGGTCCAGGGCATACTGCTTTCTATGGCATTATTCAGCTTTGGAATAATGGGAAACCATGGGACTTATTAGTTACTAGCTGTGTGATTTTTATTGAATTTACTTAGGATAATTTTAATAATTAAGTTAATTTTAAGAACTGTGATGATCATAACTTATGTGAGGGATGGGAGAAGAGAAATATTGGCTATGATAAATGGAAGATTTTGGTCTAATAAGTCCCATTTTGAACAATTATAGGCAAATTCTAACACTTTAAAACAAGATTCAGTTAACATGTCACTAGGGAAAAAAGAGCTTCAGCTTAAATTTAAGTTTAAATTTTTAAAAATTAAAATAGTAATAATACAACATATGAGATCAAAAATTTATGCTTTTGGCCTCTACTACTATTGTTTATAAATTCATATAAGATTTTAAACAATAATAAGAATGAAAACATCTGAGCACAATGGACCCACAAAGATTTTATATATATATAGAGAGAGAGAGAGAGAGAGAGAGAGAGAGAGAGAGAGAAAGAGAGGTGATATACAGATTTGGATATAGATATATGATACAGGTATAGATTAGATACAGATACACATATATCACACATAGGCTGTATACCTAAGTTTTCATTGCACAAATATGCACTAAAGAATTTGGCTTTGCTTAAAGAGAAGTCTGGCCTTTGGCTTTGACTTTTAGATGTAACTTATGTCATATCTTATGGCAATGTCTTTGATTAGGGTAAGGGCCTAGTTTCCTTGGATCTTAGGATAAGCTTGGCCATACTCAACAGTCTTGGTGTAGAGACTGCTCATACCAGAGAAGTCGACCATGTGTTCAGGTGTGGGATTTGAGTCACCTAGTATCTATCAACCTGGCATCTGAGATCAAACTCTTGAGCCATGAGTCAATCAATCATGCCTATGTAGCAAGGCCCCAATAAAAACAGTCTTTTGAGGCATATGTGACTTTAGCTGGTTGTCAGTAGTCTGTGTGTGTGGTCATGCATCAATTCTAAAAGGACAACACACTCTGAGGGCATGTGAGACTTCATGCCCTCCTAGCCTCTGCCCTATAAGTCTCTTCTTTTGGCTTTTGTGCCCCTTCCTTACAATAGGCTATAATCATAACTTTAATATCATTCATTGAGTTCTGTGTCCTTCTAATGAATTATCAATGCTAAGAGTGGTTTTTGGAGTCTCTCTAACTCATCATAGGTGTCAGAAGTGAGAGAAGGACTGAAAATTATGTACTAAAACTTTACAGATAACTTTGAGAAAAATGACATTATAACATTTAAATTCACGTAACTGCCAATTTTTCATGTAGAGTGTATCATTTGTGATAAAACCCTCAATCAAAAAGATAAAATAAACAAATTGCTAAATTCTTCTTATATATTACTGTTCTACCAAAAAATACATATACATATATATATATATGTGTGAGTGTGTGTGTATGTATATATATATACACACACACACTCACACATATATATATATTTCACAATTAGAAGTTGCTAAACACAAAGATAAACTTCTAAGAACTTAGCCCTTGTTGGTAAAAGATACATCTCTCTAATTTTGTCTGAAAGCTATTCCTATAAGATCTACTCAATATTCAAAGGGGTTTTTGTTTTGTTTTGTTTTTAAGATTCTTTGTCTTTCTCTTTCTCCCTCTCCCTCTCCCCCCCCCTTTTTTTCTTTTTCCCTGCATAATTGAAACAGTTAAGCTATTACCAAAGTTTTTTCTTTTTCTAAAATTATGATAACTTTGTCAAAATTAGTACATCTACAAAGATAGGGAGGAATGGAAGGGTTGAAGGGAGGGCTGGGCAAGGGTGAAAAATAAGAACCAAGAGAGATTATGTAAAGGTGCAAATTTCCAATGATGAATGTCATTATATTGTATACCTAAAATGTACCAATGATTAGAATGAATAATTGATAATGTAAAATAGGAAGAAAAGGTCCAAAGGGGTAGGGGTAGTGGGAGGGGCAGGGGGAAGGAAAGAAGGGAAAGGAAAAATGCTGAGAAATGGAAAAAATGGAAATAAAGTCTTTGTAAATAAGGAAGGGTGGAGGGGGTGAAGGGAGGAAAGAAAAAAAAATTATTACATCTGGGTCAGAGTCATGAGACACTTGACAGATACTTTATATTATATAAATGATATCCACCTCTTTTCTATATTTGAAGAGCATTTATATCTCACCAAGATCAAATTTGGAAGTCTGTCCTGGGCTACCTGCTGAGGACCCAGGAAAAAAGATCAGGTGCTTCTGCAGCTTTTTAAAAATTATCCAAGTAGAAAGATTTTGTAAAATATGATTAATTTAGAATGAGTACAGGAGGCTGAGCATCCTACCATGCAGACAACAACACTCCTCCTCCATTTCCAACAAAGAGTTGGTTAACCCCAAGTATTCATAATGCTGAAGTTTAGAAACCTTTCTGTAGAGATAAGTTACTATTTCAGTCAAAGCGAATTTTTAACCCTGAGGTCACTACAGGAGGAGTTCTTCATGGTTCTTTCTGAAGATCTCACTATTCTTCCCATACATGCAGGGGAACACATACCTACAGACCCAAATCAGATAGTTTAAGTAAAATCCTGAGGTATTTAAGCTTTGTAGGGATTATGCGTCAGTTTCCATTGAGAAAATTAAAACTATAGGTTTCTCAAGCCCTTCTTTCAAAGGTTCTCAATCAATATGTGTATGTTTAGACCTAAAAGTCTCTATATGTGACCAGCTCTTCTGGTGATTCTAATGAGAAGTCACCTTTGGAAATCACTAACCCAGAGAAACCTCTGGAGTCCTTGTTTAAAATATCAACATGAATCCTACACTAAAGTCACTGAATCAGAATTTCCAGGGGTGAGGCCAGAGAATTTGTATTTTTAATAACAGTCCTCTCTTTCTATCACTGTGACAAAATACCCTGGGAAAAACAATTTAAAGGAGGAAAGACTTATTTTGGCTCATGGTTTCAGAGGTTTTAGTCCATGGTTGATTGGTTCTGTTGTCTCTGGGCCTGTGGAAAGGCAAAAATGATCATAGTGTCAGGACATGGTAGAGGAATTTTCCTCATCTTATAGCAGCCAGGAAGGATGAGAACAAGACACACCCTTCACAGTCATACATCCAGTGACCTACTTCCTCCAGCTGGGTGCTACCTCCCAATAGCACATTCAATTATGAAGTTATCAATAAATTAATCCTTGTAATGCAGCCACTTCACTAGGCTCCACCTCTGAACATTGCTGCACTGATGATCAAGCCCTCAATGCATGAGTCTTTGGGGATTCTTCATATTTAAACCATAACAAGGCATGTTGAGAAATACTGGCCAAGGAGATATCTGCAAAGCCAAGCTCTATGATTTTGACTTAGAGAGAAAGGAGCATTCTTTCATGAAGATGGAAAAATTGAGAGAAAAATATATTAAAACCCAAATTTGGTCTATCTGCCATCAGAAGAGAGGGGACCATTAATTTTTTTAGTTACAAAAATAGATGAAGTCCAGTAAGACATTATAGGATGAAGTGCTTGACCTCTCTTCCTTCTGTGCAGCTTTTGTCCCTGGTTCTGTTGACAATTCACTTTATAGAGAAAAGTGACATCAATAGCTTTCCTTTTCTATTAATATGGTAGGGAGAATTTTCTCAGCCACTATTTGGATTCTATACCCAGATTTGTGACCATTTACATAATAGGCAATAAAAGCAATGAAGAAAGGTAGAGCAGGGCCAATGATTTGCTCAACCCCTTGCCAGTTTCCCAGGTGACCTTATTATATGTGAGAGCAAGAAATCAGATTCAAAGTACACTCTTGCTAATATTTCTGACTCAAACACTTCAGAGGCAGCTCAGTGCTGATGAATACCATTGACAGCTCACTTGGATCAGGCTTCCTGCCATCTGATTATGGTACCATAAGTAAGTCATATTTCATAACCAGTGGGCATGCCAAGTGTTGGACAGCCATAGAAAGAAAACTAATTATCCAGAGGCCAGCTGTTCCTTAAAGCTCTAAGAAAGGAAGGGGCAGTATTCACTGAATGTTAACAACTGCTGCTGGTCTTCCATACGTAGTCAACTGAAGATGCACACAATTTCAGCTTTAAAAGGATATGAGATATCATCTAATTCGACCACTGAAGGTTCATTCTCTATATCAACCAGCTCAGTAATCTCAAATATGGCTACATGACAGATTATCCTGGGAAGATCTGTTTTGTTTTCCTTTGTTTTGTTTCATTTGTTTTGTTTGGGGGAGGTTAGTTTGGATTTGCTTTTTTTTGTTGTTTTAAAACAAGTATTCTTGTTGCACCTCAGCTCTGTTGCACTATCTCTAGAAGTAGTAGAATTTCTAGATCAAGGCTTGTTTGGGCAGCTTTTTAAGCTGCATCATTATATTGTCATAAAATAGTTCCCCGTAGCTTCCAACCATTAGTTCTAGTGCAGTCACTGAAGACCTATTTTTTTTTTCCTCAGCTAAATGCCACCAATCTTTCCACATTCAAGTTGTGACATGATATTGAGTCAAGTCCCTAACATCTACTCAGTCTCCCATAAATGTTTTCTAGAGACTCATAGCTCAAAAGAAATGCAACATTCTAGTGCGGAATGGAGCAAGGAAGACACATCCCTTTCATTCCACATTCACTGCTCCAATTAGTGCAACCCAGGTGTTCCATTTCCTCATCACTGACCTTACCTTAGCTAGATGTGAATGTTTCTTTGCAACTATTTCACATTTCTCTGGTCAGATTCTGCTCCCATTGCCCACACAGGTTAGTCAAACATTTTATTTAACATTTTATTGAAGCCCCACCTCTAACCCCCTTTTGGCTGAGAGCACCATCCTCATAATCTCTGGAGGAAATATAGGCCTACTGTCTCTTAACATCAGAGCAGAGCACATCGTATCAAACTACCAAATCAGAACCACAAATTTCAGTAACCTTTCCCAATACCAAGTTTCACTGGTAATGTAAAGTATATAAGCAATCAAGAGGCCAAGACAACAGTGAGAAGTCTGGAATATCCTGTGGACTCCTTCCATTTTTACCTTCTACCTGGATAGAGCCATCTGATAGGAAGAAGAGATGAAGGTGTGGGGTCATTTGACACAGCTGGGAGTGTTTAATTATGAAACATTTCTACTTCATACTCACAGAGAGTTTTGGAACTTATGTGACACTCCTCATGCCTCACAAATCTGTAGCTTCTAGCTGTATCTATCATAATTCTAAATCAGCCCCAACCTATAAAGAACATTCTACAGAGGAGGACTTTTCTCCTAGTAAACATAACTTGTCCACTTACCTGAAGAACAGTTACCAAGTTTATAAGGAGAATAAACCGGATCAACTGTCTTCTTTTCTTTTCCTCTGAAATATCATCTTGATAATCAGGATAGACATGAATGACACCTCTGATCTTTTAACTCCCTCTTCTCCAATATCCATATTTGCCTGTACTTATTCATATCCTAGAGGAAAAACTCTTGCTTTATCCTAATCAAGTTCTCTGAATATCATTTCCTCAGCTTTTCTATTCATCATGCCTTCTGATATAGAGGTATTTGCATTTTATGTCCTCTTTTCTCCTTTACTGTGCCCCCGATATACTGTATTCCTACCTACCAACATCTTTTCCTTTCCATATTTCCAAATATATTCATTCTTTCTGTATTTCCAAATATATTCATTCTTTCCCATTTAAAATACAACACTCAAAACGTGACTATCACAGCAATACTTAATATTTGTCTTTACCTTTACAACTAAAATTCCTGACACTCACTTAGACCTAAATATGACTGCTACCCCTAATTTGGAAAACTTAGGTGTTTTTTGTACCACATAAAACATTTTAACTACTTATTGAATATGTCCATCTGTATGTCCCATACATGCCTAAAACTTAAAATATCTAAAACTAAAATTGTCATCTCCAACTTCTGTTCTTCAGCACATTTCTGCGATTTTTGCCCAATTTAAGTGAGTAGAGCATACATATACCTAAATGTGAAAACCAGAAGTCATGCAAAATGTTCCTTTCTCCATCGTGATCGACATCTAGTCAGTCACTATATATTATTTGTACTTCATAATAACCCTTAAATCCATTTTCTTTTAACCCTAATAACAGCACACACATTGAAATGTTTATCATGTGAGTTTAGTAACTCAACACCCAAATCACGTCATATTTTTCCATATTATCCATAGTTATCATAAGAAATCTCACTAAATCTGAAGTGAGGATACACTAAATCTAACATATTTTTCTAATCTGCTAGTTTAGAAATCTTAGTGAAAGAAATGAGAAACATGGTAACATGATTTATTACATGATGTTACTTGAATACTGTGCAAATTATTGTCATTTGGTTTTTTTACTTTTGTTGCTGTAGTTGTTGTAAATTTTGTTTTGATCTTTGTCAGTTCCTACCCATAGCCACAAAGACCTTCTGATCCTTGGTTCCTATATTAGTCACTTTCTCATTGCTTGGAAAAAATAACTGACATTCATATCTCAAAGGAGAAGAGATTTGACTGGACTCATAGTTTTGGGGGGATTCAGTTCATGGCCAGCTGGCTCCAAGGCAGAAATGGCATAGTGGAGGGCATGGCAGAAGACAGCTGCATAACACATGACAGCCAGGAAGCAGAGAGAGAAGGGAAAAGCCAGGAACAAGAATACATCTTCCAGGTCCTGACTGCAGTGACTACCACTTCCAACTACCCCAATCAACCCCCCCCTACACACACACACCCCAACATCTGAAAGTGTGAGACTTTTAAGGGACATTTTACATCTAAACCATAGCATTCTATCCTTGGCTGCCAAAAAGGTCATGTCCACTTCATTAGGCAAAATATACTCAGTCTACCTCTAATAGTTACCCAAATTTTAACAGTTCCAGCATTGCTGAAAACTCCAAGTCCAAAGTCTCCTTTGAGATTGAAGGCAAACTTTTTTTGTGGGTCTCTATAAAAATTGAAAAAAAAAAGTTAAGCACTTCCAACATAGATTGACATAAAATAACCATTCCCTTTCCAAAAGGGAAGAATAAAAGACTAGGAAAAATCAGACCAAAGGACAACCAAAACCCAGCATGGGAAGCATTAAATCCCAAGCTCCATATCTAGCACTCACAGCAGGCTATGGTGGAATATGAGCTCCAAGGGGCCAGGGATTTAGCTCAGCGGTTTTGCTGCCTGCTGAGCAAGTGCAAGGACCCGAGATTGATCCCCGTGTACCAGAAAAAAAAAAAAAAACAGAGTCCAGTATGAGCTCCAAAGTACTTGAACAACTCTATGCACATGGTCTCCTTCCTGGGGTCTCCACTGAACCTTTGGCTTCACTCTCACAGCTGTATTCATTGTCCTTTCTGGGGCACACTGCCTGACCTCTTGGGCCTTCTTTTGAAATTGGGATGGAAGCCTCCCAGCCCTGAAAATCTTCTCTCTGCATATCTAAAATCTTAACATCACATGAATAACACCAAGGTCTGCTGCCAGCTTAGGCAGTAGCCAGCCATTTTGCACCATAGCTGAAACACTCAGAGTGGCTGGGTGGCTGAACATGGGAAAACATTTCCTAGGCAGACCTCAAAGAGCGGGGTGCCCTGAGGCACTCTACCCAAAGGAAGTCTTTATAAAGAGTTTATCCCTTTAAACACTTGAGCCCATGATGAGTGAAGTCTGGGCCATTTCCTGAGATGCCCTCTGGGAATCTTTCTATATTGTCCCATTGCCCCACTGTACTTGACTTCTTTTTAATGCTAGTATTTCAGCAACCAAGCTCTCTTCAGGCCCAACTTTACAGATGCTAACACACTGATCATCAGAAAAAATTTCCAAAGAATCCAGTTCTGCTTGTTGTTTCTGATTCTCACTGTAGATCTGGCTGAAAACAGCCAGCAGTACCTAAGCCACAGGCCTGAACATTGGGCTGCCTTAAAATTTCATATCAATTAGTCTACCACCTTTAAAATCAGCTTCATATAAAGTCTTAGGATGTAGACAAAATGTACACAAATTGTTTGCCAGAATGAAATGAACATGGCCTCCAATTAAGTTTTCTATACAGTCCTCATTCCCATCTGAAACTTCATAAACTCCCATCAGAATCACCTATCAAGCTTGGCTTATAGTTTTCTAGGGCTTCTCTAGTCTGCATCTCCAGATCTTTCCAAATTCCTTCAGCAAACCAGTTCCAAAGGCTTTTGAACCATATGTTGAGGTGTAGTCACACCAAAGGCTCCACTTCTCCAAGACCAATTTTTAGCATTAGTTACTGGGAAAGAAATACCCAACACCCACAAGTTAAAAGAAGAATTTAGTTGGCTCCTATTTTGGTGGAATTCAGTATGGCAGAAATGGCATGAAGAAAGGGTATGGCAGTGGAAAGTTGCTAATAAACCCATAGCAGCAAGGAAGTAGAGAGAGAAGGGAGCCAAGGAAAAAGAAACCTTTCCAGGTCCTAGCCCCAGGGACCACCTCTTCCAACCAGGCCACACCTTCTAACACATGAGACCTTTGGAGGACATTTCAGCTTTAAACCATAACAGTTTCCATGGAGGTGTGTGTGTGTGTGTGTATGTGTGTGTGTACATGTACATGTGCATGCGCATAGGGATTAACCCAAAGCCTTTCACACTGAGTTTTACCTTCAGCTCTTTCTCTCTTGGCATCACTAAGTCATTAAGTTGCTCTGGCTGTGCTCAAACTTCCAGTCTTCCTGGCTCAGTGTCTCAAAATGCTGGAATTACAGACATACACCACCAATCCCTGTTTCCTGGTGACATTTATAAACAAGATGTAAGGGGAAAATATGAAGATTGGTTTGAAATTCCTAATACATAAATTGGCCTGGTAAAACTTTAGATGAAAACATTGCTCTAGAATAAAAGAAAAACTATACCTTCCCATTACAGAAATCATTTCAGGGTCTAATTTTCAGAATTCCCTAAGAATTTCTAAATGGTTAGAGATCTACTATATCCAGCTAATGTTTTTGCACTTAAACATACACACATTTATCATAAACATATATATTTTTGTAAGTATACATATATTTTACATGTTACACATACATAAAGAGATTTATGTGAAGTAACTGGCTCATAAAGTTGAGTAAGCTGATACATGTAAAATCCATAGAAGAGCCTGACAAGGTAGAAACTCAAAAGGCATTGATTTTTCAGTCATGGGCCTGAAATTTTTAAAGCACAAGTTGATGCTACAATCTTGAGACAAAATTTTTTCACTGAGAAACTTCAGTTTTTGCTTTTAAGCCCTTCAACTGATTGGATGAAGATCATTCATATTATCAAGGTAATCATTACTTAAATCTACCTGATTATAGATATTAATCACATCCACCAAACTTCATCACAGCAACACCTAGATTAGCATTTGATTTAATAAATGGGCACTGTAACTAGCCAAACAGATGCATAAAATTAACCACTGCAACCATATAAAAATTTCTTCTAGTCTTTTTTCTTGGATATAAATGGGATTACAAGTGTGTGAAGTATGATAAAAACCTAACAGAAAGGAAAGCTTTCTAAGAGGAATTTCTTGCACTGAACAGTCAAGAATTTTTAATAACATTTTTAAAGTTTCATTCATATGTTATTGACAAAGGAGATATCAGCACCTTCACAATCTCAGAGATATGTTTAGTTATCCCAATTCAATTATGTGTAGTTGACTTCACAAAGAACTCTTGCGATGGTCTGGAAATTATACCTGGTACTCAGAAGTACCTCTTATAACCTCAAAAGTATTTTCAAGTTCTATTTTTCAAGAGTGGTTCTTAGATTTCCCTAAAGGAGATAGTCTTATACCTACCCCTTTTTCCCATCTAGCTATCTGACACACTAAAATAATGACACTCTAATAATAAATGGAGTACATAAAAATACAGTATCAAAATATGCTCAAAGCAAGGCCTTCTTCCCACTTTTCTTTCTCACTCTTTGCACTTATGATTTCTTGTGAAAACTATCCCTCTCAGAATGTAAGTTACCACCATCTGCATCCTTTCTTCCTTCCATAGCTAGTTATTTTCTGAAAATTGAGGGGTTTTTCTAAAGTACAAATAAAAAGATAGTAATGGAAATGAGAAACATTCTGGCTACTCCAAAAATCATAGCATCTTTATAGTGGAAGGATATCTACTATTCATACAAGTAGAAATTTCAAATAGGCTCTCTGGAGACATGGTTAGGGAGACATAAATCAGCAGCTCTTGTTGATGGTATTTATAGCCACAAGATCAAATCAACCTCTCAAGGAAGTGAACAGATAAAGGAAGGGATACAAAAACTGAGCCCTGAAACTGTCCAGCACTAAGAAGCTAAGAGATGAAGAGAAACTATCAAAGAAGATTAAGAATAGGAATATTAAAATAAATAATCAACCAGTGATGTGAGAGAAAAACATCCAGAAGCAAAGGAGAAAAGTGTATCAATGAACAGAAAGTATCAAATACAAATTATCTACTGTTAAATAATGCTATCGGGTTAAATAAGGACAAGATGAGCACTGGCTATTAAATGTTGCAGTGAACACTGCTTACCTTAAAATTGCAGTTTCAGTTGAGGAGTAGAAGTCAAAGCTTGATTAGAACATGTTCCAGAGAGATTTGACAGGAGGAATTGAATACAGTGAGTCGATTTTTCAGGGTTTGCTGTCAATGAAGCCAAGAAATGAAGCCATAGCTGGAAGGGAAACTATAAAGAAAATGTTTATTTGCTTGTATAAGATAAATAAAATAAGAAATATGTTTGAAAGCTGAGACTAAGTAGTAAGAGAAACTTTGAAGAAAATTTGATTAAAAAAAAGATGATAGTGAAGGAAAAGATTTGACAAATTTGTATCCTTAAGAAATCAGGAAGAGACACAAAGCCCAGACTCAGCAAAAATGGTGGCAGGTGTCAAAGTGGCAGCTGAGGTGGCCACAACAGAGCCTAAAATGGAGGAGGAGAGCGGCATACCCAGCTTACCAAGGAGCAATGGAGCTCCAGGCCTGAAAGGTAAAGGAGAATGACCTACTCAGAATGAGAAGAGAAAAGAGAAAAATATAAAAAGAGGAGGCAATCTCTTTGAGCCATATTCCAATCCAACCAAAAGATACCACACCTTTATTATAAACATAACTTTCAAAGTGAAGTGGCAGTCACTTAAAGACCTGGTTAAAGAAAAACCTGGTAAAGTACCTTACATGGAGGTCTTAATGGATGCTGAAGGAAAATCAAGGGGATGTAACATTGTTGAGTTGAAGTGGAAGAAAGCATGATAAAAGCTGCTGAAGTTCTAAACAAGCACAGTCTGAGTGGAAGTCACTGAAAGTCAAAAAGTCAAAGAAGATCCTGGTGGTGAACATGCCAGGAGAGCAATGTAAAATTTGATGGCTCTGACTGGTGCATACAAGACCAGGTGGCCCAGGAATGATTAATATTACACCCAGAATCCTAAATAATCCTAAAATCCCAAATGAGATTATCCATGCATTACACCCTGGAAGACTTGGAAGCACAGTATTTGTAGAAAATCTGGATTATAAACTTGGCTGGAAGAAACTGAGGGAAATATTTAATATGGCTGGTGTGATGGCCCGAGCAGACATTCTGGAAGATAAAGATGGGAAAGATCATGAAATAGGCACTGTGACTTTTGAAAAGTCCATTGAAGCTGTACAAGCTATATATCTATGTTTAATGGCCAGCTGCTATTTGATAGACCAGTCAAAATGGATGAGAGAGCCTTACCAAAGGGAGGGTTTTTTTCCCTCCTCAACATCCATATCAAGTTCCCCATGGACTTGATGGTATTGGCATGGGGTTAGGACCAGGAAGGCAACCTATTGATGCCAATCACCTGAACAAAGGCATTGGAATGGGAAACCCAGGGCCTACAGGAATGGGAATAGAAGGCATAGGATTTGGATAAATAAAATAGGAGGCATCAAGGGTCCATTTAGTGGTGACATGGAAAACATGGGGCAGTTTGGATCTGGGATGAACATGGGTTGGAGATTAATTAAATGGAGAGTGGCATGGGTGAAAGATTTGAGGGAGACATTGCCAGAAATGAGATGGACATATCTCAAAGCTTTGGACAGCTCCTTGGCAGAGGAATAGAAATCCTAAGTAATGCACTGAAGAGAGGAAAGATCACTGCAATGCAGGGAAGAGGTGGAGGTGGAGGCAGCAGCCATGGGATTAAGAGGATGAGCCAACAATGACTGCACTGGGGGTGCCGCATGGAGCATTTGCGTGCAGGCCTGGGCCATGGCATGGATCATGTGGGCACTGAGATCAAGCACATGGGCCTGATCATGGACCGCATGGGCTCTGCTGAGTGTATGGCCTCTGACATCCACCACATGTGCCCACTGGGTCTTGACCATATGGCCTCCAGCATTGAGAGAATGGGCCAAACCACAGAGCAGATCAGTTCTGGCATCAAGTGTAGGGCGTGGGCAGGGGCTTCATCCTGGAGTGCATGGCCACACCCATTGATCATGTGTCCCAAAGCAGGGCCTGAGCAAGGAGCTCATGGGCCTTACCATGAAGCTCATGGACCTGAGCACAGAACACATGGTGTCCGCAGGTATGGGGGCCGGCCTGCAGTTCATGGGCCCTGTGATGGATTGCATGGCCACTAGCCTGTAGCAGATGAGCACCAACAGCCTGGAGAGAATGCCCCCAGCCCTGGGTGCTGGCATTGAGCACATGGGCCTAGCCATGGGTGGTGTCGGTGGTGTCACCTTTAACTGTGCCATCAAGATGGAATGTGAAAACTTTGGAGTAAGGTTTGCAAGTTCCTCTGGTGGAGTTGGAGGCCATGCTTCTAAGGTAGCCAGGGAGGCCTGCCAGATATTTGTGAGAAATTTCCCATTTGATTTTACATGGTAGATGCTAAAGGACAAATTCAAGGAATGTGGCCATGTACTACATGCCAACATCAAGATGGAGAACAGAAAGTGCAAGGGATATGGTGTGGTTGAGTTGCCAAAGTTGGCGGAGAGAGCCTGCCAGATCATGAGTGGCATGAAGCTGAGTGGGAGAGACTGATGTTCGGATTGATAGAAATGCTTAAGCAGTTGCCTTTTTTAAACATCAATACAAGACCTCTGAATTTATATTTTTTCTTGTTAACCATTTTAATGTGTTATCTGGATGTATAAAGATGTTTAAAAAATTCAGTTGCTTTTGGGTGTAATTTGAATTACTTCTTTAATGACTGAGGTTCCATTTCACTGTTCACATTGAGATTGCAATGGGAACGATTATTTTTGGAGGTGTGGAACCTTGTGGACATCAAATATGACTGATAATAAGTACTACCTCTGAAAGAAAGAAAGAAAGAAAGAAAGAAAGAAAGAAAGAAAGAAAGAAAGAAACAAAGAAAGAAACAAAGAAAGAAACAAAGAAAGAGAAAGAAAGGAAAGAGAGAGGGAAGGAAGGAAGGAGAGAGAGAAAGAAAGAAAGAAAGAAAGAAAGAAAGAAAGAAAGAAAGAAAGAAAGAAAGAAAGAAAAGAAAAGAAAAGAAAAGAGAAAAGAAAAGAAAAGAGGAAAGGAATAGAATCTAGTACGCAAATGAAGGGGTTGGACTTTGACATGAGCAAGAATGTATTCATAGAAGTAAATAAGGTACAATCCCCAGGACAGATGCATAACAGTGAGTGGATGTGGAAGAGGAGAAAGTGAGTGCTAGATTCAAGGGTGTCCTCATGAAAGATACTGGCTGAACTAACTTGAAGGATTAATATAATCTCATGGGTTGAAGATATGTAGCGGTGATAGAGCATACTAAATTAGGAAAATAAGACTTTCAGGCCTGACATAGATTCATTTTGTCTTGTTAAGTACAACTATAAACACTGAAAATTATGTAAGAGACAGCCATAGAAGAATTATGAACGGTAGAAAATGGAAGGAAAACTAATTAGATACTTCAGTATTAGAGGAACAGCAGAGTGCCAGAATATTTTACAACCTCTACCCAACCAAAAAGGTTTCTCAGACTTATTGTTTCCCTCCTGGCTTTCAACCTAGCAAGAGAAAGCAGCCCATGAAGATCCCTCTCTCCCCTGGATAGAAAAGAAGCCCTACCAAAACAACAGGCCATCTTTGCAGGCAACAGCCCCAGCAGTAATAGAGAGAAATTAGGAGCCCAGCTGGTAATAAAAAACCAGAGAAAGCACTCTCCACCCCACCCTACAAACACACACACACACACACACACACACAACACACACACACTTCCCCATTTAGAGACACAAGTGGCCCTGAGAGGGAGAAATTGTGCAATAATGATGCTTTGCCCATAAGTGTCTTTCCCCCAGGACTTGAGACACTTCCTCCCCCAATAAGAGATACAGGGTAACTGGGGGCACCCAAAGAATTCCTGTTACACAAATACCTGACAGAGAATCCTCTTCTGGTGTGAATGAAGCTCCCATCTCTACCTAGAGCATCCTGTCCAGGTAACCTCCTTCTGCTCCCTCACGTGGCATTAGCAGGAACTAGTGGGAGTCCCAGAGTAAATTAAGCAGGCCAAAGTCACATCACAAAATCTCTGCAAAGTGAAGTCTTATTGGAAGTATAACCCACAAAATAGGCCAGGACCTGCATGTTGAACCTAAATAGAGTGGCTGCCTGCTAAAATAGGACTCAGAGCCTCCTAACGTAATAGCAAAAGGCCCAAGATACAAATGACTACAACACAAGGAACAAAGAATAAGCACTGAAATATAACCATCACTGTCAAGTACATGGCAAACTTAAATACAGAAAAGGGATGCCACAGAAAGGAAGGGTACAGGTAAGAACTATAAGAGCCAGAATCAGCATCTGCTTATTGTGTCCCAAGGTGCTGTTCTAAAAATTTAATATGGAATAAATTTTTGGCTATAACAATCCTATAAGTTAGGAATTGTTTTTATGGAGTCTTATTTTTTTCAGATAGGTACATGAAAGTTCCAGGAGGTTAGTTAACCTGAACTAGCCACATAGCTCATACATGATGGAGTCACAGTTTGCAAACTGACAATAACGCTCTTAATCTCCACTTTATACCACCACCCTATAGTTAGTGAGGATGATGTAAAGTAGATTAGAGTAGGCCGTACAAGGCCATGGCTACCTTTCTGAGGAGTTAGATTTTATTCCATAGGAAAATAACTGCATGAGAAGATTTTTCTTTTAAAAACCTCTGGAAATTAAGAGAAAAACTGATTAGAGGAAGAAAGACTAAAATAGGAAGAGCAAAGAATAATCTCAGTAAGCAAAACAAAGGATATGAAGGATCGATACTACACAAATTACAATGTAACTGAAGAGAGATTACTGGCAGGTGTAAAAGTGTTCTTTAGCAAAAAGATATTATAATTCTAAATATTTAGGCAGACAATATCAAAGATTCAAGATACATGAAGTAAAAATTGATAAAATTTTAAGAACAAGCAGAAATATACAATCATAGTGAGGGACTATCAGATACCTCTCTCAAAGATCTATAGAATAAGCGGACAGACAGTCAATAACGACATAAACACTATTAACTCAATTATTGATTCTAAAATTGACATTTACAGAACTTTCTAATAACAAATAGCAGAACACTTAGAACACAGTGCACTTACCAAGATGGGCATGCACTGGGCCATAAAGCAATTCCCAGTAAATTAGCAAGGGTCAAAGAAAACAGCTACATTTTATGACAAAAAGTAATTAAATTAAAAAACAGTAGCAAAATGGAGTCTGAGAAATCCCCCCTAAATATTTGGCAATCAAATGTACCCTGTTAAAAACACATCTGTCAAAGAATAAATCAAGAATAAAATTACAAACTGATTTAGCTGACAGAAAATGAAAGCACAAGGTATTGCAGTTTGTGGAATACAGCTAAAATGGTCCTCTGAGAGAAACGTAGGCATGAAGGCCTATGTTTACAAAGTAAAGATTAAACAAGTAGTCTCAGATCCAATCTGAAGAAGCTAGAAAAATATATATATAAGTAGAAGGAAGCAGGATAGAAATTATGAATATAACAGCAAAAATCAATAAAATAGGAAATCAATGAAATTGAAAACTGGTTCTTTGAGAAGATCAATAAATCTAATAAATCTGAAGTCAGATTGATATTGAGGAAAAAAGAGATAATGACACAAGCTACTTATATATATATATATGGTATAAAGTATAAATAACTACATCATAGTTATAGATAAAGCACCATTATGGATAAGATAGTAATTAAAAGGTAAAATGAAATGTAACAACATGAATATCCCTATATCCATGAAAGAAATAGAATTTTTAGCTAAATATTTTCCTAGAAATAGAACCCCAAGCCCAAATGGCTTTACTGATGAATTCTAAAGAACAGTTAGGAAAGAACTAATTTTGCACAATGTCTCATAGGAAAGTAAAGAGGGGGAAACACTTCTGAATTCATTGTATGAGACCAGCATTACATTAACACTAAACCAATGACAATATAAGAAAACATTATACTAAGAACTACAGTTCTATTTTTGTCTTGAACATAAGAGTAGCTGTTAAAACTCTTAACAAGAGTTGATCAATAGGTACTAGGTTATAGTTAGAAGAAATAAATTCTAGTGTTCTGTTGCACAGCAGGGTAATTAGAAATATTTTACTATAAAATTAAAAAGAAAACTACAAATATTTTGAAATTTTTCACCAACAAGAAATGATAAATGTTTAAAATGCATGTTTACTCTGATTTGAAATTTTTATAATATATATGTATCAAAACATTACATACTACATCATAAAAATGTAAAATTTTACAAGTTAATCAAGTTTTTTAAAATGTAGCAAATTGGATCTAAAAATATGTAAAAAAAAAAAAAAAAAACACTACATCATGACCAAATGAGGATTATTTAGGGTGTGAAAGATTGGCTTAAAACCTGAAAGTCAACCAATAAAACTTACATTAATAAATCAAAAATTAAAAGCACACAATCATCTTAATAAATACATAAAAAGTATTTGCTAAAAGTCAACATCTATTTCTAATGAAAAAAAACTCGAAGCTAACTAATAATAGGAAACAATCTTCTCATCCAGTAAATGTCATCAATAAAAAGCCTAAAGTTAGCATCATATTTAATTATGAAAGTGAATTTTCCACCTATGGTCAGGAATGAGGCAAAGATGCTTGCTTTCACCATTTGTTCTAGAGGTTATAACTACTGCAGTAAGACATGAGAAACAAATTAGAAGTGTTTAAGTAAGATAGAAACAATTAAAGCTCTTTGCAGATGACATGATTGTCTAAGCAGAAAATTCTGAGTTATTAAAAAAAAAAGATGCCAGAGCTAATAAATGAGATTAGCAAGATATCAGCATTGAAAGCCATATAAAAAGGCAATTGAAATTTTATATAATAGTAACAAAAATTTGACTGTAAAATAAAAATTAATAGCATCAAATCATAAAATACTTAGGAGTACATTTGATAAAACTGAAACCACAAATTATTGCTGAGAGAAATTATAAAAACATTAAATTAATACTGATTTTAAGATTCATTACAAAACTTTGTTATCAAAACAATATTGAAATGATGTGAAGATATACATATATCAATGGAATAAAGTAGAGAATCCACTGCTAAATATACATGGCCAATTTTTGACAAAAGCTCCAAGGTAGTTCAATGAAAACAAGATAATCATATAAAGAAATGGAAAAATAGGAACAAAATCTTTGTAAATAGGGAGGAACGGAGGGGTTGAAGGGAGGGCTGGGCAAGGGTGAAAAATAAGAACCAAGAGAGACTATGTAAAGGTGCAAATTTCCAATGATAAATGTCATTATATTGTATACCTAAAATGTACCAATGATTAGAATGAAAAATCGATAATGTAAAATAGGAAAAGGTCCAAAGGGGTAGGGGTAGTGGGAGGGGCAGGGGAAAGGAAAGAAGGGAAAGGAAAAATGCTGAGAAATGGAAAAAATGGAAATAAAGTCTTTGTAAATAGGGAAGGGTGGAGGGGGTGAAGGGAGGGCTAGGAATGGGAAAAAAATAAGAACCAAGATGCATTATATAAAGGTACAATTTCCAATGAGAAATGTAATTGTATACCTACAATGTACCAATAAAAGAATTTAATTAAAAAAAATTGGTTCTGGAACAAGGAGTTACTCATATGTCTAAAAACACCTTAACTTGATATTTTTCTTCATGCCATATACAAAATTTATTGATAACAGATCTTAGAATGAAATATAAGGAATAAGAAGCCAGTGTGGACCAGAGCAGCCCTGCTGCATGCAGGTCCAGCCAGGACCCTGCTCCCCCAGCCACTAGGGCACACAAGCCCACAAGCCCCTGCCAAAGATTTGCCAGGAAAAGAGCAGCACAGGTACACAAGCAATAGCCAGAGTCCTGCCCCAACACCATTAGTAAGTGCCTGCAGACCCTAGCCAGAAACCTGCCCAGAAACCAGCAAGTGGGGTGCCCAGCCCCAAGCCAAATGCCCTCCAACACAACAGCTATGTAGGAGGGTAGGCCCTAGCCAGAGGGATATTTAGGTACCATCCCAAGTGCACAAAGGCCCCAGCTAGAACTCGACCTGGACAACAGGACAGAACAGGGATCCAGAAGGCCACCACTGTGAACCCAGGAATTGGTACACTGGGGAGCAGCAGAGAAAAGGCTGCTCTGTGGCTTGCTAAGAATTGAAGACCACTGAGTGAGCAAAAAGTTTCCTCAACAAAGGCACAGCACACTGCATCTACTGAAATGAATAGACACATGAACAAGTCTCAAAACGAAACTTCCATATCACCTAAGGCAGCCCCAAAGGGAAAAAAGATGGAACAATCTGATATTCAACCACCTGGATGCCCTGAATTGGCAATGAAAGAGGATCTGGAAAAAATGAAATCAGAAATAATTTCTCAGAAAACAACTGATATTGTCCCCAGAGTCCAAGACATGATTAATAAATCTAGAGCAGACACAGATTTTAAAAAAATAGAGAAGCTGAGGAACATGATGGAATCCCAACACAGGAAACAAATGTAATCCATAAAACAGGTGCAAACAGATTTCCAGGATATTAGAAACTTCATTGAAAGTTTATGCACCAGAATGAGCAAATGTGAGGACAGAATTTCAGACATAGAAGATTGGATTGCAATTAGGGACAATGAAAAGAAAAATTTCTTAAAACTAGTAAGAAACTATGGGAAATCAATCCAGCAGCTGCTAGATGATGCAAATAAGAATAACATAAGACTGATTAGAGTCAATGAAGAAACAGGAGAGAGTGCAAATGACATTAAAAAAAACTGTTCAAAGGAGTAATGGGAGAAAACTTCCCAAGCGGGGAAAAGAACTTGACATACAGATAAGTGAGACATATAGGATTCCAACCAGCCTTGATCAAAAAAAATCTATACCTAGGCAAATAATAGGTAAGATTCCAGAAACCCAACAGAAGAAAAAATTCTACAAGCAGTTAGAGAAAAGAAACAAAACACATACAAAGGAAAACCCATCATAATCACAGCAGACTCCAGAACCTATATGCCAATAAGATGGACAACACTGAAGAAATGGACAGATTCCTAGATACATAGGAATTACCAAAGTTGAACGAAGAAGACCTAAAAATTCTGAACAACCCAATATCAACCAATGAAATTGAAAA
>NW_004624731.1:24146294-24157810 GCF_000247695.1 Heterocephalus glaber | reverse complement strand
GGAAACATTAGCCACAGCAATTAGACAAGAGAAAGAAATAAAAGGAATAAAGATAGGAAATGAAGAAGTCAAATTGTCATTATTTGCAGATGGCATGATTCTCTATATAGAAGACCCCAAGAACTCCACCAAAAGTCATCTAGACTTCATAACAAAATTCAGTAAAATAGCTGGATACATGGTCAACATACAAAAATCAATAGCTTTCCTCTAAACGAACAACAGACTCGCTGAGAGAGAAATAGGGCAAACAATTCTTTTCACAATAGCATCCAAAAAAGTGAAATATCTAAGAATCAACCGAACAAAAGAAATCAAAGACCCCTGCTCTGAAAACTATAGCACTCTGAAAAAGGAGATTGAAGAGGATATCAGAAAATAGAAAGATATCTCTTGCTCCTGGGTAGGAAGAATCAACATAGTGAAAATGGCCATGCAATCCCATTGCAATGCAATCCCAATTGAAATTCCAGCAGCATACTTCACGGACCTTGAGAAAACAATCCAAAAATTCATTTGGAACAAGAAGAGATCTAGAATAGCAAAAGTAATTCTAGGCAACAAAGACAAGATAGGGGTTATCACAATCTCCAACTTGAAACTATACTACAAAGCTACTGTGATAAAAACACCATTGTACTGGCAAAGAAACAGACCCAAGGACCACAGGAATAGATTAGAGGATGGTGAAACAACTCCAGACATACTCAGCTACCTCATCTTTGACAAAGGAGCCAAACACCCTCACTGGAGGAAAGATAGCCTCTTTAATGAATGATGCTGGAAAAATTGAGTTTCAACTTGCCAAAGATTAAAGCTAGATCTATATCTGTCACCATGCACTAAACTAAAATCAAAATGGATTAAAGACCTAAATATTAAAATAGAAACACTGAATTAGCTGGAACAGAGGATAGGTAGAACTCTTGAAGTCATTGGTGTAGGAAAAGATCTTATGAATAAAACCTCAGTTGAGCTAGCACAATCAACAAGCGGGATCTCTTCTTGTTAAAAAGCTTTTGAACAGCAAGAGAAACCACCAACAAAGCTTAGAGGCAACCCAAAATGTGGAAAAATTTTTACCAGCTGTTCCTCAGACAAAGGTGTACTATCTAGAATATATAAAGAACCTAAAAAATTCAGACTTCCCAAATGTAAGGATCCAATCCAAAAATGGGCATCTGAAATGAACAGACATTTCTCAGACAAAGAAGTAGAAATAGCAAATAAACATATGAAAAAATGTTCAACATCACTGGTCATTTGAGAGATACAGATAAAAGCAACACTGGGATTCCACCTCACCCCAGAAAGAATGGCTGCTATCAAGAAATCAACCAATAACAAACCCTGGTGGGCCTGTGGGAAAAAAGTAACACTTCTCCACTGTTGGTGGGAGTGTAGACTCGTCCATCCAATGTGGAAATCACTATCAAGATACCTTAAAGAACTAGTAATAGAGGTCCCATTTGACCCAGCTATTCCTCTGCTGGGTATCTTTCCCAAAGAATTAAAAGAATCATACCACAGTGATATATGTGCACCCATGTTCATAGCAGCACAGTTTGTAATAGCTAAAACTGGGCAACAGCCCAACTGCCCATCAAATGGAGACTGGATAAAGAAATTGTGGGGTTTTTTTTTACAAAATGTAGTACTACTTCGCCATAAAGAATGAGAAATTAGAGGCATTTATAGCTAAATGGATGCATATTGAGGTGATACTCTTGTGAAACAAATAGCACACACATGTAAATACTAAATAGTTTTTCTGGTGTGAGAAACTGAAAGTGCAAATAGGGACCAAAATGTATAATAGATAATGTGAAATAGGAAGAAAAGATGCAAAGGGAAAGGCGAAGTGTGAGGGGTAGAGCAAAGGAAAGAGGGGGATGGAATTAATATGAGATAAGGAAAAAATTGAAACAAAGTCTTTGTAAATAGGGAGGGATGAGGGGTTGAAGGGAGGACACGGGAATGGGCAAAATGTAAGAATCAAAATATAATGTAAAGGTACAAATACCCAATGATGAATGTCATTGTATTGTGTCCCTAAAATGTACCAATGAGATTTTTAAAAAGAAATATAAGATAGAGATGAATGAAAATTCTAGAAGAAAATAGGAATCTTAGTAATCTTCAGTTTGCAAAAAAAAAATTTTAATATAACACAGATAGAAAAAGAATGTGCTCTACTAAAAGGATATACAGATGGCAAATAAGTATGTGACAAGATGCTCAATATCACTGGTCATTAGGGTAATAAATAATAAAATTACAAACAGATATCCCTATATTCCCAGTACAGTGGCTTAAATGAAAAAGATGGAACATAATAGGTGGTGACAAGGATATAGAATAACTTCAACTCCAACAGCTCTCAGTTAGAATGTAAAATGCTACATCACTTCAGATAATAAATCAGTATGATTTTTTCACTATACATCCTACTACACAATCTAGCCATTTATTTCCTTTTCCTAGTTGTTTTCTCAAGAGAAATGAAAACGTGTTCACACAGACTTACATGAATGTTTATAGAAGCTGTACTTATAACAGAAATGTAAACAATCCAAATATCCAACAAGTGATTGAGTGTTTTAAATACACAAAATAGTATGGCTAATGTGTATAATGGAAAATAACTTGGCAATAGAAGGGAGTAAAATATTGATACATACAACATAAATAAATCTCAAAATAGTCATATTAAGTTAAACAAGCAAGCCTTTCCCCCAATTAAAAAGTATAGATACTATGGGATTCCATTTTAAGACTAGAAAAATATAAAATACAGTGGGAGAAAACAGATCAGTGACTGCCTGGGGGGAACAGAGAAAAGAAATGGTTGCAGTGGAAACTTTTGAATGACGGCCATATTCATTATCTTGATTATGGTTATTTCATGGGCATCTATGTGAAGAGATCAAAGCTGATCACATTGTACAATTTAAGAAAACACTATTTTTGTATAGAAGTTATGCCTTAGTAAAGTTGTTTTTAAAACATCCTATTTTTAATACATAATTTTAATTCACAGCCTGATGCAATTCTTAAATTTGGTAGAAATTATCACCTGCATGTGTTTCTACTATTCACCTTGAATCTTTGCCAGTATCTGATTTTTAAAAATAAAATCTATATTTATCTTATGTTCTAATTGTTCAGAAGATTTTTTTACTTCTACCTGCTAAAAACTTCAAATCAGTGTTTCCTGGCCTAAATTTTCACTTAACCCTGTGGTAATATATTTTCAACACTTTGAATTTGGCCTCCAGAATCCCCCACATCTGCTTGTTTGCTGATTATCCTATTTATATCCAGTGAGACTGTTATAAGCTCTGCCTCAGCTCCAACTAACATCCAACTTTTCAATATTAAAAGTTCTCTGATGACAGTTGAAAAAGCCCATCTTTTAAAAAATATTTCCAAATTCATAAGGCTTATGAATTTTAACAAATAATAAACCACAATAGAAAAAGTAAAAAGAAAATAAAACAAAATTTCTAACTTGCAAAACCAACTCTAACTGGACTTTAGTATCTCAGAAAACAATGTAAATGATGTGGAAATATCAAAAAAGTGACTCTACAAAGCCTAGAATATTGTTTCTCAACCTCAAATATGGCACATGGAAGAAAACACTTACAATAATTTCTATAAAATTCTCTAGAATTGACTTTAAAATATCACATAACTTTGGTTACTGAGTGAATAATGTGATGAAAATACAACAATTATAGGACACCAAAGTTTCACAATGTCAAGAATTCTCAATCTAGAGTTTCACTAAACAGAGAAATACACTATTTTTAAAATTTCAAGAGAAACATCTCAACATTTCAGCACACTGCAACTGATTTGTAGGCATACAAACTATTTTCCAAAAAGTTTTAATAATTGTAGAAACCTAGAAATGCTTTAATATCAGACATCTTAGATCAGTTTTTTTCTCTAAGTTTTTCTTCATCATGAGTTCAGACTGCCAAAAACATAAGGCAAGCTTCCAAAAGACTCGTCATATTTCCAAATGAAATGAAATCAAAATTAAACAACGATGTGCTCTCAAGGCCAGTTAAGTATATTTTTCTTTATATTCACATACCTTTAAAATACTTTCTATGACATAATAATTTCCTTGAAATGAATATTTTTTACAAAGGAAGTTTCCTTATCCAGACATGGAAATATAAAATATGCAAGAGTTCGGGAAAGGAAAGAAGAGAATGGAATTAATATGAGAAAAGGAAAAAATGGAAACAAAGTCTTTGTAAATAGGAAGGGGTGGAGGGGTTGAAGGGAGGGTAGGGGAATAGGGAAAAAATAAGAACCAAGATATATTATGTAAAGGTACAAATTTCCAATGATGAATGTCATTATATTGTATACTTAAAATGTACCAATAAAATTTATTTTTAAAAAAAGAGTGGTAAAATACACACTAAGATAGGGAAGAACCCTTAGACTAAAACCAGGAAAATAATGTTTGTCTCAGAAAGTACTGAATGGAAAGAGAATAAGAAAGATGAATTATAACAAGGACAAAGAGAAGACTATGTAAGTTTAGATACATGAATAAAGTCCAAGGGATTTAAAGTAGATGACACTGCAAAAAAAAAAAGTGGCATTTCCACTACAAGCTTATATACTTACAAAGAAAAAACAGAAGAAAGAAATATGGATTTAGAGTAGATTAAACTTGTCAACAGGTTTACTGTGCAAAAGATATCTTAAGTGATGATTTCAATCGTAAATTTACTTTTCAAAATAGTTACATTACATGCTGTACAGTTGAATGAAAATAACACAACTTTAAACTGCTATAATTTTTATTATTTCCCAACTTGCATGCCCACTCTTGAGATTCCCTTTCATTTACTGTATTCTCAAAATTTTTTCAGATGTCTACACTTTTCTAAAGAAAGTACTTCTAGAACCTCCCAACCCCTGATTTCTAGTTTAGTTAGGACCTGACTTCAGCTCAGTCTTTTAATTTTATTTGGATGATACCTTCTATTCCAATAGTGGAAACCTACTTGTTCTTAGCATTACATATATCTTGAGGAACAGGTACAGGAAGCATTTATTCAAATTTTGTAACACTTTGTAAAACAACTGACCCCACTGTTTTCTCTGAGGCACCTGCTACTTGATGAGATTAAAATTCAGTAGAGATATTCTCTACTATAGCCTCACATGTAGGGGAGCTTGTTCAGATGATGGAGATGAAATTTCAGCTGAAATTTCATAGGAAATTCTTCAGTAGGAACTACATCAGTTAATAAAGCATGTGTATCAGCAAGGGCCTCTTCTTCAGAGGCTCCCTCAGCTAGTAGAGCTCAAACCTCAGCAGAGGCCTCTTTTTCAAGAGCTCCCTAAGCTAGTAGAGCTGAACCTCAGAAGGGATCTCTTCTGTAGGAGCCTTGTCATAATGGTGGAGACTGAACTTCAGGAGTGGCCTCTTTTTCAGGGATTCCCTCAACTGGTGTAGGCTGAACTTCAGCTGGGACCTCTTCTATAGAAGTCTCTTCAACTGATGAAGAATAAAATTCTGCAGAGACCTCCTCATCTATTGGAGACCAAACAGCAGGAAAGGCCTTTTCTGCAGGTGCCTCACCAAAAGGTGGAGACTGAACTTCAGCAGGGGCCTCTTCTGAAGGAGGCTTCTCAGTTGGTTGGCTCTGAATTCCAGCAGGGGCCTCTTCTGTAGGTGCCTCATCAACTGGTGTAAAATGAACTTGAGCAGTGGCCTTTTCTTTAGGAGCCTTCTCAACTAGTGGAGACTGGAATTCAGCACGGGCCTTCTCAGCTGATGGAGACTGAACTTCAGCAGGGGTCTCTTCTTCAGGATCCTCATCAGAAGGTGGAGACTGAACTTGAACAGAGGTGTCTTCTGCAGGAGGCTTCTCAGCTAGTTGACTCTGAATTTCAGCAGGGTCCTCTTCTGTAGGTGCCTCATCAACTGGTGGAGACTGAACTTTAGCAGGGGCCTCTTCTGCAGTAGTCCCTCAAGTTGGTTGACTCTGAATTTCAGCAGGGTCCTCTTCTGTAGGTGCCTCATCAACTGGTGGAGGCTGAACTTGAGCAGGGACCTCTGCAGGAGGCTCCTTAGCTGGTGGAGACTTAACTTGAGCTGGTACCTCTTTTGCAGGAGGCTCTTAAGCTGGTTGAGGCTGAACTTGAGCTGGGACCTCTTGCAGGAGGCTCCTCAGCTGGTGGAGACTGCACTTGACCAGGGACCCCTTCTGCAGGAGTCTCCTTAGCTGGTGGAGGCTGAACTTGAGCTGGTACCTCTTCTGCAGGAGGCTCCTTAGCTTTTGGAGACTGCACTTGAGCAGGGACCTCTGCAGGAGGCTTCTTAGCTGGTGAAGGCTGAACTTGAGCTGGTACCTCTTTTATAGGAGGCTCTTCAGCTGGTAGAGGCTGACCTTGAGCAGGGACCCCTTCTGCAGGAGCCTCATCAGCTGGTGGAGACTGCACTTGGGCAGGGGCTTCTTTTTCAGGAGATTCTTCAGTTGGTTGAGACTGAACTTGAACAGGAGTGTCTTCTGCAGGAGCCTTCTCAAATCCTGGAGACTGAAATTCACCTGAGGCCTCTTATATAGGACCATCCTCAGCTGATGGAGGCTAAATTTTAGCCAGAACCTCTTCTGTAGGAGCCTCTTGAGCTGACGGAGGCTGAACTTCAATAGGGTTCTCTTCAGCCATGGTAGTAGGCTCTAGATTAGCTAAAGCATCTTCATCAGCATCCTCAGGTATTGGAGGCAGTACTTCAACCGGAGCCTCCTCTGCCAGCAAAAGCTGAATTTCAGTGGGAAGAGCTTCTGAACGAGCCACCTTAGCTGATAGATACCCTACTTCATCAGAAGACTTTTGTAAAAGAGTCTCTTCCACTGGCGAAGGCCAAATCTCAACAGGAGACTCTACTAAAGGCAGCTCTTTAGCTGACTGAACCTGTACTTCAACAGCGGCCTCTGCCATGAGAGTGGCTGCCTCTGCTGCAGGCATCTCTTCAGCTGGAGGCTGCACTTGGATAGAGGTCTCCTCAGCAAGTCTGGGCTCTGCTTTAACTGTGGCCTCTTCAGCTGTTTGGGGCTGTACTTCAGCGGGGATCTCTTCTGCAATGGAAGGCTGTACTTCAGCAGGGATTTTTTCTGATAGTAGTGCCTCTATTTCAGCAGAATCCCCCTTTTTAACAAAGGAACCCTCTTCCACAGGTATGGTTACCTCTGGGCTAGACCCATCTTCTAAAACTACTGGAGTATCTTCTTCGGTTTCCTGAGTAAATGAAGCTCTGTCAACACTTTTCTGCCTAATTTCTTCATGGCTACTTTTTTCTGGTTGAAATTCAGGGTGTTCACTAACAAAAATATTTCCTGAGGATTTATCTTTTTGGGCACCTTTCTTTGATTTTGTAAAAGAACTACTTGGCCTAGAAATAACCATTACTTCAAATTCACTAAAGGATGTCTGCTGTTCCTTGTCAACTTTTTCTACGTGGGGAATGTTTAGCATGTCTCCACTACAACTGGTCTGCTGAGATTTGTCTATTTTTGACTGAACTGAGGGTCTGCTTATTGGAATTTCTACTTCCTGAACCCACTCTGGTAATTCAGAGGCCACTTCCCCAATGCCAGCTGGCTTTTCTTCAGGTACCACTGTTTCATCAACTAAATTGATTTCTTTTTTCTCTTTTATGATGGGATCTGTCTGCAGAGATTTATTAGCCATTTCCTGTCCATGCTTTCTCTTTGTCCAAGTTTGCTGAAGTTGAGAAGATATTCTAAGAGACTCATATTCCTTGGCAGAGTAGTTTCCTTTGCTCGCAGGAATATTACCAATACTAATAGTAGCTTTGGGGCCAGATGATGGTGGTGTGGTAATGGGTTTCTTTTTCTCTGTCATTTCAGTTTGCTGAGATTTGTCTACCATTGGTTGGCTGGGGCATCTTCTCTTTCGAGTTTCTTGCCTCCCTCCTGAGATAGGCTGATCAGGTTCATCAACTTCTTCCATTTCCTTAACTGATGAATTTCAAATGTATTAATCTTCAAGTAATTAATTATCAAGAGTCATAAATGTACCAGGTGTTTAAGCCTTTCCTTCCTTTCATTAAGAGCCGTTCTATTGAAGACCTTAGAAAAAAGTCATACACAAATTATTACATTCTGTACTACGCTCTTGCTGGATCCCATCTTACTCAGTTATCACATTTCTTGTTTAGTCTCTGTTCTAAATAAATCTCACTTTTAGAAGTTTCTCTCAAGGGTCTGTGACATCACAACCACTTCTACTTACAAAGTTCCACCAGATATATTTCCAGCACTTTTTAACTTGGTGTATGTTTACGGGCAACAGCTGCAAGTAAGATTTCTACTTTCTGAAACAAATCAAGTTGGAAAAAGTGCTTGTATACCAAAGAAACATCAGGTAAATTCCAGTGACGCCACTTTCTGATTGTCAGAGTTAATGTTTTGGAACTTTCAATTCTGTTCTTTTCTTTCTACTATCAAAGACAGTTGTAATGCAGAACTCAGCAGCCTGTTTTCAACTGATAACATGTGTGGGAATGTTCTATCAATGTAAGTTTACATGACTGGAAGAGAAGGTAATTCTGTTTGAAAACTAAGATTCTAAAGTCTATCTCCATGTAAGCTCTTTTCCTATGTCTTTGACCTTCGGTGATCACAAAAGCCTAGCATCGAAATATAAAAGTTATGCTTTCATTCTCAAGCAACTAGAGATACTTTGATTTAATTTTTAACTATTTCAGAAAGTAGTTCTGCCAAAATTTTCCAAATAAAATACAGCTGAGTCTAAATACGTGCCCAGTTAAATAAAATATATCTTTTGGGGCAATCAGTACAGACTCAGCTGAATAACCACATGGGAATGAATGCCAACGCAAAGATAAAATATTTTAAATTGAAACTTTGAAAAAGAAAACACCTACATTAAGTAGACTGTAGATGTAAGTATATTAAATTTGAAATATTGGTAAAACTTTAGCTCTTATGTCACACAAGAATTTTACTAGAAAGACGTATTGGTCAAAAGATTTAAGTAAAAGAACATTGTTAGTCATTGAAAGTAAAAGAGGAAAAAAGAGACTTTTAAAATATAAGTACAAGACCCAAATAATAAATATTTACTAAAAATAATTATGATTTTATTAATCTGGAATATTTTTTAAATTTTATACTATATTACCCCCAGAAAACATAAATGTAAATTAAATAATTCCCCTTGTATCACATGCATTTGTTACATGGATTGAATATCTGTATGCCTCCCCCCAAATTCCTGTGTTGATGTCTAAATGTTATGGCATTTAAAGGTGAAACCTTCTAAAAGACAACCATCTACAAATCAGGAAATGAGCCCTCACCAGATACAGATCTATTGGCACTTTGATCTTATGCTACATGGTTGCCAGAACACTGAGAAACAAATGTTGTTTAAGCCATCCAGTCTATAGTGTATTTGTTATAGCAACCTAAAGTCACCTTAGCCCAACAAATAGTTGGACAATCATAGGACATTCTTTGTTCCGGCCCCTAAAACAGATTGAGTCTCGTGGTAGTGATCAGTGAATATTTGTTGAATGCAATTGGAGGACATATGATTGAAATAAAAATAACTCCAGTTGTACAATTAATATAGATCAATTAAAAATAAAAATAAATTCTATAAATAAGAACTTGATCTTTCTTAATCATGAACCAAATTGTCATAATGAGCTGCTTTTTGCTCCTAGCATCAGCTTACTCATAGAAGCAAATCATCATGCACAAATAATCAATTAAAATATCTACTTAAGTTTCCAAATAGAATTATGAGAAATTTCATGGAAAAGATTCTTATCCCATTTTTCAAAACCACAAATTTTCTCTTTGCCAGGATGATTTATCTGACCCCACTAATCATTACCAGTCTCTCTTGTCAATTTAAAGTGTAGGATTTTACCTATATCTCTAGAAACCTCGCATAACTAAGGGTTGAATTGTGTCTCTCAAAATGGTACCTTCAAACCCTCATTCCAGTACCGACAGATGCAACCTTATTTGGAAATAGGATCTTTGTACATGTGATTAAATCAAGATGGTATCTTATAAGCACAAAATAATTTAGACATAAAGACACAGAAGCTGGAAGCAGAGACTGGAGTTATGCTGCCACACAGGAAATGTCTGAGGCTCCCAGAAGCACAATAGGTAATAAAGGATCTGCCCCTAGAGGATTCAGAGGGAGTATGGCCCTCTCACCACCTCGACTCAGGAATTCTACCCTCTAGAACAGTGAGATAATAAATTTCTGTAGTTTTACCCAGTTTGTATTACTTTCTTAGGACAGCCCTAGGAAAACTAAAACATTCTTTCATAGCCCACGTTTCTGACACCTGCTTGGCCTCCTATACTTCTTTGTGTGTGTGTGTGTGTGTGTGATTTCTCTCACATTTAATTTATTTTTTGTTTGTTTTTAGTTCTTTTATTGGTACATTTTAGGTATACAATTCATTTACATTTATCATTGGGTGTTTGTAACTGTACATGATATATCTTGGTTCTTATTTTTTTCCCCATTACCTGTGCACCCTTCACCCCCTCCACCCTTCCCTATTTACATAGATTTCATTTCCATTTTTTTTTTCTTTTCTCACAGTTTTTCCTTTCCCTCTTTTCCTTTCCCCTTCCCCTCCCTTCACTTCATCATCTTTGGACATTTTTTCCTATTTCAAATTATCAATTATTCATTTTAATCATTTTAACTCTTCTTTACACTATCAGTTTCTAACACTAGAGAAACTATTCAGTATTTACACGTGTGTCCTATTTATTTCAATTAAGAGTATGGCCTCGATATGCATCCATTTAGCTATAAATGACTCTAGTTTTTCATTTTTTATGGCCTAGTAGTACTCAAAAGATATAAATATTAAGACAGAAACACTAAACTTGCTGGAAGATAAGTTAGGTAGAACCCTTGAAGACATTGGCATAGGAAAAGACTTCATGGGCTGAAGACAGGCAGGTCTGTGCATGCCCTACCGAGGTCACAAGTTCCACGGAACACACCAAATCGGCCCGTGCCCCAGCAACAATCCACTGGACACTCCCTTCCCCGCTCCTCTGTACAGCCACCTGGTTCCACACTACAAAGACACAGAGGACACCAGACCACCAGACTTTGGTACTGTGTCCTCCCGCTCCCGGCCCAGAGGTAGGGGCTTCTGAGCTGCAGTCCCACTGCTCCCAGCCCAGAAGAAAGGCCTTTTGGGCCACCACCCTTACCACTACTCCTGGCCCCTGTACCATCACTCCCAGCTCAGAGGAAGTAATCCGTGCAGGCACCAACAGCCAGCCCCCCACCCAGTCAAAATGAGAAAATATGTAACTAAGTCTCAAAACCAGACTTCCAGATCACCTACAGCAACCCCAAAGGGAAATGAGATGGACCAATCTGACATTCAACCACCTGGAACCACTGGCCCCTGTACCATCACTCCCAGCTCAGAGGAA
>NW_004624731.1:24087588-24122445 GCF_000247695.1 Heterocephalus glaber | reverse complement strand
AGACTCATGTAATGGTACAAGATCCCAATGATGAATGTAACTGTATTTTATACCTAAAATGTACCAATAAAGTTAATGGGGGAAAAAAAAACTATTTCAATTAAAATATCTGTTAAGTTCAACAAAAAAAAAGAGTAACATAGAGGAAAGATGGTAGGAAACAGAGAGTCAGACATTTTGGAGAAGGGAATTAGGGAACTGGGGGTTGGTAAAGAGATGAAACAAGATCAGAAATTATATGTAGCAGAAGATCAAACTGCTGGCAATGAATGAAAGAATTTGTTGTAGGTTTGGAAACCACAAAGTCAAATGATTGAACTGGATGATACCAACAGAAGGTTATAAAAGAGAGAAGCCAAACGTGTATGACAGTGGACCAAGAGCCTTACTGTTCCCCTCAGTTTGATTAAACGTCACATCACACAGGCTTTTTCCTGAGTGAGCCCATTACCTGTGTTTTCTTAGAACATTTACGTTAAAAGGCTTACAAGTTCTTTCTCCAACTCTCTGAAGTATAAATCTTTCTAAAAAGAAAACCCTTTATCCAGCTTTATAACACAGGGCCACTTTCTAAAAGACCTGGAATCCAGATTTTTTAATATAATCATTGAGAAAGATGGCGGCCCTATCTCCCAGCCTCTGGGAGAGGGTAGGAGCTTAGCTTTCTATGGGTGCTTGGGTCCAACTTGTAAAACCTCTTCCGTTTTAAAGATACAATAAAGTTTACTATTCCTTAAGGATAAGGTCAATTAGCAAATACAGATGACCTAAGAGTTCCTTCACATCAGCTCTCATAAACCCACTTACCCTTTGTTTCGGTGGACTTTAGAAGTAGAAGCCATTTGGGTCTCTCTCTATTGCAGGAACCTAAAAAGTTTTCTGGCCTGTTTAACTTTGTTTGGTACAATGCATACTTCCCATTAACAGAGAATACAATAGATTTTGTAGGGAAAGTTCAGTGTGCATAGTGGCCAAAAGTAATATGGATGTGAAGCACTGAGAGATATTCTGGCTTCAATTATTTTCAAAATACCAGGTTAAAAGGTGGTCCACTCTAGGTATGGACCCAATGTCCTATTCTGATAAGCCTTGTTTAATTAGAAGCTATTGAATCTTTCCTGGTCTTTACATTAAATGTTTTTTAATAAAACATATAGGACAGAGTTTTTATTATTTTTATCATTTTATCTAGATGTTACTAGAGAAAACATCTAGAAAATGTAATAACTAAGATTAGGGTAAGGATATTGGTTTTATTATGCTCATGAATACACAAGTCTCCATTTTACTTTTATAACAAAATGCCAAAAATATACAGGATATTTATTCAATGAAGCAACTCATATATCAGTAAATTAGTACACATGAAAAATCATTTCCTAAAATACTACACAATGGCCAGTACTCATGTTGATTGTGTACAAATACTCAAATATTTTAGTGCTTTCCTAATGCTCAAATTTTAATTTACATGCTATTCTAATGTCTTTGATTTCTCATTTTAGGCTTTTTCTTCCCTCTTTTTTTACTCTACATTTTACCCCAGAAATGTGGCCCAGATGGATTGCAGCCAAGGATTGCAAAACCTTGCTTTGACTTTGGTTGGACTCGGCAAATGAAGTGACCTAGAGGAGATCTGATAGAGGCAAAGACTGAGGTGCTCCCGGCTCTGTACTGCAGAATTGCTTGAGCTGGCCGTGTGTCAGCCAAATGTCAAAACTTCTATAAGATTCCTTACATATAAGCTCCCTGCAGGCATTGTGCTTTTCTTCTTTTTCATCTTCTCCACTTTTTCCTTTCCACTTAAAGATAGGAATGCTACTAGCCTCAGTAAGAGTCCTTGTGAATTCCTCTCAGCCCAGACTTTCAAAATTTATCCCCCTATAAACTCTTCATAAATTGACCAAATTGACTATTTCTCTATGTACCCAGTGAATGACACACATGCTGTATGAATTTAGAAATCTGAAGATGCTATTATATCATAAACTTTGAAAGCATTATATGGTATATGGTTGATAAGAATATACAGTTACCAAAACAATACTTTCTCTAAATGTTTTAGATAAATGTATTGTTTATTTCAATTTATACCTGAATTTAGTTTACAGAAAGGAGTTGAGCAGTTTATACTAATTCTTTATATATTTGCATGGAAAAATTAAATTAAGTATGGACTATATTACATCAGGAGCTTAATAAGTAGGCTATATTCTAGGAGTCAAGGGGAGGTGACTTAGTGCCAAGGAACATTTCTTTTTTCTCCTACCCTTGTTCTATGATGATTTGGAAATCCTCTCTCTGGATGAGTATCACTTAGCAATGGCGATAAAAGTAGTGATTCTGTTTTGTACCTACAGCATAGTTACTCCTGGGCCCCCAGTTAGCATCTTTTACAAAGAACATGAGCTATGTGAAAAAACTGGGTTCACACACTAATAGTTCTGGCCTGTGACCAGAACTCAACTTCTCAGAGAATAATTTCTTCACCATAAATGAGTGTGACAGTAAACTCATTGTGTCAACTTGAGTAAGAAATGCCCAACTAATTGGATGAGTACAGTTCTGGGTGTGGCTGAAGGGATTTACTGAGGACAGATGTGAGTGGCACCAACCAATAGGCTTGTAGCCTGAATGGAACAAAAGGGAAACAAAGAAAGAAGGCCCGCTTCTATTTCTTTGGAGGATCTCCATTCTTCACCCTCATGTTGGATGTCATCTCCTGGGTTCTATCACAGATCCTTTGGCCTCCTGATATGGACTCCCCCTGGACACTACAGTGAGCTCCAGGCCTTCAAAGTTTGGCTGGACCCTTCGGATCTTCCACTCTTCCAAACCTGACTCTGCAGGTAGCCACTGTAAGCCTACCTTGTAAATCCTTATATATTTATATATCTTATATTAAATTTGTTTCTCTAGTGAGCACTAACTGACACAGTGGTAATGCTCCTCTTTACTCCAATCCCAAACTATTTCTTCATTAGCATATTAGCCACTCAACTGCCTTATCTTATTTAGGAAAAAAATTCTAACATGAAAAAATAAAATATCCTTGAGGGCAGCAATTATTGATCAATATAAAGTCTAATATCCTTTTTCTTATTTAAAGATTTACAACCCTTACACAGAGTTAGTAGTGTTTTTCTGAGAAAATTAACTGCAAAGTGAATTTAACAAAATCTGATATGTAGATTTAAAACCCAACATATATATAACCATATGACAAAATAGATATATAATAAAACATTAAATCTCTAAATATGATTGCTCACCTCTCCCAATCTAGAGAATAAAGGAGTTAAATCTTATTAATGAAAATGTTCATACTTGGATGATAACTTAATGGGCTCCTGCTAGCTTCAGTGTCTCCTTATACAGATTATATATGAGCCTGTCCAAAGAATTGTTTCATGTATAGCAATTTGAGTGAATCCCTCTGATGAAAATTTGTTTAGTCCATCACTACTTCTTAAATTTTTTAATTTAACATTATATAGTTAAAATAGAGCATCAGAAATATAAAAAAGTAGATGTTATACTTTGAATTTTTCTAATTATATACAGGTGGAAATTCTCAAACATAAAAGAAACCACTGAAAGTGCAAATTCAGCGATTTGAAAGGCTATTAAAAATTCTTTATTAGAAAAAGAGGACAAAGTTTTTAAACATGCCAAGAAAAAAATTCTTAGAAAAATCCTCCAGGGACAAATTATGAATTTGCTGAGGAAAAAATTTAAAAGGATACAAGCATCTCTCCTATCCACTCTGACTTTAAATTGTGGATGACTTGCAGATCATTTTCATAGATTTAAACACTAGAAGTTTCTGTTAAAAAGGATATCAAATTAAAATTATACTTGTGAAAAATACAGTGCCCAGACCATAATAAACACTGCCTTCCACAACTCTTCACTTGAAGAGAAGGTCAAAGAGGCTCATCTTGGGAAATAGTTTTTGCAACAGGATGGTAGGATCCAAAGTATAACTATGCTTGATTCAAATAAAAAGTGACCCCAAAACTTTGGTGCTCCTTGACTATTTGCCCCCAGGGACCCTTGCTTGCTTCAAACAACCCCATAGAATCATGTGAATTAAAAACATCTCAATACCTACTGTTCCTGAAAGTGTAGAGACTAACATACACACTGCAAAAGTAGCACTACAGTAGCTGAGAAAAAATATATCCTTATCAAATGAAGACATTTGAAAATAATCTTTTAAGGGCTTGAATGTATAAAGACTAAAGTGCTGAATAATTTAAGTCCTTAGATTGGACATGTTCAGCTGTTGCTGAAAGGTCAAAGCTCTCCTTGGACAATAAAGGCTCCTGCACACACAAATGGAGCATATCATGTGACTCTAGAAATTCAATCTAAAAGTATGAGTTGTCAGTTCTAGCATTACAAAGCACTAAACCCAAGCACTGTTCTCTGGCGCTAACATTGTTCCTAGCTTCTTGACACCAGGAACTGTACTGGAAAGCACAGAATAGAGAGGCAGACTGAGGAAATGGGATCCCCAGTCTCCCGAATTTCGACATGACTTTATACCATATTGAATTGAATGCCTGGCTTGATGTTTTTAAGTAAGTATGAAGCCTACAGGGGTCAAGAGAAAAATTGTATGTATTTTAGAAAAACAGGAAAACATCCTCATTTCAAGTCAATATGTTCTCTGCTTCAATCACACAAACAAGCAGCCATACCACCACCCTTCTGTTTGCATTCTGCTGTTTAAAAAGAGCTATGTAAAACAACTCTTTCCAATAGCACCTTCAGAGTAAATGCCAAATCAATTAGCAAAGATCAAAGCAAAACAGGTTCAACCTGCATCAGGGATTTCAAGTAGTTATTAACTGAAATCAAGTATATTGATATAAACTGAATGCTGATGTTTCATCAAATAAAATAGAGTAGAAATTTCTAACTTTCTAGAAATGAGATTGGATCCAGATTATGTAAATCAAAGAGCACACATAGATCTGTATGGTGGGTTAGTTCTATACATGTATTTATGTGATCATAAACATAAAAACATTTCCCTAATTCTGCTGTTTAAAGTTTCTTTAATAAGAGGCAAAGACATTTCATAAGAGATGTAATCTGGCATGCAAATATCCTTCAGAGAAGAAAAACATTGATTCCATTTCATAATAACCTTAAAAATAAAATTTTGGTGGTTTTTTTTCCATTTTTGTCAGATTTTGATAGTGAAAGAAAGGAAGAAAATATATAGGCCCTAAATATCTTTAAGCTGGTAAAATAGATGACACAAAGGAAAAAAAGATGGATGATTCTGAAAATAAGCATAGCCTATTTCATAATTTGGTCAAGATTTAGTTTCACTATAGACAAGCCTCCAAAAATACACTAACTACTGAGGGCTCTAATCTTCCCATGGTTTAGGCATGTCACTAAAAATATTAAACCACAATATGAGTTTCTGATACGCAGCAATAAAGACATGGATAATAGAAGGAAAGGCAATTGTCAGACCAATGCACATTCTTGTTAAGGAGCAATTTCCTAGTTTAAGCAGATAAAATATCCTCAAGATTATTGAGATGCAAAATTAATACTGCAAATTTTTCTGAATTGTTGTCCAATAGATGCTTTATATTTATAGTCAACCAGGTAAATATCAGTGATGTCAAAGTAGCTGGTGGAACTTTTATTTTTAAGTTCAACATAACGATTGACAAAAGAGAGGTTCAAAGAATAGGGAGTGTCCCATGTAAGATAATTAGATAAAGCTTAGAGAAGGGAGAGCCAGATGGGTACTGTGATAGTCTGGAGGTGACCAGTGTTCATCTCCTCCAATAAAGAATGGATTCCTCCACATACTAGCCACCATTTTCATAGATTCTCCAGAATGTTTATATTCTTTTTTTAAACTATGTCAGGTATATCTTGATAACTTTGGACAATAATGAAAAATAGCTTCTTTAGTAATGTCCTATTATGTGTCAGACACAATATTAAGCACTTTCTATGAATTTATTTAATAAATATGTATTGAATGTGCTAGGCAGAATAATGACCCATCTAAAAATATCTGTGTCCTCATACCCAGAACTTATGTATATGTTAGCTTAATGCCAAAGGAGAATTACTGTTGCATATAGAATTAAGATTGCTCATCAGCAAACTTTAAATGAAGGATTATCCTGGATCATCTGCATGGGCCAAATGTAAACACAAGGGTCTTATGAGTGAAAAAGAGAGGCATATGAGTAGAAGATTTAAAGATGCTATGCTGCTAGCTTTGAAGGTGGAGACAGAGCCAGAAGTCAAGGAATGTGGTGGCCTCTAGATTCTGGAAAAGACAAGGAAATAGTCCCACAGAGTCTAGGAAAGCAAAGTAGCCCTGCTGATGTCTTGATTTTAGTCCAAGAAGACCTATTTCAGACCTCTGACCTCTGGAACTGTAAGAGAACACATTTGTGTTGCTTTAAGCCACTAAGTTTATGGTAATTTACAGGAGCAAAATGAAAAGACTATATTGAGTGTTCCATTATTTCAATTAGTCAATTACAAAATTCTATGAATTGTTGACTTTGTTATTTTACTGATGAAGGAACTGAGTCTTAGAGGGTCTAGGTAACTTGCCCAAATTTTCCCAGCTAGAGAGCCCCTGAACAAAGATCCAGAACTGTTCTAATTCCAAAGTCTACCCACTTATTACTATACTATAATTCCTCTCTCATGCATTGATATTACCATAAACTCAATTTTCCAACTCCCCACCCTGTGAATTCCAGTAAAATGTTCCATCAAATCTAAAAACGCTGATCTCATAAAGGTAGAGAGTAGAATGGTAGTCAACAGAGGCTGGGGACACTTGGGGAGGGGAGAGGTTAGCCAATGGGTACATGGTTACAGTTGGGTAGGAGGAACAAGTTTTGTGTTCTATTATATACTAGAGTGACTGTAGATAACAACAATGTACTGTGTCTTGCCAAAAAAACTAGAAGAAAGATTTTAAATGTTTTCACAAAAAAAGAAAGGATAAATGTTTAAGGGCATAGCTACGATTGACCTGATTTAAACACCTCATATATGTGTATGTGTGTGTGTGTGTTTCAAAACATCACATATTACTCTGTTGATACATATAATTTTATAATTTTGTATATCTGACAAACATTAATTTAAAAATAAAATAAATCTTGTAAAAGGTTACATCATTAGGGTTTTATCCTGTGTCTACACATGGAGCATCTGGGGCAGATGTGGCCCCTCCAACTCCAAATGAATGAGAGCGTGGTATAAAGCAGTAGGGCAGTGACTAAGAGCTGGAGCAAAACTGGGAGTTTTACACATGTAGTTATGAGCAATGAAGCAAGGAGGCATTCTGACAGCTGCTGATGAGAAGCAGATCGGCTGCTACAGCACATCAAACTCCATAAATGACAGCAGAACTTTCAGTAATGGTTCCTACTGGTACTGCCCACTGACACCATTTTTCAGCTTTGACAGATTCAAATAAACATTCCCATTCCCAGTGACTTGTTGAGCAAAGGCAATTCGACATATGGGCTGACATCTACTGGACAGAACTCCCTCTGCTGAAGAACATTAATGTCTACTGTGCTTTCACTATTCATCGTTTAAGGTATGATTTTTTTCTTCTGATTTTTATTGGATTTCATGGAAAGAGGCATTGAATAATACCTCATATTCATAAGTCCAGTCAGATGTCCCCATAAGTCCAGTCAGATGTCCCCACTCCAAGTTTCAAACTTTCACTCTTCTCAATCAAGTCTCATTCACATAAAAGACCTTCACCAGAAAATTGCAACTTATGGTATAATTCTACAACCTGTACAATTAGATTTTGTGCCTGATTTTCAGTAAGGTATTATTTTAAAAATTTTTTTTAAGAATCCCTGTAGGAAGCTGGGGATTTAGCTCAGTGGTTCAGGCGCCTGCCTCGCAAGTGCAAGGTCCTGAGCTTGATCCCCGGTACCAAAAAAAAAGAATCCCTGTAGGTCTCTAATAATGACTTTGGCTGAGAGCTTATGCCCTGAGTTTGCATTTCTTCTGTGAGCTCTGTGCATTTAAAGGAACCCACTTTATGCTACAGTGCAGTAGTCATTATCACTGCCATGACAGTCAGCAGCTACCAATGCATTTGACTATTAGGCACTTTGACACAACAGCAGATGGAAATTTGATTAATCCTGGTAGCACTGCATACCATGAATTACCAACATCCTCTCACACATTTACACAGAACTTAACACTGCATTCAAGCTCAAGTACCAGGCCAATCCTCAAGTCTCACTTTTGAAGGAGCAAAAGACCTTCATCCTTGAAGATCTCTTTCCTGAGACTACTCCTAGCACCAATTCTGTATTGGCTCAAAAACAAGAGACAAACCTACCAGTTTTGAAAAAAGGATATCTACTACGTAAAGGCTCATTATCCATGTATTACATACGAGTTTTTGAAACAGAAGAATCTAATGTTAAAATCTAATGTTAAAAATCATTAACCATGAACAAGAAAACTGAAAAGTTAAAAAGGGAATATTAATGGGATCATGGAGTTAGTCACTGCAAGCAGCAGCTACTACTCCCAACAATTGGGAAGAGGGAAGAACAAAGGGAAGAGGCTGTAATGATTAAAATTTCGATGCTTGGAGGAGAGACCTTTAGACCTAAAAGATGTAAAGGCCCATGGGTGTTAGTGCTGAGGAAGGGTGCTGGTTGTTTGAGCAATCATAATAGGGCTACTTCCGCAATTGTTATAAAAACTGCAAACTGGTATCAACCTCAGATTCAGGAAGGAACTGTCAAGGAGCGTCCATTGCTGCTGAGCTGAGGAAGCTTTGCCTAGGAAATGCTAAATAAAGCAGGCAACAGAGAGAGGAGTGAGTCCCCCCACATCCTCTTCTAGCCTTGCAGACTCCAGCACTCCCTATTGTCAGACCTAATAGGGAGCCAGTACGCTGCAAAGCAGAAAGGTGATTTACTGTGTCCAAGCTCCAGCTGAGGGTTGGTTGCTACACAACCTGCATATGGTACACTGTTTATCAATTCATTCATTGATTTGTTCATTCATTTACCAGATTTTTTTAAATGTCTGTATATTCTCAGCACTTGTAAGCAATGACCAAAAGAACAAAGTCTCTTTTTCATGGAGCTGACATGTTGAAGGAAACCTATACCATTAACAGACAAATATTTACTGTTTCAGAAAGTAAAAAGTGCTTTGAAAAAAATCAGAGTAAGGGAATGAATAGAAAGAGAGTCAGAAGCTGAAGAGGTCGAGGTAGTATAGATACAGCATGGACAGCGAAACCTCATAGTCAGGTTTTGAATCCTAGTCTACTTCTTACACTATCTTAGACAAGTTCCTTAAATTCACTCTACCTCAGTTGCCTTGTGTGAGAGATAATGAGCACAATAAAATATTGACCTTGTAGAATTGCTGTAAAGATTAAAGAAGTGGAAATCTATAAAGAGCTCAAAACAATATATGGCACATAACAAGTACTATATTGTTACAGAGTGGTATAATTTAATAACAAGACCTACAAGAGCCTGTGCTGAGTAGGAAGGATGTGAATATGTAAAGGAAGAGAGAAAAGGTGTGGAAAGAGGAATAAAAACAGAGAAGACATTTATCTTTTTCCCAGGCCCACAGTAAGAGACATTGAGAAGAAAAAACAACCATCCTTGAGAGGTCCATAAGGGAGGTCAAGTCTTCACAGGAGAGCAAGTTTTAATTTAGATTCAAAATATGAAACAATATTCAGGAAAAGAGCCGAGGATACCACACCATAGATGGTATTAGGTACAATTTAGAGAAAGAGAACATAGAGGGGGAAAGGGTACACAACTTACTACCTCACTTTTACCAACAGCAAAAATACTACATTAAAATAACAATAGTTTTCTCGATTGCAGGAACACCATGACAGCTATTATGGCAATAATATATATTTCCATAACACTGTTCAGTTTAAAAAATGTTTTAAGAGCTACTCTTATGTGTTGCTCATAGTAAATCTGAAGCTGGCAGACAATATGAAAAGTGAAAATGGGCAAACCTAGTATTAGTTCAATAACTCCCAAATACTTGACAATTGCCAGGAGAATCAATATAACCTACAGAAAGCTAAAATAAACCCTTGGAAAAAAATGCTGTAGACACTGAAATGTTTTCATATCATATAGTGAAACTGTAAGTGGGTTCTGAATTAGTGGTATATCTAAATTTAAAAGGCTCTTTGGTAGAGCAATATTCTAGCTAAACCATGAACCTCTGGGTATGTGATGTGTATCACTGATGGCTTGATCACAAAGCAACTTCACAAAGATTCTCTCATACTGGAAAACAGCTCCAAAAATTTGATTATTTTGCACACCTATCAACACACAGAAGCAGCGAGATGACTCAGGCTACCAGCATAAGTTCCAGAAACTTCTGAGAAACTTCAATAAGTGCTTCATATAGACTACATGGATTTCCAAAATGCCACAGTAGTAATTTAAAATAGCATCTTAGGATACCGGAGTTAGAATGTGCTTCCTGGAGTGATGCAGGATCTTAAAGAAGTCTTTACTGATCTGAACACATAAGTAGAGTAAAGTGACTGACTCAAGGGCACACATATTCATAGTGGGAGTGGTAGGGTTAAATTTTGGTGTCCTGAATACTGGGTCCAATATTTGCTTTCAACTCTACATGCTGCCTAAGAGGTATTGGAAGAATTGTATAGGGAAGAAAAACAACCCAGAATCAAAACTGATACAGGAAAAGAGAAGTGATAGGGAGAGCACCTTTTACAAATGTATGAGACAAAAGCAAGTCATTTAATCATTTGTAAAATACATAGTTTACATAGTTCTATAATTACATGGCTTAAAAGAATTTAATTTCCATAGCTTCTATTATACCTACCTCCCTACATTCAAGTTTGAAAATAGTTTGAAGACAGTGATTCCAGTTCTACACAGGTCTTGGTTTTTCCTCAAACCCAGAACAAAGCTGGAAACACAATAGTTATGCAATAACTTCTTCCTATGTAACTGATTATAATACTCGCCAATATATTCCTAAAATATGCAAATTATTTTTAATTTTTCTTGGTTTAGCAAAGAAACATTTAGAGTCTTTCCAAAGCAGTCTACTGTCTTGATTTTCTTACTCAGTTTTTACTCTGAAGATAGTGCTGATTTACTTTAGAAGACATTTGTTTTATTCTATCAGTTCCTTTAGCAAAAATCATATCAAAATTAGGGTTCAGGCTAATATAAAGTAATACATTCAAAGTTATGAAGCTTTATTTCATAAAAGACTTAATCAAACAAAGGTTATTCTACATAAAATGCCACAGAACTATTTAGCAGATTTGAAAAGCAAGGAAGGGGAGGGAATATGTGCAAAGAGCTACATACAAATGGAGCACTTCCAGTTTCCATGGTAACCAACATAAATGAATACCTCTTTTAAAAAATGAATGAGCAAAGTCAGTGAGATGTAAATTCAGGAACATAAATACCAAAGACCCAGTCTAATCCTGTGGTACACTAAGAAGTCCACAGTGTTCCCCTAAATGGAACTGCAATTTGAAAAAACAAGAAGCCCTATTGCTAATAAGTCTACCCAGAGGGTTTTATTTTAATGTACTGTTCTGCCTTTTGGATAACTGTCCAGTGCACAAATATTTATCAATAATTAGAAATGACTTTCTTAGTGCTTGCTGAATCATTGATTATAATTTTAGTGGAGAAACCAATGAGATCCTGATTCTAACAATCCCTCTTCCTAACAGGGTATGGTAAACTAACTTCAGGGACTAGGAAACCTAAGGAAATGACTTAGTAAAATGAATTTAAATGCTAGTAATGAAACAAACAAACAAAGCAGCACAGACATGTATATTGTTTGCTTTTTTCTTAGGCAAGGAAATAAACATCCTTTGTTATAAAGACAAAACATATGTTTTTCATTTTATAGATATGGTTAAAAAAACAAGAGGATTAAATAAATTAATGTTTAAGGACAAAGCAAAAACCAGTGCCTAGTTACTCTGTTGCCTTTCTAAATTGTGTAGGCTAGGCTTTGCCTATTCAAAATAATAAAAATGGTAAAAAATTATACAGCTTGTACTCATTTAAACATATATCATTTTATTCTCAAAGAGAATGATGGCTGAAATAAGATATTTATCCAAAGAATCTTCTTGTAATCACATGAATTATTATTATGAAGAGAGGTGAACAAAGATCTGAAATTTTCATGAAAAATTGTCATGATAAGGATAAAATTTTACAGTGCATATTGGTTAGTAGCTTCATTGAATACTTGTATCTTTAACATCATAGAATTGTCTAGAAATAACTCAGAGTTCTTACACATACTGAGTTTGAATTTAACATGCCAGTTCTCTTACTCTATCTAGGACACAGAGCTGAAAAGTACTGAATATTTCGATTTTTCCAACTTTATCAATTCCAAACCTCCATTATTATTGATCTTGTCCTTTTAGATGGGTATGAACATATTAAAAGGCTTTGGCATTTTCTCCTTTTTTATTAGTCTATGTGACACATAATAAATACATTCATCGTGGAGAATTGGGACATACACATACTGCATCTTAATCCTTTTTACTTTCCCTTCCCCTTTCCTCATTCCCATTTCTCCCTATTCTCAGACCTCATTCCCATCTCCAAAGTCTATATCCATGTTTCCTATCATCTATCTTTTATTTTGCTCTTTAAATTATTTATACTTTGAGTTTCTCATGTAAGAGAAAACCACACAGTGTTTAACCTCTGTGCCTGATTTATTTTACTTAGCATTATGGTCTCAAGGTATATCCATTTTCTTATAAGTGACTCCAATTTATCCATCTTTATGACTGAGTAGTACTGCTGTATGGCTGAGTAGTATAATAGGGCTTTGTAAAACTAAGGTTTTTTTTAACTGTGGCCACTTCAGCACTAAACCATTTGTTCATTTTTCTATAGTTAATACAGTTCTTCTATTCTTTGTTAATTAATGCAGCCCTATGTACCAAGATTAAGTGATTTGAGGATAGTTTTTAAATCTGCTATATTTACACACGTTTACAGTTTCTGATGTTCATCAGTCTTCTCTTTAGATCCACAGTTTACTTGGTATCATTGTACTTTTCCCTGAGCACTTTAACATTTCTTCTTAAAACGCTCATGTGCTCTAATGAATTCTTTTAGCTTTTGCTGCAACCTGGAAACTCTCTGAAGATGGTACAGTGCATGAAGAGATCAGGGTTCACCTTGGTAGTTTCTTTCATCTCAGCAATTTCTGCCCTGTGTTGTCTATTGTGCAATGTCTAGTTGTTCTATATACTTTGTCTGTTTGTCGTTGTTGTTGTAGTCGTTGCTTAAGGCAGGAGGGTAAATCGCATCCCTATTACTTCTTCATGGCCAGAAACAAAAGTCTTACTCCTTTATAAATAAAAATTTAAAAATATCTAAGTTTTGTTTTCAGCTTTATTGAGATGGAAAAATTAAAACTGTATATATTTAACATGTACAATGTGATGCTTTGATATATGTACATACTGTGAAATAAAGACTACTATCGAATTACAGTAATGCCTCCATTCATGAACGCTTCTGTTTGCAAACAATTCAGTTTGTAAACAAAACCACTGGGCAGAATTTTGTTTCCCTTCACAAACTCCACATCGAGTGGCAAACACAACATGGCTGCCTTCCCCCGCCCACACACACACACACACACAAACACAGCCATCTTCCCCAAAAACGTAAAACAAATTAAGTCCATAAACTGAGGTCCCACTGTAATTAACACATCCCTCACCATGTATTTACTATTGGGAGGGTGGTGAGAACAGATCCACTCTCCTGGAAAATTTCAAATAAAAATGCAATAGTATTAACTATAATCACCATGCTTTACATTATATCCCCAGGGCTTATTTATCTTATACCTGAACGTTTGTTCACTTTGATTAACATATTCTCATTTCCCTCGGGCCCCAGCTCTCTAAAGGACCATACTATTCTGGCTTCTACAAGTTCAGCTTTTTAAAATTATACATGTAAATGAGATCACAGTATTTTCTTTCTGTGTCTGGTTTATTTCACTTATAATATTCTCCAGGTTCACACATGTAACAAATGGTAGGATCTATAAATTTTAGGGCTGAATTATTTTCATAGACAGATATAGACTAGACATAGACATAGACATAGCTAGATAGAGATCCCTCACAGTTTCTCAGTTTCATTCTCCATCTATCATTAGACACTTAGGCTGTTCCTAAATCTTTGTTATTGTGAATAACACTGCAGCAAACATGGAGGTGCATATATCTTTCTAAGATACTGATTTATTTCCTTTGAATGTTACCTAGAAGTGGGACAGCTAAATCACATGGTAATTGTACTTTAATTTTTTTGTGGAAACTATATTATTTTGCACAATGGCTATACTAATTCACATTTCTACCCATCATATACAAGGGTTTCCATTTCCCCATATCCTGACCAACATTTGTTATCTCTTTTTCACTTAATAGATATGAGATGATATCTCCCTATGGTTTTGGTTCATGTTTACATTATAATTAGTGATGATGACCACTTTTTTATATTCTTAATTGGGTATCTGTATGTCTTTTGGGGAGCAAATATTTTCTCCCAATCTATAAGTTTCCTTACCATTTCCTTACCACTGATTTTTATTTTTTGGCTGTACAGAAAGTTTTTAATTTGGTATAGTTTCACCAACTTTCAATGAAACCTATGTCGTGGGATATATTAATTGCTTTCATCTGTTTAGTGCCATTATGCTTTAGCAAAGATATAAAATAAGTGGATCGGGATGTAAAGAAAAGAATTTGGGGCTGAGTCACCAAGAGACCATAGATAACACATGCCAAACTATATAATTGATCTTACACATGGTTTACAAAGAGTTTGACAATTCTCAATAACCTCACTCATGGGGTATAAAAGGATTTGAAGCTGAAGGATAGGGAAGAAAGTATTTTTCTAAAGATAACTGAAGCTATGTTGAAAATTCCACTGCTTCATGGGTAAAATGGGCCTTTGTATTAAGGAAAAGGATTTCAATGGAGTACTTCATGTAATATGTGTCCTCTGCAATTGGAAGACCTACTGTCTAGAATTTACTCACATCTGTGTAATTTATAGTGTTATCTACACTAGGTATTTGTTCTAGTGTCAGAGTAAGGGAGGAGTTTGTGGATTGTACTCTCAGATAACACATGACTGCTTCTCTTGAAGAATAAGGAGAAAAGATCCGGACTTCAGTGATTTTAGGCCTTGTCCAAACAACCACCTGGAGAAGCAAAATAGATTTCAACAAATCTAGAGGTACTGTTCAGTTACTTGAAACCAAAAAAGAAATAAATGACTACCCATAAATTCGATGTACTGTCCTCTGTGAAGAAATTTGCCTTAGGTGAATAACCCTAGCACATACAAGAAAACAGATAATTTTTTTTAATGAGCACAGAAAAAAAGAGTTCCCAGATCAAGAATTGCCAATCAAAAGAAAACCTGACTATCATTTTTCTACCTCCTCCCTCCCTGGAGGGCCACAAATTGAGTTTGTAAAATAAGGAAGGAAGAAATGAAATACTAATTTTTGAAAAGCCTAACTTCACAGCAAGTTTTGGTATTTGATTATTAGGAAGAACAAAATTTTGATTGCTATAGTGAGACTCCATTTGTGACATCTAACGACTAATAAAACCTATATTACCTGAGTTATGAAGTCTGTATAATTTCCATCCAGAGGCAAGGGAAGAACTAACTCTATAGATTCCACAGTGTAGATTTTAAATTTAATCAAAATGAGAGGAAACAAAAATAGGGCAACTTGGTGATTAAATCTCCGATTGTTCTTGTTCAATATAAATGGTATATAAGAACCTATAAAAATAAACATCACTAGTGAAAAGGTATATAAAAGATATATAAAGAGAAATAATTCTGCTATATGGAAACAATAATGATCAAAGCAAGAATAAAATTTATCTCTAAGCTTACACAACACGTAGAATAACTACAGTTTTACTCAAGAAAATAACTGAAATTAAAAGAAGAGAAAAGCCTATTTTTTAAAGCTGTCCATGGTGTCCTTTTAAGTCGTATATAATATAAGCAACTCTGTTTCCTTTGGTGTAAACATTTTGATTCTAGCAACATTTCATAATCTATCCACATGTAAAATCACATTAATGCCTGACTAAATTTGATTATCAAAAAGTTTTGTGTTCATTATATACAAGAAAATACACTCCCAAGAAATCAGGAATTACCACATTATGTATTACAGACATTTATTTGTGGAAATGGAGCATGAAATAAACTATTTAGTTCATTAGCTCAAGTAGGAAAGCATTGTTCAAGCATGTTGTCCATTAATCACTGGTAACCAGTGTTTGCAAGCAGGCATGCATGACTGCTAACATGCCTAAGTAATGTAGAATCTCTTCATGCGAAGCATGGTATTACAACTTTTATGTGTGATTTATCACAGAACGCTTGACAGAGCCTATAGAAAGAATCTGGAATGGAGATGAATTAACTAATAAAGTTTTACATACTTTTTAGAAAACAGATTTTGAAAATTTCAAATACACTCACTTTTCTCTTTTGTCCCATGTTAATTCAAATGAAATTTGGCAACCTATCTGCATGACCTGTTAAAGCTCTGCCTCCCGTTTGAGGCCATTCTCTTCTTGACAAGGTCTTGTAACAAACAATTGATGTCCTGTCAAGAATCATCTCTCAATGAACACCACTAAACACTCCTCATTAATATTGAATGGCATAGAATCCAAAGGAGATCTGTTCAGGGTATACTCAAATAATGATTTTATTTGGTATAAAACTGCTAAAGGCAGATTGCTATTATTTTAAAGGTAGAGCAGCCAACAATGTTTTGTTCCCTGGGGTTACTCATAAGACAATTTATACTGTTAACTCTGCCACTTCCTAAATACACTTCCCAATTTTAGTGGTAAAAGCTTTAAATTGTTATATTTTTTAAATAGCAGCACTACTCAAAATAGGGAGAATATGGAAATACCAAAGTTTCTTCGAGAGCTGAGTAACTGGTACATTCACACAATGGTGTATGTAAGCAATAAGGATGAACACTGTGCACCTTGACAATACAGATAAACACCACAAACATGTTAACCAAGAAAGCCAAGACCCAAACGACTATATACCCCATGGTTACATATTCGTAAAGTACTAAAAACAAACAGCAAAACTAAATTGTGATAGTAGAAGTGAGAATGTGTTTACCTTCCGTAGAAGTAACTGTGATGGAGAATAATTAGTGACCAGGGAAGAACGTGTGTGAGAACATGTGTGAGGTTCCTGAGACACTGACAATAACCTGTCTCGTGAGCTGAGTGCTAGTTGCACACATGAGCAGACTCTGAACAGTACACTCTGTACACTTGTGTGCTTTTTTCTTTATGTATGTCACATGCCAACAAAATGTTTAAAACTAATTCTACAAATACAGAACATGTATAAGTCCTTTCTTAGGACTTGTCAGAGAATTGGGGTGAGGAAGTGCAGAACACAGGTGTTCCACAACAGAGGACAACAAATCACACAGAAAGAGGATACAGGAGCTGAGGGTGGCGGTTACAGAAGGTTGTGCCATCTGAAGCCTGCCCCAGCAGCAGAGAAACTTTGAGTCACCTGAAAGGGAAGCAGTGGATAGTTGTCATTAAGGTGAAATTGGTAGTGTTCTCTGCTTCTTGTTTTTTCTTGCCGATAATAATCGAATATTGTGAGTTCCTGCTTCCAGTGATCCCTTGGGCTGAGGTCTGAAGCAATGATGAAGGTCTTAGGCATGCTAGGAGAGCTCTTCATGCTTTTCCCGTTGAAGCATGTTCATGCCAACTTGTCGGCAGCTGTACCCCAATGTGGCTCCTGGTTAGACTGGATTGATGGCCTCTGGTGGATGACCTACCAATCCAGCCACACAAGCTTGCTCTCGGAGATGGCTGCCCAGTCTCCATCATGCTGCCTCAGCTCTTTGACTTCATGTATCCTCTAACTTTGTGTGGCATTAGGGTCTATGAACAACAATCAGGTATTTTTATTGAAACTGCAATCATATATAATTCCAGGTATTTATATTTTCCTCCCATTTACCTCCCCGTAACATGCTTCATTCCAAGAAGGGTGCCAATGAGCTTTACAGTAAGAAAGAAAGATCCTAGCATTAAACAAGAGGGAGCAGGACAGACATTGTCGCTGTCAGGTAAAATAGAATACCCAGGAAGATTTCTACGTGTGTCTTCTCAGGGAGTTGTCCCTTGCTGAGCCATAGAAATGTTACTAGTTCTTATTATGTGGGTGTATTTAAACTCTAATTCTGGGGCCAGAAAGTGGTTTTAGCAACCCTGGCTGCTTGAAGATTTCACTGCTCCTCAGATGTTGGACAAATATCTATGGGGATCATCTCTGAGAACTTTCAGTATGACCTTTTAAAATGATGACTTAGTGTTCCCTCCTTATTCATGAAGTCTTTGGGGGGAGGGCTCCTCCAGATTTTAAATTTGTGATAAAGGCAATTTTACAGAAATAAACATTTGCAATTCTCAAAAAATAAATCAAATACTGCAATAGAAAATCCTTGCTTTTGTGGAAGGCATGTTTCTCAGGTTCTTTGTGAAAAGAGCTAGGACCACAAGAAATGTGACATCTATCAAGAGGTGGGGGATAAACGATGCAAAATGACTTTTGCATTTCAGGTACCCTAGACTGTTATATATTTCTATTTTCAGTTCCTGGTTGATTGAGCAGTATCTGTTCTTTAAACAGACCTAGCCTGTACTGGATTTACTGTCTCTGGATTTGTAAAACCCACATCTCCCAGCTCCACTGGCAATGGAATTTAAATATTTGTCTCAAATTTGCCATGTCACTTTCTCTGATCTGGTAGTGTCTATTCCCAATTAAATCCCATAAATCAGCTCCTATAATTCCACCATAGCCTCTCTTTAAAATGAGACCAGGTTTGGACATGATTCTTACTTGACTTCAATATGCTCCTTCAAAATTTGACATTTCATTGGCAGACAAGGTCCTGGTCACACTGTGATTTCCACATATAGGCTTCCAAACCCCAAGTGCTTGCCAAGCTTATCTTCTACTATCCTACTAAGGGAACCAGGATGGGCAAAAACTTTAAAGGAAATATTTGTTCTGGCAAATTCAGCAGGGCATTTGTACAGTATTTACTCTGGATTTTAATATGAAATAATTCTCTAATTTATATACACTCATAAAATGCCATAGAAAAGTAATATGGTTAATTTTAAGAATTATAATATTAATTCATATTTAATGCACCTCTACTTTGTTCTAGGAATTAACCTAATGTTATAGGAAGCATTCAGTGTTAATTTAAGCATCACAATTGACAAAGATTTTTTTTCCTTCACTAGACTTTAGTCAGTTTCCCCTGAATCCTCTTCTTGAATGTGCCTATACCTGGGCCCCCATTCTGTTGTAGACTAGCACAGTTATACCAAGAATCCTGCTAAGTTAGTTTAGTGAGAATCCCCTGAACCTTTATATAGGATCATTCTTGATATCTTATCAAATGCACCAACCTCCAGACTTGATATATAAACTCTCGGGCTGCCTTTAGCAAGAATTCTATAAGACCAGTTTAACAAGAATCCCCCACACCCATGACCTTGCTCTTTAGTACTTTTTCCGTCAGTGTCTCTTTCACTCTGCAGTCTTTGCTGTATTGAGAGTACGCTCTTCATTCTCCTCTACTGTGAGTTATGACCTCTAGTGCAACGGTTTTTGAGTCAAGTCTTCCTTACGATTTTCACAAGCATTAAATAATATTCTTTAACACAGTGACTCTATGAGGTATATAACATTTGCATCCCATTCTAAGGAATGAGAATCTAGAGGAAACTAAGACTTAGCAATTTAAAATTAAATCATCAAATATGTATAGTAAGAGCCAGAATTTGAACTCAGGCACTGTGACATCTGAGGCTGAGCTCTTAGCTGTATAGAAAAATGCTATTCAGCACCAAAATATGTTTTAGCCATTGAAAGAGTTCAATTGGGGTGATGTTAGACTAGGCTTGTATGGCTTGTGAAGATGTAGGTTAGAAGTAGAGAAACAGACTAAGTCAATCTTGCTCAGACAACCTCTTTTAAAGAGAATAGGGCTACATGAACTTTGAGGGAAATAGAATTTAGTGCCATGAAAAGTTAGCAAGTGGAAATTAAATAAAAGAAATGCTATTTTAACAATATCCAGGGAGAGTAAAACCTTCGAGTTCACTGCTTTTTGTTGACAAAATGTAGAATCTGATGCTCAGAATTTTAACAAAAAAAAATTTTAATTTTATATATATTAGTGTTTACTATACTATATTATATTTTATATAATATATATGTTATAAATATATATTAGCTTTTATTATATATTATATATACCATTATATTCTACTGTATATATTAACTTTTACTTATAGGTCAGCAAAATCCACATTATGGACCACTGTTGTTACATATCCAGAAGTCCTTTTATTAGATACAATGCAGTTCTTTCATCCTCTAAGCTGGGCAATTTGGTAGATGAAAAACAATTTTGTGTTTTTGAAGGTCATGCTTCTGCTTAGACCAATAAGTTTAAAAGTTCAGCTACACACAAGAAGAGAAAGAATTTTATTCCTACTCAAGCAGCCAGCCACTATCAAAATTGAGTCTGAAGACTCTCCAGGAACCTGCCTAGATTCAGAGCATTTCTCAAGTCCTGGGAGAACCACTCTGAATCAGCAGAAAGTTTCCTGCTTCTGTATCCTGAGACATATAAAAGTACATCCTTATAATATATGTGGGCAAAACTGGACAAAGAACATTCTCCCTTTCCCCCTTTTTTGTGATAAAGTCCCCATGTTTTTGCTGGGATCTCGACCTGCCAGCTAGAAGCTACATTTCCCAGGCTGAAGTTCAGGTATTTGTGTTACAGTTCTTTCGGATGGAATGTGAGAAGGTTCATGCACAACTTCCCACCTAAAAACAGGTGGGCATGCTCTACTTCTTGTTCTTTGTCTTTCCTTCTTTCTCTCTCCAGGATAGAACATGGGCAGAAAGCAGGCAAGCCCACTTCATCCAAAGAATAAGGACCATAACCCAGGACAGCAACTTTCAAAGTGTGGTTTCCAGACCAGAAACATCAGTGTCTCCTGGAAAATTGTTAGAAATATAAAGTCACACAGATAAAGAGTAAGCATATCTGCCCTTATTCCCCAACGTTAAGGAGAAAGCATTGTACCTTCTCCATTCATATAAGGCGTTCTCGCTGGAAGTACGGAGTGCATGTCTTTAATCTGTTGAGAAGGTTCTGTTCTACTTCTAGTCTCCTGATAGCTTTTACCATGAACAGCTGTAGAACTTAGTCCAATACTTTTTCTCCAACTAGTGACAGGATCATACGGCTTTTTCCTTTCCTCTGTTAAACTGATGACTTTTGGGGGTGGATCTTCCAATGCTGAACCAACACTGCCATCCCTATAACAAAACCACTTTCTACATACTGCCAGATCTGACTTCTAATACTTTGTTTTGTTAAACAAATTTCTATCTATGTTCATACTTTTTTCTTCTATTATCTTTATCCAATTTTAGGATTAGTACAATGTTGAGTTCCTAAAATGAGGGGAGAAGTGTTCCTTCTTTTTTCTGCTTTAAATATGTGATATAATTTGTCAGTTAAAATGTTTATGAGCCTGCTGTTGTTATATAGGTAGGTTTTCAAGCTAGGAATATACTTTCTTTAATAGGTGCTATTCAAATTTTATATTTCCTCCAGAGTTAGTTTCATTAATTTGTCTTCTAAGTTACTTCTTAGAAGTTGTCAAATTTATTTCAAAAAATATTTTTGTAATATGCTTTCTATATCCTTTTAAACTCTGTAAAATCTGTGGTAATGTCTCCTAGATCTTAATATTGTAATTTAAAAAATGTATAACTGATATTGTGTAACAGGAAGAAAAGGTCTAAAAGAGCAGGGGAATTGGGAGGGGTAGGGGAAGGGAAAAAGGGAAAGGAAAAAATATGAGAAGAGGAAAAAAATGGAAACAAGGTCTTTGCAAATAGGGAAGGGTGGAGGGGGTGAAAGGAGGGCAAGGGAAGGGGAAAAAAATAAGAACCAAGAGACTCATGTAATGGTACAAGATCCCAATGATGAATGTAACTGTATTTTATACCTAAAATGTACCAATAAAGTTAATGGGGAAAAAAAAGAAATATAAAGTCACAGATTTGCCTGGCATATTTTCCAAATAGTTCCTATGTATAATAAATTTAGCCCATCCAGAAAAAGAAGAGAAGTATGACAAAGAGACCCAGTCTGTAGATGACCTGAAGGCAGAACCACTACCTACCGTATATTACCTGCCCATTTCCAGACTGTTACATGAGAAACATACATTGGGTCTCTTTTTTCTAGCAACTAAAGGCTAGCTAATACAGAGCCTAAATCAAAGATTCTGGTATAACTCCAATGCTATTGACCCAACTCCAGACAACAAACCAAAGGGATTCTGGGTGTTCTGGCAATTCAGCTGTTTATCTAGTCCCAAATATGGCTGTGTGTCAATTCTAGTTATTACCATAATGACTGAGACAGACATTGGAATTCTTCATTACCACAGTAATAATCTTTGGCACAGCAGGATATAGGACAGGACAGGTAAGGAGGATCAGGTATCAAAGGTTATCATGGACAATGCCATAACAATTTAACTTCATCATGAATATATGGAGAACACTCAAAATCTTAAGTAGTAAGTTGGCATCACTATCCTTGAAGGAAAATTAAAAATAGAATGGCAGCAACAGGATTCATAATGGAGGCAAGGGAAACAAGTAGGAATCTACCATGTAGACTTTGAAAGTGAAAGAAGGGATGTCTACGACTAAACAGGACAAGGAAAATGGGAGAAAGGAATAGATTTAAGAGAAAATAAAAAGAGCAGAAAATGAACATGGCTCAAGGGACAAGTGATAGCCAAGATACACAGCTGACAGAATGGTGGTACCTGTCACTAAGAGAGAGAGGATAGGAGAGAAACAGGATTAAAAGATTGACTGGAAATCTTGGTTGGTTCCCACACCACAACTGATCCATCTGGTAAAGGGATAGAGCCACATTGTTTTTTGTAAAGACTACCAGTGCCTTTGAAATAAAATAATCTAATGCACCCTTCTTGGGTTTGAGGGACTAGGCTTAATATTAAAGTGCTATATATTATGGATAGCGCAAAGGGACCAGACATAAGAGAGCCAGTCAATTGTATAGTCACTGTCTATGTGGGCTCTGTATGCATCTGAAAGAATTTCACCATGAGGGAACTCCAAATCCAGGGTCACAGGAAGAGTAGAGCCCAAGAGGATATGGAAAAGAATTCAGACATAAAGGGGAAGCATGAAAATTTTGTGCCACGGACTCTTCAGTGAAGAAAGAGTAGTAGACATCAAGGACCACTCTATGAGATGAACAAACAGCTACTCACTATTTTTCCCATTTTTATTATTCCCATGCTATACACTGTTATTGCTAAACATACGTACACACTGCTTGGAGGCATCTATTAGTATGAGTCCCACCTGGAAGTAGAAAACACCTTTCCTGTGTTTGAATAAGTCATAAAAAGAAAATATTAAGTGCAGCACCCGACAAGACAAAACTTACAAAAATGTTGCCTGCAAATTTTATAAGTACAAAACCAAATACAACTACAGTTCCTGGATATAGAAAACTTGCATCACTTTTTCTCCTGGGTATCTGAGTTTGCCAGAGCCCTAAAATTATCCCTCAAGAAGCACCAAACTATATTAATTAAGAAAACTGCTCTGAGCTAGATGACCTGAGTTCAAATTCTAGTTCTGCTACTTGAGCAATTTCCATCAGTCCTTTCTGCCCTACTTCATACTTAAGCTATCCTTAAGCATGGAGCACAGTCTTTCACTGAACCAAATAGTTTACCAAACAAAAATTACTGATTTGGGGGCTTTTTTCTCTATACTCTAGCCAAGCTCAGTCAGTCCTACAACTTCCTCCCAAGCCAGAAAGCTGTATCTCTTTTGGCCAGTTTAAAATTCTGAAATCTAAAACCTGAAAGTTTTGAAAAGCTCAACTCTTGGACAGCATAAAACATCTCATAGAAGTGTCCCAGGTCCACAGGAGCTTAAATATCACATGATTTCTCTGATATGATAATCCCAATATCTACATAAAGTATACAATAAGAGGTGCATGATAGGAAATAGCAAGGTGGATCTCTGACATATGGGAAGGGAGCAGAGAGACAGAGGGAGTGAGGAGAGAGGGGAAATAAATGAAATTTTAAAAAGGAGTGGATTGTGAAGTGCTGTGTACATGCACCAAGTCCCTAGGAGGAACACAATATATATGAATAAATATATTGAATATATATATATATATGAATATATATACATGAATGAATGAAAGGGTCCAAGAGATACAGGGAGAGGGAAGAAATGGGAGGGGTTAAAAAAGAATTATGAAATGTCACATGCACGTACTAACTCCCCACAATGAATGTAATCATTAGGTATTACAAACATGTAACAATAAAATAAACACATTCTTAAATTATTTTAAATGTCTCATGTACAGGAATAGATCAAAACTCAGCCTCGGAAACATAAAGGGCTCCTCTGCTGCCCACTGAATTTGGGGCCACCACAGGCCTCCATCACAATAAATGTATTTGCGAGTTGCCGGAAATTCAGGGCCGTGATTCCACCTCCACAGTCACTGACATGTTGTGAACAGTGGCTCTCATCTTGGACTTCTCTGCTAATGTTTTCTGTGTGTTCACTCTGAGCATCTGGAGCCTCCACAAGCTTTATATCCAGATGACTTTGTGGCATCAACACTTGCTCATTTCCCACTTTCAAAAGGCTATTTTTTCTTTTCTGTCAGTCAAAGCATGTTTATGCTCCATTTGTCCCAGTCTCAGATATACCCATCAGACCATGGAGTACTACTCATGGTATCCTATATCACAGAAACTCCTCCCCGCTGAGTTTACCATATTTAATATGGCCCCGCTTCCAATCTAAGGATTCTAGTTAAGGTGTTTTGAGTTTCCCATCTCCCCTGTTTCCCTAAGCAACAAATATTTCATGGAAACTTTAAGCACTTCTATAATCTCAGCATTCTGGGGAGCTGAGAGGGGAAGACCTCAAATTTCTGCCCTGGCTGGGCAACCTAGTGACTTAGCAAGACCCTGTCTCAAAAAAAGAGAAAAAAAAAAAAAGACTGGGGATGTAGCTCAGTGCGATGGCTCTGGGTTTATTCCCCAGGGCTGAAAGCAACAAACAACAAAACTCCTTCAGTTGGGTTAAAAGATATGATCCAAAAACAAGGACCTTTAACAAGTTCTCAGTAAATACAAAAGGGAAATCCAATTATTAAACAGGTATCTCCACTCCATTCTATCCTCCAAAAAGAATAATTAATTCCTAGGCCACAGTAGAAACATCTATAAAATCTGGAAAACTATAAAATGCAATTCTTCCACATACCCCAAATCTCTTCTTTTCCATGGATTTTCCTCACCTCACCTGACAAGGGCACATTCTAATATACCCAATCTCTTGACTAGAGAATAATGGAGTATGAGAATCATACCATGTTCTACAACACTACAGAGAGCTCCAATACCTCAAGGGTAGGAAGGTAGTTGAGTCCAAAGCACATTTTCAGTTAATGAAGGCTTTTCCCAAACTAGATTAGCTAGGTTAAGGACCACTGAAATATGCTAGTGTCCCCAGACAACACCACTGATGCTCATACCAGGGAAGCATCTGCCAATCGCCAACATCGGGGTGGCTCACAACCAAAACTAAGTCTCTGTCTATTGTTTTATACACACACACATACACAGAGAGACATACACACACAGACACACACACTCACACATCATAAACACACACACCACAAACACTGGTCAAAATTTCCTAGCTCTACTTGGGCAAGTAAAGATGGCTTGTCTTTATTCCTGTCATGATGTTATTAAAAAAATAGCAGCTCTAACTTGCAACACTCTCATTGCAACTATTGTCATTAGCATTCCCAGAACATATTTTGCCCCACTTCATAAACTTTAGCTCTTGCATTAACAGAACAAATTTTTTTGTATTTTAAAAGGGAAGTCAGAATGAATAAACTAATTCAGAAAATATTCCAAGAACACAGGTATTATAAAAATCAACATACCTTCAAAGTTCTCCAGGAGTGGAAGCTTTATAGAGAGGCAGTGTAGTGTCATGGTTTGAAGCAAGGACTGTGGAGCCACATTCATGGATTCAAATCCCAGCCTGGCACATACTAGTTTGACCTTAGGAAAATGGTCTTACTGTGGTTATTTCTTCGTCCATCAATCACATGATGGTACGGACAGGACTTGCATCATATACTTGTTACAAGTATTATGGATCTAAGCAGATCTAAGGTACTTAGAACAATGCCTGACACAGAGAACCCAACATCAACATTAGCTTTTATTGCTGTTGATGACAACCACTGTGTTTTACTGCCTCCTAAGGGTGAAAAGATGAGCTTTGGTAAAACAGATCTGGGATCTGAATCCTGATGGCCTTTCACAGACTGTGGCCTTAGACAAGTGACATGATAATGACACCTACTTTATAACATTTTTATAAAGATTAAATGAAAATACAACCAATATATCCTTCCTCAAACTGCTAACTTTTACTGATATTGGAGGTCTTCCCAAGGTATAAGGAAAAGGAAGGCTAAAACATTTTAAACTGATGAACTCCATGTAGTTCCTAACGTTGCAATTGCTTAAATAGGGAATTACACTAAGAAAGCAAGGCAGGGATGTGGGAAAGTAGGATAAACAACATTGAACAAAATACAATAGCTTTGTTTCCAAACTGTCAACCTCTTTCCACATGCTTCCATGTAAATTCAATATGTTCTGCCATTTCAAGATTACAAATTGTCTATTTATAATTGTGTTTAGAAAAAAGACCAAATCTTAAACGACAATTTAGTTTAAGGGTCCTGATTCTTAAAAAACAACTGTTAAAGTTATCCAGTCATTTAAAAACGTATTTGGCTACCAATAGTACAGACAGTGTAATGCAGAACAAAAGATGTTGAATAATTTATTCAAAGTCATATGACTAATACACAGCAGAACTAAAGTTAAATTACTCAGATTTTTTATTTCTAACTCACTGGACTTTCATCTGTATATGTTGCTTCCTTTCTTTCTCTCTACCTCTGGTTTGATCTCATACCAGAAAGATGTTTCTCTCTTTTATTGATTCATTTCTTTGAAATGCACGCATCTCTTTATCCCTAGGAGGGTGAAAGTATCACATACAGAAAGTGGAATTAAATGCAGGAACACAGAAAGTGGCCATGCTTCATTAAGAGCAAATGGAGTACACCTATGTGTAGCAGAGCAGCGATTTTGCCATAGCTATCTGATTTTCTATCTTACAGAATCTGTATGTTCCCTGCTCATGTATCATTAAAAGTTGCTGTTGGCTCACTGGGGTAATTTTAAAAGTTTGGAAGGCATGGACTAAAGTTATTGCCCTACACATGAGAACTTAATTGCACTTCAGGTTGGTTGACCTATTTACTTTCTTCAATACATTTTGTCCTATGGTAATGAGAACTTGAAATAGACCCTAGTCAGTAGGAGAGACAGCATCATCTGCTTTTCAATTAAATTATCCAGCTCAACAATTTGTTATTTATACCAACACTACCACCAGATGGAGGGGAGGACCTACTATATCTATAGTTGACATATTATTTTCTTTTCCTGCTTCTAAGCCTTTACCAATTTTCCTCATTCCAATTTGCTGGAGGAAAGTTTTCAGTTTCTTACTTGAGAAACATAATTTCCTGGGAGGAGTAAAATTTTAAACCTTACTAAAGTATATATTTTTCTAAATTTTTCTAGTATACATTTCAATTCAAATGCCTAATATACAAATTGAATTGTATCCATGCTATAAGCAAGGGAAGAAAACATTAAATGTAATATTTTGTTTTCAAAATATAGTTCAAAAGAATCAAGTAAATTTTTTTTCTAAAAAAGATAATGCATTGGTTTGTTGTTTCACTGTTAAAAAAAGAAAGAGCAAAAGTGAGAGCCAAATTCTTATAAATAGCCATTACAATGCTGATAGTATGGTATCTGTAACCAGATCTTGCTCCTCAACTGCGCTTTATGTCATGACTTTAAAATGAAGGTACAAACAAAGGACTTAATCTAAAAGACAAACTCTCATTTATTAGAAATTTAAATGAAAGGTGAATTGAGGAAAGGAATTTTTTTTTTTTATAAAGGAGCACCCAGGAAAACACCGTTTGGCAGACTTCCTTGAGAAAACTCAACCTAGACTCAGAGTGGGACTTACTCTTCACTCTTCACAGGACTCCAAAAGACTCTAAGGTCTGAGAAAATATGACTTCGGTGGAAACTCTAAGAAGCTGTGCTCTCCATCCTCACATAGAAAGTTTAGCTCCATCCAAATAGATGCATGAAAGAAGAGGCAGAACAACATAAAACTGCCAGTGTAACCTACAAAAATACATTTGTAAGGGACCCTTTACTTCATATATCATCCTATATCTATCTGGCAAACAGCTTCCTCCCACATATCTCAAGATGACACCGAAAATATGGGCTATGTCAACATAATATTATAAATACTTTTCATTCATAAAAGACCCCAGTGGGTCTGAAGGCTCTCTAGATTTCTTGAGCCCCTTCCAGTACCAGAACAACCTGCTGAGGATGACCCAAACCTCAAGTGACTCCAATGTAGCGTTGTCTTCCAGAGCCTCCCAGTGCCTTACTTTAGCAATGATGATACAATATAAACCTCATACCTTTGGAAGAGCAAAATGGCCTGCTCTGTCATTATTGACCACTTTCTGAATGCCTAAGACTTTTTGCTCATTAACAGTACTCTAATTAATGTGCTCAATTAAAAACAACCAACTAGTCGTGAGCAAATTTAAATTCCACATCACCCCCATCTGATCAAAACATATGCTTTACAATAGTTCCTCCGGCCAGTAGCAATCACCTGGAAACTATCACTCTCTTCCTTCATAATAATAAGAATAGGTTTGCAGCACATCCGCAAAACAATCTCCTAGACTTCTGTGGTGTCAAAAGTTCAATGTCTTCTAAAACATTCATCTCCTAAACCAACTATATATTCATGTGTGTTCACTTAGATATTCATTATTTTCCTCCATCCTGCATAAAATCCCTCTTCTTCACATAAGAACAATTAAAGATATCATTCCACTCCCTCTTCTTAGTCTAAGTGGAGCTCATCTCTGGCCCTGGACTTGCATATGCCTTGGTCCCTCCCCATTAACAGTACCACACCTGATTACTAGAATGATTTAATTTAGGACACATAGTTACAGGTTGTGAGCACACAATACAAGCTACAAGACTAAACACACTTACTTAAAATTTTATAAAAGATAAATTTTTGCCTTGAAAAGCAGGGGAAGGGAGATGGAGGAGGCTGTGTCTGGTTGGCCTGCCTGAAATGAGACACTAAGTCTTGAAGAAATGGTTTAAGCCTTCAAATAGAGATCTGCCACAAACCTGACCCATGTCTGGAACTTTCAGTTAAATAAGTCAAAACCATTTTTCCTTTGAGCCAGATTATGCTATTTACAGGGAACAGTCTTCACTACATAATATTGTATTAAATATAGTGTCCTTTTCTCTTAGCCCATGTTTGTAGAATGTGATGTTTACCTTCATCTTGGGGAGTATGTACATGTTCTTAGCATATCTTGAATTTTTATTCCCCTTTCCCTGCCCATTCTCCCTCCCTCCATCTCTAGATCCTCGCTCTCCATTTTCTTTTCTTTTTTTAAATTATGTTTGTAACACACAATGATTACATTTGCTGTGGCTAATTGCTCCATGTACTCACTACATAATTTTATTATACTTTTCTAGCTTCACTCAAGTAATACTTTTCAGGTGAATCAATGCAAACTTTTCAAAGAAAGCTAATTTTATTAGCTTGCCTGCAAATGGAAAGGATATATATCACTAGAGTGTAAGTTATCTATATTCCCAGGTAAAAAAGAAGTACAAATATGAATATCAGAGAATTGAGTTTCTTTATATCTTAAATTCAACCAAAAAAAGTTGCTTTACAACATATCTGAGATTTTTCAAAATATCATTTACATTTTTGAATATCAAGCTGAAGACTATCTACTCATAATAATGAGGGCAGTCTGAATTTCTGCCAAAAACAGAAAATCAGAAAACTATACATTAAACAATGACAGCATCTTTCAAAACACGTATGACTTCCACAGTTGCTGTTCTGTTGTACAGCATAGCAAGACTTACCTTGTTGGCATCCTAAAGGGACAGGGAGTGTGAAGAATTCAATCCTCTCAATTCTAAAAAGAAAAATATTTGCATCTACTCTTAATAATTTTCTGTCAAGCTAAGAAAAAGGATCATTTTCATTCTTTGTGTTGTCTTTAAAGGTGGCACAGAGTGAGTAGCAAATGAAAAAAAAGTGTTTAGAAGAGCTCGTTTTCATGCACTACAGATTCTAACCTTGTCTCCAAGAGCCAAGGTTGATGCGTCCCATGCCAAATTAAATCTAAGATGTATGCAGTAATGAAAGGGGTAGCATTCCATGAAAAATTTCACTTTTCAGTTAAAGTAGCTAAGGTTTATTAAATATGCAGAAATTACAATGTCAATGTAACTTTGCAAATTAGGGTTTTCTTTTTAAATGTTTAAGCACTGTACTGTGAAAAACGAAACTACTGAAGACTTTCACAGCTTGTTACCTGTATCTTTTTCTAAAAGAACCTGCACTAATAAATAAGCCATACACTTCCCAAAGATAAGGCATTTTTGTTCATATCCCAGTGAGCAGTTTACTGAATATATTTGAACAAATTGTCTTTGTTCAATGACTCTGACTAATTCTCCTGCTAGCTGGATCAGTGTTACAAACCTGGGTACCCTATGATTCATAAGCATCACATTTTTTGAGCTAGCATATCCTCTCCATGCAAGTGATTATTGAACACAAAGATATTTTGTATTAGAGTAAGATGCATTTTATTTTTATAAAATAAGATTTGTAAGGTTTAAGGAAGCTGAAGGCAATAATTAAAAAGATCTGAAATACACATGTATTTGAATAGGGAATCAATAATTGATTTTCCTCCTTAAATAACTTTTACTTTTTTGATGATTAAACTAATGGAATTTCAGTGGAAACATGTAAAATACAAAAAAACCCATAAAGAATAAAAATCACTTGTAATCCTTAAATTCAAAAAATAATAAAATTCTAAAAAGTTAGAATTATTGCAAAAATGTTAAAATTTAGGGGTGGGAATCCTTCCAGCCTTTTCACTATGGAATTAAATAGATCACTTGCATTTTTTATATTACATGTATTGTGAACATTCTTGACCTCATTGATTATAAAATATGATTATTTACAATACATAATAATTCATTGACTCCGCTACTTTGAAGTATTTTTTTTATTGAGGACCTAATGTCTGCCAGGCACTCTGCTCAACTCTCCATGGACCTCTATGGAATGATAACCACTGAAGTGCTAGTTACATACATGAATACATCATGACTATTTTTGAAAAGTATACAAAGTCCTATGAAATCAAATAATATAGGAGCTCGGCCTAGGTTATCTGAGAAATTAGGACAGCTTCCCTAATTCTCTCTGAAAGCTCAATTAAAAATGATGCCTGGTGAAGGAGTAGAAGTTAGGCCAGGTAAAGAGAAGTGCAAAAGTAAGCAAACAAAACAAGATATGCAACATGCAAGGTACCTGAACTGAGAAAGAGTTCCAAAGGACTGGAGAACAGAAAAAGTGATGGGAGAGTAGGAGGCTGGCAGAGATGGCAGTTCAGCAGATTAGGCTGGCAGGGGAGTCAGGGGCAGCACTCCCAAGGTCTTTTAGGACATATTAATGATTGTGGGTTTTCTCCTAAAAGCAATGAGTAACCAAATGAAGGGATTTATGCTAGGGAGTGATATGATCAGGTTTGCATTTTAAAAAGACCTCTTTGGCTGCTAGGGAGATAATGAATTACAGGAAAGCAAAGTGGAAGCTAAGAAACAATGAGAACAATTGTAATAATTCAGGCTAGAGTTACTGATAAGTCCCAAAACAGAGAAGTGGAAAGAAAATGAAACCAAAACATGAAAAATCTATTTTGGAAGTAGAACAAGAAGATTTCATGATGTATCAATGTGGGAGGTACCTAAGGGGCTAATGTCAGGTTTCTAGCATGAGAAACTGAGTAATTAAGGCCCCATTCACTAAATTAAGAGAGACTGATGTAGAAAAAAAACTGAGAAGACAATTAAGAGCTCATCTTGGAAGACAACAAACTTGAGCTACCCATGAGACAGCAACGTGAAAATGTCAAATTAACATCTGGATGTGCAGAGAAATTTGCTCCTCAGAAAAGTACCTGAGTAGGAGATTAGATTTTGAAGTCATTAACAAATAGATGGTATTTAATGTCCTCAGAATCAGTGAGATATTTTAAGAGTATGTAGAATAAGCAAAGAAATGCAGTGGGAACTCAAACGGTTAGATGTTCAAAGAGAGACAAAATCTGTGCAAAATGATTATCAAAAGGAATGCCCAGATTAGTGAGGGCAAAACCAGAGCAGTGTAGTATCAAGGAAAGCCAAAAATGAGAATGTTCCAAACACAAAGAATTTTTCAACAAGTCAATGAACATTACGCATGATGAAGACTGAAAATGATTCACTGAATTTAACAATATAGAATCCACAGCGATCTCAATGAGAATTTAGGAATTTAGGTAAGAGATTGGGAGCAGAAGGGAGTGGTATGAAAATGAAAAATGAAAGAGGCAAATGGAGACAATCTATATAGACAATTTTTTTAAGGTTCTTGGCTATAAAAGGCATTATAGAGAAAAGAGGTGTGAGTCCAAGGAAACTATGTTTAGTTGGTTTTGGTCTAAGGAATGAATCAATGACACATCTAGTACCTACCAGAGGTTAAAAGGAACAGAAATGTAAAATAACTACTTGAGCAGGATCTTAGAAAAGATCAGAGAGGGATCCAAGCACACTAGAGGATTTCATCTTTCACAAAAGATGATACTTTTCATCTACCATCCCAGAGAGTAAAAAGGAAGGGTGACTGATGACCATGCACACAGTAGATTTGGAGTTAAATATGTAACACTTGCAATTTTGTTTTATATGGGATAATGCCATCATCTGAAATCCCAAGAAGGGGAAAGGAGAGTAAAAGATAAACAGGAAAGAGATTTATAAAAATTGGAAAATATTCTAGTCATTTTCTCTTTGGGACAAATACCTGACATGCACAATTTAAAGGAGAAAATGATTTGGGGTCTCAGTTTTAAAAGTTTCAGTCCATGGAAGGCAGGCTCAAACACAGAAATAGCATGGAAAAAGGGCCTGACAGCTAGGAAAGTTACTCATGTAATGTCAGCCAGGAAGCCTGGAGAGAATGGAAGAGCTGGGGATGGAGCTATACCCATCCAAATCACACTCCCAGTGACCCACCTTCACCCAGACCCCACCTCCTGGCAGCAAGTCAACCACAGTGCCTCTATGATCTAGCCACCTTCCAAACACATAAGGCTTTTAGGACCATTCCAGATCTAACCATAACATTCTTCCTCAGGGCCCCAAAAGATTCATGTCCATCTCATTATATAGAAAGCATTTAGCCCATCTCTAAGAGTTACTAAAGTCTTAACAGTTCAGAACTGCTGAAAAGTCCAAGTCTAAAGTTTCCCCCTATGACTCAAGGCAAATGCTTAGCTGCTAGCCCCTGAAAAATCAAAAAGAAAATTAAAAACTGGTCTTTGCTGCCCAGAGCAGCACTGATCAGACCCAAAGCTCAGCTTCTTCTCAGTCTCATTTTTCTACCTTTCCTATAATTCGCTGTGTGCTGCCATGGCTCGCAGGAGACAAGGACTTACTGTAGAGGTTCTGGTAACGTCCCCTTCCCCTGTTCCCTACATTTGGTACCCAACATGGATATGAATCAGATCCACAAGTGAACTTGCCTGTGAGACAAACTCGGGTAAAAGAGACAACACACGGATCTCCCAGGACGATTTCCAGACTCGGACGAGGGACACTGGTGATGCCCTACCGAGGTCCTGAGTCACACAGAACACGCCGAATCAGATCGCTGCACACAGGAAGGTCTGTGCACGCTCTGCCTAGGTCATGAGTCACGTGGAAGACACCGACTCACCCCGCTGCAGACAGGCAGCCATCTGGTTCCACACTACAAAGACGCAGAGGACACCAGACCACCAGACCAAGGTACTGAGTTCCGCTGTTCCCGGCCCAGAGGTAGGGGCTTCTGAGCTGTCGTCTCACTGCTCCTGGTCCAGAGGAAGGGACTTCCTGGTCAGCATCCCTCCCGCTGCTCCCAGCCCAGAGGAAAGTGCTTTTGGGCCACCTTCTGTCCGGCTGCTCCTGGCCCAGAGGAAGGGGCTTCCAGGCCACCATCCCTCCCACTGCTCCCAGCCCAGAGGGAAGGGCTATTGAGCCACCATCCCACTGCTCCTGGCCCAGAGGAAGGGGCTTCCCGGCCACCATCCCTCCGGCTGCTCCCAGCCCACAGGAAAGGGCTTTTGGGTCACCATCCCTACTGCTGCTCCCGGCCCCTGTCCCACCTCTCCCAGCTCAGAGGA
>NW_004624731.1:24035618-24072413 GCF_000247695.1 Heterocephalus glaber | reverse complement strand
GATGTGGTTTTTTTATAAAATGGAGTACTACTCAGCCATAAAGAATGAGAAACTAGAGACATTTATAGCTAAATGGATGCATATTGAGGCCATCCTCTTAAGTGACATAAATAGGGGACACATGTCTAAATACCAAATAGTTTCTCTCGTGTGAGAAACTGCAATTGTACATAATGATTCAAATGAATAATTGATAATGTGAAAATAGGAAGAAAAGGTCCAAAAGGATAGGGGAAATGGGAAGGGTAGGGGAAAGAAAAGAAGGGAAAGGGACAATTATGAGAAAAGGAAAAAATGGAAACAAGTCTTTGTAAATAGGGAAGGGTGGAGTGGGTGGAGGGAGGACAGGAAACGGAGAAAAAATAAGAACCAAGATATGTCATGTAAAGGCACAAGTACCCAATGATAAATGTAAATGTACTGTATACCTAAAATGTTCCAATAAAAGAATCTAAGGGGGATAAAAACATTCTTGCAAACAGAATTCAACAACATATTACAAGATAATATGCCTGATCAAGTTGGTTTTATTGTAGCAATGCAAGTATGGTGCAACATACATGAATCAATAAAGTAATACACCATATAAATAGAACCAGGGACTATCTAATATATGCAGGAACATCCTTTGACAAAATTGTAAATTTCTTTATTATTAAAATGCCAAAGAAAATAGGTATAGAAGGATCTTTCCTAACATTGATAAAATCCATATAAGACAAACCCACAACCAACATCACATTGAATAGGGAAAAACTGAAAGCATTTCCTCTAAAATCAAGAATGAGACAAGGGTGTCCACTCACAATTTCTGTTCAACATAGTACTTAAAACTTTAGCCAGGGCAATTAGACAAGAGAAAAAAGTAAAAAGAATACAAACAGGAAAAGAAGAAATCAAATTATTCATATTTCTAGGTCATATGCTACTTTATATGGAAGATCCTAAAAACTATACCAGAAGAGTCTTAGCTCTGATAAAAAAATTAAGCAAATGGCAGGACACAAAATGAACACACAAAATTCAATAGCTTTCCTATACACCAATAATGACCTTGCCCAGAATGAAACTACGAAAACAATTCCATTCACAATAACTTCAAAAAAACTAGTAATTAACCTAACCAAAAAGTGAAAGACTTCTACAGTAAAAATTATTGAATGCTGGAGAAAGAAAATGAAGAAAAGAAGAAAGACCTTCCTAGTTCACAAATCAGCAGAATTAATATTGTTTAAATGGCCATATTACCAAAAGTGAGCTACAAATTCAATGTGATCCCTATTAAAATACCAAAAAGTCTTCAAGGAACTAGAAAAAATAATCCCAAAATCATATGGACACACAAAAGACCTACAATAGCCAAAGCAGTCCTAAGAAAAAAGGCCAATGCTAGAGCCATTACAATACCCAATTTCAAATTATACAACACCATAGTAACAAAAACAACATCACTTTTCATTGCTGACTGTTTGATAGCAAAAATGGAAGAATTTTTAGAAAACAGGTATAAAATAAAAATATATTTTTCAGAGACTGATTAACCTATAATGTTTATTTTCTTTATATCAGCTGAATTTAAAAAGTTAATATTTTACTAATATCAATAATTTTGAGTACACATAAATATTATATAGTATTAAAAAGTATCTGTTATCTTAAAGCTCCCACACACACACAATCTAACTTCTATTCTAGGTTTAAAGCCAGCTAACTTCGTCATTCTGTTCCCTGACCCCAGCTCTGCCTTCCACTCCAGGCTTAAAAGCTGCTGCCCTCCTCTTGGGGGTGGACTGAAGTCTCTACTTCAGACCCCTGATATGCTGCTGTACTTAACACTTTAGTAACTCTTTCTGTCTCAATCGATAGTCTCTGGTATTAAATTTACCAAATATTTGGTGCTAAAACCTGAGAGGCCTTTGTGAAACAATCGATCCCTGAGGTTCCCCCTATCTTTGCGATTCTTCTACATAACACCAGTCATCCTCTCCAATCCAGGCAGTCTTCTCCTTGGAGCTGGGTGAGTCTCTAGGTATCCTCTGGAGGATCTTGCCCTTTTATTTTCCATCAGTCCAAAAATCCTAGCACTAGGTCTTAGTCCTTCCAAGCCTGAGGAAGGCTTGTCCCCTTGGTCTGGCCCCTCAGGAGGCACAGAATGCTGGTCTCTGGTTGGTGGCCGCCATTAGGGTGAAAATACTCAGAGACACAGGGATGCCTCTCTCTGTGTTGCTTTCTTTTCCTTTTGCCTAGAAACCCTACACACTCCACTATGGGCAACTCCAGCTGAGCCCTGCAATTGCCCAAAGACTCACCTTTGTTCTGTCTCCTTCTAAAAACCCTCCATATGGGAGGAGGAGATATAAAACAAAACAAAACAAAAAACCTTATTTTCCTTTGCAGCATGGTTTAATAAATGATAATCAATAACCTGAATACAAAACTTTTAACTACCAAATTGTTTGAGATGTAAAACAGGTTTATCCAGCACAACGGGATGTGATCAAAAGTTACACACATGTAGATTTTCTTTTACCTTCTCAAGTGACCTTGTGTCAATCCTGTACTACTTTTCGAATTCTTCTTCTTCATGATCAATCTAGACTTGACTCTAATTCTGTTCTTAAACCTGAATTTGATCCCACTGACCATGTGCCCCCACTGCCATAAGCCTCTGAACCCTCGGCCCCTTCCCCTTCACCTCCAATGAGAGCCCCCCTTCCATCCCCTCCTCTCCTCCCTCTTTACTCTCTTTTGCTCTGCGTACTACACACTCTCTTGCCTGTCAACTATCTCCTAAACCAAAATCTCAGCCAGCCTCTGTCCTCCTCCTCCAGAAGGTGACAGGAACAGAGGGAATTATCCACATCCCTGTTCCCTTCTCCCAAATTAAAAATGCTATGTTTTGGCCACTCCCAGGCCCATTCAGTCTCTCCCCAACCAGATAATTCCCTTTCAGTCTCTCTCCCTCGCCATACCCTTGATGCTGTTTCTACGATCTAATTCTTATAGGTATAACTCTAAAGTGTTAAAATAACAGAACTACTACAAGATATGTCTACTGTGATTCACCTAAAAACGTACTATGGCACCCTGAGGGAGATAATTGTCTTCTGTATCTCATCTGTTTGTCTTCCTGCTAATCTGTGTTTATAATAATCAACCACGAGAGAAACTGCCAGACAAAACTGGTTCCATGGCTGGCTGGCCTGAACCAATTTACCTCAGTTTTCTCCATGATGGGTGACTTCTCCAGTTTTTCCCATGGTCCCCAATCCCCAAGATTACAGGAAAATATTGTTTGTTAGTAAACAGCTGGACTTTTTTTAAAGATCTGTATAAGATCACAGTGGCCATGGAGTTAACCCACCACCACTCATGGCAGCAACAACAGAAACTAAACTGCAAATTCCAAGACCATACCAAGTGAATACAGAAAAAACTAAAACAGAACAAAATATCAATACCAAAGGAAAACACTGCCAAAAGATAAGTTTTTTTTTTTAAAGTGGGGGGTCTAAACAACCAGAATAAGTTCAAGCTCAAATCTTAACCCAAGTAGGTATAGAAAATAAATCAAACTACACAAATATCTTGTAAAATGTAGCCCTTGGGTTACACACAGCCTGCACTGGCATATAACAGGCTAAGATACTAAAAGATGAAACAGCCTTCCAGAGGCCCATGCAAATGTAATGAGTGCCTATTTAACATTTTTTTAACTGATTGTTAAATTAAATTCTGTGGTTTAAGTTAATATTTTTGTCTGATCGATGTGCCTAAAGCATTTATTTTAAACAGCTTTGGGATGATTCTTGAACTATAATTACAGAGTTAATTTGCTCTTTTGTTGGTTCCTGAATATACTAGAATAATTTGTCATTCAAGGTCATATAAAGTCTTAAAAGGTTGTGAGCCCTAGCTAAAAGGTAGCATCTTTGCTTCTCTTTCTACTTTCTACTGGTACTATGACAATTTACTGTAGAAGGTTACTTAAAAACCTGTTATTTAGCCAGCTCTAATGAACATGTAACACCTGAGTTAATGCTGAGATAAAAATGTGCCAGGAACATTTTAAAATGCAAGTGGCTACTAGGCTTAATACAGAAAGAAACCAGTAGCCAGGACAGAGAAGGAAGTATGAAGAAAGTTACAAATATACATTTTGGTATGAGACCATTTTAGGTGAGGTCACCTGCCTTGGACTTCACCCCTGCTCATAAGGGACTTGCACAGGACCTCCAAAGCCTCATCTCTCAGATCCCCTCATTACTTTTAACTGTAGATCCCAAACGATGGGACCAGATAAGCTCCTATATGAGGTTACCTCAGGAGTGAGCTCACTCCCTCCTTATTCTTCCCCTCCTTCTCTGAATTCTGCTTTCAACCAACTCAAATCAGCCCTCACTTCTGTGCCAGCACTCAATCTCCCCAGGCCCAACAAACTTTTCCACCTATACATAAATGTCAAAAAGGGGATTTGTGTTTGGGTTCCTGGGTCAACTTCTTGAAACAAAAATACAGCCTAGAGCCTAATTTCCAAAACAATTTAACAATATGGTCCTAAGATGGCCTAAACGTCTCCATATTATGGTGGTAGAGGCTGTAATTATTTTCAAAAAGAAAACTCCAGACTTGGTCTATTTCAACATTTTATAGTCTATGCCTCTCATTCCTTACAGCTTATACTAACTCACCAAACATGCTACAAAACCAAAAGTCATGAGTACATCTCCTGCCCATTGCCCTCTTACACACCCAAACCACTCCTCACCCACTCCATCTCCTTAGCCCATTCCAACTAATTTATGGGCATCTCTTTTTTCCTGGCAACATCCCCCCCAATACATTTTCTTTCAGAGACTACCTCCCACTCTCCTTTCTAACTCACCATCTTCTGCAAAACTTTACTAAAATTTCACTCCCAAAACCTGATGAAAACCCCATTCCCTCATCTGTCCTGCCAAGAGATAGTCTACCTCAAAACTCTCAATCTCAAACCCTTAAAGCTAAAATGACAGGGACTCTAAACACTTATCCTTACCATACCAACAGTCACAAAACTTTTGAGTCTTCCCTCTTAAATCCATTTCTCCAGACTAAAACTCATCTCAAAACAAAAAACAAAAGCCTGTTTCACACAGGTGGACGTCCCAGTTCCTGACTCCTACATCTCTCTGCCTCACAACCACTTGAGAAAAAACTGATCAGCATGAACAGACCATGAGCTAACTCATGACCACTTCCCTACTACTCTATGACCTTATTCTGCTGCTCCTCGAAGACCATCAACTGGAGATTTCATAGATTTTTCTCCTGATAACTTCTCTGCCTGACTAGAGACCCCTCAACATCACTGTGTCTCAATTTATTCATCCCTAAACTTGCCATAATCCACCTAATCTTCATAAACCCAATCTTCTTATTTTTCCCAACACCACTAGCCCCTGTAAAAAGTTACTTCTAGTCCAACATTTATAACACTGCCTCAATCTCACCTCCAACCTTTTGAACAAAATGAATTTCTCTCTGCTCCAAGATTTCTGACTGTGCCTATCTCAGTCATCTTCAGTTAATACCTTAATCTCCAGCCCCCAAATCAGCTTTGATAAATTCCCAAACATGACTTACTCACAAAAGTACTGATGCCCGGCCTTCAAAGACTGAGCCAACACCCTTCTTAAATCATACCCAGCAGCTTTGCAGAAAGGACCACCAAACCCTTTCAGACATATTTCACTAACTTTTCTAAATTTCCTACAACTACCCACCCATTTATTGGTACTATAACCCTTGACACTTCCCTCTTACATCAGGCCCTCCTCTACATTTAACGTGAGCCAACACTTAACAGTCCTTTCACGGAAAACACTTCTTAATGCAATCAAACCACCACTGCCAAGAGACCCAAGACTACCAGTTTCATCAAGTCAGTTATGACATCTTAGCTGAGACAAACAAGAAGTTCATTCGACCCCTCAGTTTCTCCGGACCATCCACAATCTCAATCTCTTCTCTAGGCCTAATTACTCATAAGCCCTCTAAGCTTTTCCCATGAGGTCTCATTAACATATCACCCTCTAATAACTCTGTATCAATCCAACCCTGTAGTGGAAGCCTTCTTGACTGCTTCTATTATAGACAGCCAAGTTAGGTGGAAATGTTATAGGCAGTAAAACAGGGCTAGGTCCTCAAGAGACTCTGCAAAAGATGTAAACACAACTGTGGCCAGAAGCGCATCTGTTAGAGGTCAGGACTCAAGATAAAGACAAAGTGACCAGGCCTACATACTTCCCCAAGGGATCAGTAGTAACACCTGGTCTAATAAAGCCTAGATAGGCATTAGTCACCCTGGTGGGTGATCAAGACCTCCAGACCCATCCTTTCCTGAAAACATTCTTTGTTTTTTTCATATATTCTTGCTACATGACTTGCTTCCCCAGTGGATCAATATTGCTCTGTGGCTATACTTCTAATTTTATTGACTGATCATAATTATGCCCCACATTGTACCTACCTTGTGATTTTTACTCTATAAAACTTCCCCTGTGAAATGGAGTTCCCGAGCAACCCACCTGCACCCCCTCCAGCCTCTCAGGAATTTAAATCTCTCCCTCTCAATAAATAGTTCCTACTCTTAACCTCTGCTGTTACTTAGAATTCTCTCCTCAATTTGGGGGAACATGAACTCGGTGTATCTGACATTTAACAGGTTGGGAGTTATATTATTTCCCCTATATCATTTGCAGGTCCTATATCAGTTCCATCTTGACCTGAAAAAGTAAGCCAAGCCCTTCAATTCTAGAACCTATACTTCGTAATACCTCTTCTTGATACACCTTATGACTTGCCTTTTCCATTCAGGAATATTTTCCTTTGTGGGCAGCAATCCTACTTGTGCCTGCCCACTATTTAGACAAGGACATATACTTTAGCCTATTTGTCTCCCAATATCAATGTGGCCTTCCAACAACCAATTCCTCCCCATTCCCATCACTGACCACATCTACCATAAAAGAGCAGTCACTCTAATCCCCTAAAAACATTAGACACATCTACAGAACTACAGGATCAAAAAAACTAACCACTTCTCTCACCTTCTCCTGAAGCTTATGACAGGACCTACAGGAGAGTCTCAATAAAATCTCACAGTGCCTAATCAAGATCAAGGACCAGTGAAACCATTCCAGTTTTGTACCATACCATGATGAACAATAGTCCAAAACTTCACCCAATGCCAGGTGAACAACATCCTTTTACTCAAAAGAAAGAGAGAGAAAGAGAGAGCCTACAAAAAACCAGATATTAAGAAATCCCTCATGGATGGGGGAGACCCTAAACAATGCCCTAACACAGCAGAAATTACCCAAAAGAATATAATGGCCCATTTCAAATCTTCCCTTCCCAGCCCCCAACAATGCTCTCAATTTTTTATTTTATTTATTATTGTTATTTTCCCTTTTCCCCCTAGCAGCCTAACTCCTATTCTAGATTTAAAGTGAGCTAAATTCCTCATTCTATTCCCTGGCCCAAGCTCTGTCCCCTGCTCCAGGCTTAAAACCTGCTGCCCTGTCTCTGGGGGCAGACTGAAGTCTCTACCTCAAAATACCTGCTAATAAATAAATAAATAATCATAAAAAATTAAATTTAAATAAATAAATGCTAATAAATCTTTCTGCCTCATTAAGTTTTCTTCAGGTCTTAAGTCAGCCTAACAGTATCCATATTCCTAAACCATATTTTGACTCTCAATAAGCCTCCAAAACCATTTGCATTTTTCCATATTTTTTTAAAGTTCTATTGTTTAGTGGGAGTTAAAAATGAATCTTGATGAACCACATAAGCCATTAAAAGAGGTTGCCCTCAAGTTGTTTACATTCTACTTGGAAAGATAATTAACAAAAAGTTATTAAGGGCAACTGACAAAGCAACACCTACATGAATACAAATATTAAACTTCAGCCAGAATGATCCTCAAATAAATGTGAAGAAAATTAAGAAAATTCTAGATGGGTCACCTGAGTCACCTTATTCAACACTGAACTTCTCCTCCTTGGCCTCAAACCTTGTCCCTGCTCTGTACTCTTTCTCTAATTGATCCATCCAGTTCCCTAAACCAAAACCTCCATAGTCTCCCTGATGTACCCACATTACTTTTGTTTTGGCTAATATAAGCCATTTTTCTGACTCATTAATTTTTCAGTCTTACTAGGCTCACTGTGCCACTTGGAAAGAACAGGACAAAATTTGCTCCCAGACTTTTTTCTTCCCTGAGATAAGAAAATGACCTGCTGAAAGCCTTCCAGCAGGGGGAAAATATTCAGAAAAAGAAAAATCATTGCATTTCACCAAAGGGGCAAAATCTAGAATGTCCTAACCTAAATTCTCTCTTCTTCTCAGACATTATATGTCTATGTTTGTGAGAGTATTCAACTTGTAATTGGACCAAATATTCTACTGACATGTCTAATTCTTCCACTGTACAATGATTATACTTCTTTTCTAGAATGGGAATATCTTTTAAATCCCTCTTAGAGTTTGAGTAATGCAGTCAGTAAAATTTATCATTAATGTCTTACTAATGATTGCAATAATAAGAGATAAAATTAAAAAGGGGAATAGCAACCACAGTACTAAGAGAAGATGGGAAGGAAACATAGACAAAAAATAAATGAAAGAAATGAGATGGCTATTAGATATTTTGGAAATCTCTAGTATCTGTTCACTTAGAAACTAGAAAGCCTGACCATTAAAAGAAATAAACAAAGTATTTTTTGCTCCATTTTATGAGTGGTTGCTTACCTGGCTGCTTAGCTGACACCATACCTTAGTGGCTATAATTGTCAGCTGATCACATCTGCTTCATGTATTGCTCTTATGCCTGAGGAAATTGTCTATTCATTTGTTCACCTTGGTACTTTGAATCATTAACAAAACTAATAGGGAAAACTAAAGGCAAAAAATAGAAAGAACTGCCTTTAGCTAAATAGCAGGTAGTCCATATAAATACACACTAAATTACAAATGTCTCAAAGCTGTGATTCTGGTTGAGGTTCCTCACTGGTTGAATTCCCACTCTGTGTCAGGTGCTACAAAGTTCATCTCTCCACCCTGGTGCTCATCTTAGCTCTCTATTTTCATTGTCCCTGTCCTCAAGCATCATTCACTTCTTCAAGTCTGTACTCCTTTCATAAACTAGTTGCAGATCAATTCCTGAAATCTCTCTCCTTGAATAGAGAGGTATTTGGGACTGCATACTTGGAAAGATTATTAATTCTAGATAAAATAAATTGATTTTTAAATCTTAGATTTGATTCTAATAATACTGTCCTCAACTTCTTCAATGATAATGAAAATAAGAATTGGGTCCTCTTCATAGAATTACTTTAAGGACTAAATGTGACAATACGTATATGTAAAATACATAGAATATAGTAAAAATTCAATAAACATGTTGTTTACTAAATATTAACATTCAAGATCCTAGAATCTTAATCCTTTTTTTCCCAGCCACTTCTGAAGTCCAGATTCCAAGGGTACTATAGAATGTCTGTATATTCTATGAAGATCTCTTCGTGTATCAATCATTGGTTTCTAAGTGGGGGAAAAATTAGTGTATTTCACACTCAGTTCATGGCTCTTTCTCAATGTCCTATCAGTATCTCACTTCAGTATTTCTATTTTGTGTCCCTTTTTTTCTGATCTAGTTTACCAAAAAGAAATTTTCCAAAGAAAGAGAGTACCTGCATCCAGAACTGAGTTTAGATTTACCTAACCAGCTCACCTGCAGGTTAATTTTATAAAATTAATTACTATATAAAGGATACATAATAAACAAAAACAGAGACCTTCTTATAGAGATACAACCTCCTATGTGACACCACGTGACATGTGTTGTTTTCCCACACATCTACTCTTGGGCATTCTCCTGATCTCCTGAAGAGAGTCCATGAAAAAGTTCAAATGTTCTGTAGAGAAGCAATTCTCTAGATATTTGTACGTAGAAACATTAATTTGAGTGAAAAGTATAAAAAATGGAAAAAGGTGCATAGCTCTTCATATATAACATTTCAGTAAATTTAAAAATGTGCACAGTATAATGAACCATATTTGTAAGGGTACATACTAACAGCACATTAGTGCCTACAGGGAAGAAAGAATCGGAAACATAAATCAGAGGTGAAAAAATAAAAGAGCAGACTTCCACAGGACTTCCACAGATAAATTATGCTGAATGTCAGTAAGTACAGCTATTTTAAGTACCAGTTAAAAGATAAATTATCTTAAGAAAGATTATTCAAGTAAATGTATTAAATTACGCCTGTTAGGCTAGGCTCTGCTGCAGAAACAAAGTCTGCAGATAATATTACTTTTATTGTTACTACAAAGTTGATATTTTAGAAGATGAGTTAAATATGAAAGCTTTTGGACTCCATAAAACCAACCACAGAATTAGACAGATTTACCCAGTGGTTGGTAGCACTGGATTCTTCAGACATTCTGACTTGGGAGAGCATAATTATGGACAAAGAACAAACACGGAGAAAGGCAGAATGTGTGCCTCCCTTCTGTGAGCAGCTAGCTCCCAAAAGAAAAGGGGGATAGAAAGACAGGTTAATTTTCATATATTCAGTTTGCCCTTCAAAATTCACCAATCAAATTAAGTCATTCTTCCATTCTGGAAGAGGAGTAAGGAAGTGGAGAGAAGACGAGATTGTTAGCATACAGAACTCCTCTTCACATGGAAGGAACCCTGAGGAGAGGGGTTCCCGTCATACTCCCAACATTCAGTAAAACACAGTGAAAGCCTGAATAAATCTTCAGCCATATCCTTTCAGCCATCAAAAAAACACTACCTACCCCTCCTGAGTTTTGATCTTTAAAATAGCTAACTTTATTTGAACGAAATTAAGATATTTTTCACTTCCAAATCACATTTTTATATCCTACAAATCTTATAATTATTACATACATTTTTTTCTCTTTCTGGAAGGCTGTTCAGGCTACTATTACTAGCCCTCTAAGACCTTACTAAGTCACTTTATTTCCCCTACAAAACAAACTGAAAAATAATTTAGGCTACTAACAAGTCTCTAATTGGTCAAAACTAAAGCTGTATTAGGGTATACAAGACACAATACATTTCATAGGAAATGCTGAACAGCATGCGAACTTCATATACACTTTAAATATCTTGTTTCTATTTGGTTATCTTTTCAAAGAAGAAAATCTATCAGATAAAGGTAACAATATAAAAGAAGAACCAAAAAAAACCATTTTTTTTAGATATGTGTTGGGCCAGGAATGTAAGAGTAGAATGGAAAAATACAATTTAGATAGTATACACCATACTATTCCCCACCACTATACAGTTCAGATTGCTTAAATATAGAAACATTTCTTTTTAAAATCTGCACATATGCTATCATGTGTCTCAAACTATTTTTTAATCATTCGCTTTTACTTGGTTTAAGGAAGAAGGTATAATAAATCTGGCAGTATTGTCAGATATTTCTGATATTAAAGACAATAGATCTATTTCATAGTTGATGTGTTATGAATGCACAATTTATATTTAAAAAGGAGAATTCTATTCCTTTACATTTATTTAGTGGGTATCTCCATGGCAACTGAGCACTTTCAGAAAGCCTAATATATGACACACAAAGAAAAATTCGAAGACAAAAGAAAAATCTTATACTTTCCATGTTTTGCAGACTGAAAGAAAAACTTTTGAGTTGAGACATATTTGCAAAGGAGAAAAAAGATCCAGGAAACAATATGGACAAAAACAATCTCTTTCTGTAGGTAAAGATCCCAGCCTGGTAAGCCTATGCTACCAGAAAAGCTGCTCCAGGAAAAAGCCTTCACAAAAAGACTAAATCAATCTCATCACAGAAAAGGTCACAGAAATAATCTCACCTAATCCTCTTGTTCTGCACATGAGGCCCGTGAAGCCTAGTCAGGTGGTCTGAACTCTTTGGGGTCACACAACCAGTTTGCCACGAGCCCTATCTCTGCTTGAGGCCAGTTGCCCTAGTCTTCCACTCCTTGCACACAGTCAGATTTCAGATATCCCATTTCTACCTCCTGTCATCATTAAAACACTGCTGGGATTCAGAGGTCTTTGACTCTGGTCAGAACACATTGAATTTCTTTAAAAGCTGGTTTTTAAAAAGCTTTATGGTATCAATCAAAAAGTGAAAATGGTAGTATAAATACCTACTTATGGCTTGGATATGGTCTTTTTAAAGTTTATTTATGGGAAATGTCATGAACCATGAAGGGTCTGAGATTTTATCCTAGTTGCCACATGACAGATTATGCTACCAGTTTCATGGATGCTGGTCAAAGACACAAGACTTCTGTATCCAAAACGAAAGGCAGTTTATTCTTCACAGCAATAGCTAAAAGGATCCACACTGGCACGATGTCCCCAAATCTCAATTCCCAAGGGTAATGTGAAGCGAGCCACTGATGTCTGTGTATTAGTTACAGATGAAGAATCCTAAACTTAAAGAATCCAAATATCTTATAATGGATAGTGAGTCTACCTAATTTTTGTCCAGAAAGGAGACTTTATTTTTATTATACTGGACAGAAATAAAACCTTTTCTTTGCTCCAGGGGTCAATACTCATATTATGTCTGTCTTCCAAGGCCATTTGTTTTACAAATATTCTTGAATAAATAGTCCAGAGCAAAGTTAGCAAATGCCTTTGCTTGCAGAAATGTAAGAGACCTTTAGAGAACTGTCCTGAAATAATAACTCATCTCATTGCTACATTGCCTTAGCCTCTGAGAAATTTTCCCATGAATACAACACTACATTAGCCAGGATGATTAATCTGAAGAACAGAGATGAAGTGCTATCTCTACCATGATTTTTGTTGATAAAATTTTATTGGAACACAGCCATTTGTTTATGTTTTTTCTGTGGCTGTTTTTATACTTCAGTGACAGTGTTCACTATACCTCAACTATCAGCCCAATACTGAGAGGCTTTTGTCATGAAAAGTGTATCACTGTGCAACTGTAAATGGTATGAAAAGCCAAATTCATGACAAAAATTAGTTTCAATGACCATAATGATATGCCTGGAGTCACATTTGGCCCTTAAGATGAAAATATTTATGATTGGAACTTTAGAAACATTTCCCAACCTCTATACTCCACCCCCCAAAATGAGTCTATCTTTGGAAACTAGATGGCTTTCTCAAGTTTATGTATTTATCTTTTTACTGGACCCAATGGATTAGTAGAGTACGACACATTTTCAAATTACACAAGCCATGTCTTTGTCTGTACAGCGAAAGAATAAGGTAATTTTATATCTGTAACAACTCTGGCAAGTGAGTTGAGGCTGATATAATGCTCTGAGTTGATCACTTAAATGTCTCCTTATGATCACACCTAAGGTAAAAGTCATTATATTTTTTAGGATATTAATTTAATGCCTAGCTTTCCCACAAGATGTGTAGTCCTGAACATACATAAAAGTAAATGCTACTTACAATTTTGATGACCTCTAAGAAATACCTACCAAGGTCAGAAGATAAAGATTAACAATCACAGTCACTATGTCTTTGGAGCCTGATAGTAACTTAAGGCAATCACTTCAATTAGAATAATTGAGTTTAGTCTTTGCTTTTGCAGGGACTGCAGTAAGTTCAACTTGTCTTATTAGTCCCCACTAACAAGTGGGTGGCATTCATCTATTCCTTATAATTACTGAGTGATAGCTATGGAACAAATGAGGGAAAGCCATCTGAAGTTGATGATACTTGAAGATTCACGTGTTGAGACCAGCCCCTGATTTTTAACAGACTTCTCAGTAAAGTGAAGGACAATGGTGATCAAATTGTGGGCAGCCATCTGGTAAATAATGGCAGAACCAGAAATTAGTTAAATTAAGACTATTTCAAGAGTTTGAGAGAGCCACCCCAAGAAATTATCCTGTGTGAGAAAGACTTCTGGAGTGGTTGCTAACATGGAAGATCACTAATGTGTCCTCCTTAGTACTTCTCAAAGTCTTTCCTTCCACGAACAGGACTATTCTTCCACAGCCACAGAAAATTGTATGTCCCATCCCCATAGCTATGACTTTACCTTTTCTCTAATCACTCATTACTGAAACCCAGATCTTCTGTAAGAAGAATAAGATGCAAGAGAGAACAGTTTTATAAAACTTACAAAGACCTATGATGCCTACATCATGTAGTCATAAGACCACCACGAGTGAATTCATAGTATTATATTCCACAAAGTGACCATTTTCCGTATGGTCTAAGACCATTTTAATCAAACAGAGAGTCCAAGTGGCTGAATCAAAGTTTAGTTTGATTCCCTTAACTCCTCTTTTGTTTTGTTTTGCTTTGTTTTTGGCACCGGGAATCGAACTCGGGACCTTGTGTTTGTGAGGGAGGTGCCAGAATCACTGAGCTAAATCCCCAGTCCCCTTAACTCCTCTTTTGGCTGGCCTGCCACCAAAAATGTGTAACAACAAAGCTGTCCTGGGATTGCCATTTAGATGTAGAAAGAAGCATCACATCCAGGAATAGTCATGGCAGAACTTGTAACTTTCGAAAGAGGTATATATAACCCCCCCATTACCTCCTATTCTGATCATTACCCAGGAAGCAGCTGAGAGAAGGTGATCAATTTTCTGGGAACAGCCACATTATTAACCACTTCGCTAATGTGTATGGGCTGGAAAGAGGTGAGAGAAGTAGAGATAGAAATTTTATAAGCCAACTTTTGAGGAGATCATTCCAATGCTCAATGATTCCTATCTATGGCAGGAGGCTTCCTTCATGAAAAGAACATCACTTTCAGACTCCAAGTGGTCCAAAATGCCAAACATGAGACAAATTACTTCCAAGAGCTACAGTGATATGGCCATAGTCATAGTCTTGAAAAGAACATCACTTTCAGACTCCAAGTGGTCCAAAATGCCAAACATGAGATAAATTACTTCCAAGGGCTGCAATGATATGGCCATAGTCATAGTCTTGTTAAGACAGGCTTAGTAAATTCATAACATGAAAAAACTGATCACCACAGGGAAGCAATACTGACCCCCAACATATAGTCAGAAGAGAGCAAGGCCTCCAACCCCACATGATGTGGCTTTCCTATTGCGGGACAAATGAGTTAATTTGGGGAAGTCATTATAAGCCTCCTCATCAGAAACACAATCCTTTAATTTGTGGATGGTGGATATGTTGATATGTCTGGGACAATGATGGATCTAGGGTGCAATAATAGCAATCTGAGCAGCAGCTTAATAATAGCAAGCTTTTTCATCGGCTTAATTCTACTTGCTCTTATTAAAATGAGACCTTATTATGGACATCTACATGAGTGACCCAGACAGTTTGGTCAACAGCTGTAATTTGTTTCTATGATTTCACCGGCCCAAAGAGATATATCTTTAATTTGCCAATCATAATATTCCATGTGGCAGACAAGCACCTAGAATACCAACTACAACCTATAGTTGGTAAAGATATAGCAAGGCTTGCCAGGGGGAATACTGACCAGAGCATGAGAACAGCACCCTGTGCAGAGTAATCATGTCCATGTGCAGCTCTATATGCTGGGGCACAGGACAAACAGCTATAACAGCCTAGTGGATAGCTGTGGGATTCACATTATCTGAACTATGAACAGGCACATTGGAAAACCTCTGTGAACAGAGTCCACAGCCTTCGTAGAGATGACTGCTACTTCTTCATACCCACCCAACGTGTTGTTCAGACCACATCAGCTGTAGTCTTGGATGTGCCATTTCACTTTACAAATAAAATATTCTTGCCTCATTAGTTGTTCCATCTGAGTTAAACCACCTCAAAACAGGAATATCAGGGTAGTCAAAGTTCTCCATGGGTGAGACATTCAGTTCTGCAAAGCCAAGTGGCAAGCTAATAGATATTCTCTAAAGGGGTGCACTTGGAATAAGTTCAAGAAAGAAGAGAGATGATGCATCTGAAACCCAAGACTTCCCCCAGGTGAATACTGCCTGCCTCTGCCAGAGGGTCCAGCTGGAAAAGCCAAGCAGTGGGATTTGTAGTTCAACGGAGTTGTCAGGATTGTGGGATCTCCAAAGTACCATCATTTCTTGACACATAATTCTTCCTGATCAGAATTCACTTTGAGACTTATGGGATGGGAGGCACAGCATGTTCACATCAACTCTACTATACATGCAAATGTAGAAGCAACACTCACAGTCCACTGAGTTAGCCCAGGGTCCCACTCACAAGTCTATGTTAGTTTCTCTTTCGCATCCTTTTCCCCATTAACTCTTTGTCCAATCTTATCAGCTTATCTGATTCTGGGCACTATCTCTCCCTCAATACCAGATATGATGTTAAATTTGATACTTGTATCCAATAGAGACATAACAGTTTGAATCCTTTTCCCCTGTAGCACACTCAAAGAGGTGAGTATGCTCTTTGGTACCTCTTGAGAAGAGGTACCAAAGCTTCACCCCTATTCATCTTTCCTGATGAAGGGGCGGAAGGAACATGGAGAGAGGAGGGCATGCGCATGTAAAGAGATACAAAAGAAAAACATGGCTCTGTGTGAGACTAATTTACTTTCAGTTTTGAGTGGCCAAACCAAATGAACTTCAAATGGTTTCCATCTGCCCAACACTGTCTATCAGATGGCAAGATCTTCATGGCGAATGCCATCTATTTCAGTACTGGACACGCTTTTTGATTTTGCAGCCACAAGTATGTGGCATTCCAGTTGGAGCCAGTGGGGTTTGCCTCACTCAAGCCTGACATACAACAGCAACTTTTGTAAAGGACAACACCTTAATCTGCAGCATCTGCATCTCCATTATCTCCATTATCTTAAAATCTTTCTCATTTTCACTATATTAATCCTTCCTACCCAGGAGCAGGGGATGTCTGATAGGTAATGTGAAATAGGGAGAAAAGGGGCAAAGGGGAAAGAAGTGGGAGGGCTAGGGGAAAGGATAGAAGGGAATGAGATTAATATGAGAAAATGGAAAAATAGAAACAAAATCTTTGTAAATAGGGAGGAATGGAGGGGTTGAAGGGAGGGCTGGGCATGGGTGAAAAATAAGAACCAAGAGAGACTATGAAAAGGTGCAAATTTCCAATGATGAATGTCATTATATTGTATACCTAAAATGTACCATTGGTTAGAATGAATAATCGATAATGCAAAATATGAAGAAAAGGTCCAAAGGGGTAGGGGTAGTGGGAGGGGCAGGGGAAAGGAAAGAAGAGAAAGGAAAAATATTGAGAAATGGAAATAAAGTCTTTGGAAATAGGGAAAAGTGGAGGGGATGAAGGGAGGGCTAGGAATGGGGAAAAAATAAGAACCAAGATGCATTATGTAAAGGTACACGTTCCCAATGAGAAATGTAATTGTGTTGTATACCTACAATGTACCAATAAAAGAATTTAATTTAAGAAAAAAAATCTTTCTCAGTGTCAACACAAGAGAAAGGAGGGTTTTCCAGCACTACAGGGCTATGCATAAATATTTGTTTAAGAATTTGATTCAATTTTTCATTTTCTGAAGAGTCACCTTCACCAATCTTTTAAACCCAATTTGAATCAGTAACACCTCAAATACTTGCTAATATCTCATTTTTTAACAATTTTCCACAGAGTCTGTGTCAAGGAAATCTCTCAAAGAAGCCTAAGGATCTTCCAATGAATTTCTTAACCAGAAAACCAGTGGAGGGACATGCTCTGAAAATTTTTATTTTCCTCTCTAAAGGCCTAAGAGACACAGGAAGCATGAAGTCATAGAATGGTCCTGCTGTTGCCATTCTTCCTTAAGCAAACATACACTCTACTCTCTCATCTCTCAAGAAAACCAATTGTTTTCTGTCCATAGGGCTTGCAAATTTCCTTTTGGGGTTGTTTATAACTGTCATTAGGGGTACAGGGACCATAATCTTCTGGTCTCCCCAGGATAAATCTTAATAAAAGTTGTTACAATGGGGTAGAGTTGAGGATGACAACCAGAGTGACAAGATAGTCTTCTTAGTAGAGAAAAGAATTGAAACAACCAAAGCACCATTCAGGCCTTGTCTTTAAACTTGCTTCCTCATCCTCAGCCTGTAGTGAGTATCCACATTTCTCCTCAGAAACTAATAGAAAAGTGGAAGGTCAAGTGTTGTCCAGTTGACCATGTAGTTTGTTCAATATATCTGTTATCATTTACTTATGGTGTTTCTCGAGATCCTATTTATTAGCCATCCTTCTGATCACTAAAACTATCAAAAGCTTTTGGGGAATTAAGATTTTGCCATACATACAACAAGTTAGGCAGTCATAGTTTCATGGGTGGCAAAAAGGAGACTTCCAACACAGGGACAAAGATCAGTGTATTACAGCAACAGAAAGAAGTATTGTACCACATCCCCATACCTCAGTCCCCAAGGGTGATATTAAGAAAGCACATGCCATGGGTTGCACAATAGGAGAGAAATGCCATGCTTAGGAAACTCAAATCTATTATGAAGGATGGTAAGCGTATCTGCCCTTTGCCCCTAAATGAGACATTCTCATACTGGATGGTAAACAAAGGACACACTGTCGTTTGATCCAGAGAGAGCCACTGTCTCTGTCTTCCACAGATGTTCACTATATAAACAGTGAAAAGATAGCCTGAAGCAAAGGCAGTCTGGGCCTTCGCTCATAGATGGGAAGAAATGTTATGGACCCATATTGTCTGTCTCCTAATTAGGTAAACAGTTAGTGAGGTGATTTGTAAAAATGTGTATCTCCACATTTTGGGCTTGGAGATAAGATGCATTTCTTGTAATAAAGTTGTTTTGTGAAAATCTACTTTACATAAATGCTAGTTATATTATTTTTCAATGTACTTCAAATGGGTATAACTGTTTAATCTTTGAAAATTTTGGGGTTTAAGATTAGTAACAAATGTGGCACACAAATGCAGTCACTCTTGCTTTGAATATTGTTATGAATTTAACAAAATCTAAAGCTGGCCCATGGAATCATAATGGTTGAGGACATGGAAACTAAGGACAGAGAAGATGGCAGGGCTTCTGGAGGGCAGGCTGTCTACCCAAGGTTGCATGGATGGGCAGTGCGGGGAGTAGCAGATCTATCCTCCCATGATTGCCATGTATAATTCCTTTATTAAAGAACATTAAAAATGCTTTGGAAGAGGGAAAAAGTAAATCTCTATATCAGTTTTTTATTGTCATGCCAGTATATCAATTTTAACACATTTATTGAGTTAAACTGACAATCAATAAACTGCACATATTTAAGATGAAGATTTTGTCAGTTTTGACATATGTATACACCCATTAAACCAGGCGCATGATCAAGTTAATGAACATAGCCATCACCTTCAGAAGTTTTCTCAGGTAGTTTTTTATTTGTTAATTCCTACTGTTATTAAATATCAGATGCTTTTCACCCAGAGTAGCTGAAGTTAGTTGAAGTGCCAATTTCTCCTTTGAGGTAAAATTTTAGTTTTACCAGACAAAGCACGATAAGCGATTCCTGGTGAGTGTGTGTGCTTTAGGGCACAGTCTGGACTAAATGGTTACACTAAGAGAAATTAAGAAAGTTTCCTACCATTATTGTCAATGACATGTGAATAAGATATTTAGAATAATTATTAAGTTTCACTTTAGTCCATGGAGATTTCATCTTGATAATGTACCCATCAAACAATTTTCTTGCAATATTTAGGCAACTGCTGAAATGTAATGCCTTGATTTTCTTTCAAGTTTTCTGCCTTTTTTTTTCCTTTAGAATTGGCTTCTGAAAAAGAGAAGTGCTTCCATTATATTCTCCTGGAAGCAAGTTAAGCTAATTTAAATGTTCTTTTCATCTTTTAAAGAAAGATATCCTTTTTCTGTTTTAGGGTTTTCAAAAGTAGATTTTATTTTCATAGTTTTTGGAATATGAAAATGAATAATACCAAACACTAAGTCATAGAACACTAAGTCATAAATAAATAATACTGAACACTAAGTCACATAAACATAGTATGAAACCATAGGTAAACAAATAAAATCACAAAATCACATACATATATATATACTTTGTCATATTAATAAATCAATTATCACTCTATATAAGTAGCAAAGAACTAGTATAACTTGTATAATCATTTACCATGAAGTGCAGCAAGATTTACAATATGGATGCCTATGAATTATTTGAACTAGTATTTTGCTTGGAATTCATTCTTATTCAGGAGGAAAATTCCAGTGACAATATGTAAATATCTTAAGCTTGGTGACCCAATGGGAATCAACAGAACTATAATTACTCATTAATAAAGAGTGCACAATTAATATTACAAAATTTCATGTCTGCTACACAAGTGCTATTTTTATATTCGTGTTTATCACATTAATTTTTGTTGATTTTTCTTTGGATTTTTAAAACCAGGTAATTTTAAAACATTGTATCCTCTCTTTTTAGTACATCCTAAAACCTAGATGTCTATTCTAGGAAGTTGAACCTCAAATCAGATGGAAATATATCAGAATGATTAATTGTAAAACAAATATGAATACATTTTCACACAGTAGACTGAAAGAGGCTTAGAAATGCAAGAAATAAGTGATAAATGTTCATTGTTCTGCTGTCTTAAGCAATGACAGTTTGATAGGAGGAATTGAAAGATTTTTCTGAAACTAAAGTAATTTTTCATTATATTAGATAAATATCACTCTCAAGAAAGTGTTTGAATGGGCATAAAGATATTTTATTGGCCATAGAAAATTTAATGAAATTTCCATGCTTCAAAACTGCTACCATGTTAAAGAGGTTGGCCTCAGAGAAGATAACAGGATGGCCAAAATCTAACCACCACACTGGGGTTTTAGACTCCTTTTCCTCTCCTTTCTTCCTTTACTATATCCAACTCAGTTAAGAACTGTACACATTAATTAAATGCTATGGAGAATCTTGAAACTTCTTGGTATGATTTCTACCATTACTTAGTCTACACCATCAATATACTTCCTGGATCTGGCACAGATTACATTCTTCTGTCTCTATTATCATCATTCTTCTATCTATAAATTAGTTGTTCTCAGGACACACTATTATAATCATGAAACTCATACTTACTCTTCCAACAAATTCCTCTCCATCCAAATTTTATTTTATTTTTCCCACCAAATTTACATCTCAAAGTTTGATCCTTAAAGTAGACCCTAGCACAGAAGACTGAACCAGCAAGTCACTCTTTAAAGAAATACATCAGCATATGCATTTCCTTCCCTGTGCTGTGTGAGAATTCTGAAGTCGAAGAGATAAAAGGACATTGCATCAGGAGATTGATGGTGATAGTTGCACATTATGAATGTATCTAATATCTCTGAACTTTATACTTAAAAGTAGCTGAGAGGGTAAATTTTAGGTTATGTTCATTTGAGCACAATAAAAATTTTTGAGGAAAAAAAAAAGGATGGTGGCAGAAGCATTAGGTTTGCAGTCAACCAGAATTTGATTCAAATACTTAGCTCTATTATTTTCTAATTTATATGGCAAATTACTTTTCTCTGAGAATAATATCTTTCAACTGTAAAATGGAGATAACGAGTTAACCTACCCCACATGATTCTTGTGCAAATCAAATTAGAAAATCCAAATTATGAGCCTTGTTCAGAGTAAATACCAAATAACTGCTAGCTATTAAATAAAAATTGAATCATTTTTATAAGTTGGGTTTTTTCCTTAATCAAGGCCAAATTTTCCTGACATGCAAAAGGTGTTCGATTGTACAGGCAGTCTTTCTAAAACACAAATCATTACCACATTCAGCAATTCCCTTTAGTTACTGTCTTCATCGGGTCCTTGCTTTCCTAACACTATGTTTCAGCTCCCACCACCGTGCATACACTGAGCTTCAATCAAGCCAGACTGGGGCTGAGGTCAACAAGGAATCCCCCACACTCTGACAGAGTCTCCCAGCCCTCTGGCCTCCATCGCTCTGCATTGCCACACTGCCTCCATTGCCCTTTTCCACTTGACCAAGTCTTCCCCATCTTTCAAGCCTCAAAGGCAATGATCCTACGTTAGAGGGTGTTCTGAGACCTCCAGATACCAGTGTTTTTATAGCATTTCGTTCATATTTGTATTGCAGGGTCTGTCTACTTGCTTTATTTTTGCATGCGTTTGTTCACACACTTCACAATCATCTTGTGGGCAAAAAAGCCACTGGCTTCTTTTCTTCCCTGGTGTCTGTCATATATTTGCCATTCAACAAATGGAAAATACATGGAAGGAAGTATTGGATATTACTGGAAATCTTAACCCTTAACTGATGGCCACATCTACATACAGATATTAATGCTCAACAATTTTTTTTACTTTCATACTGACATGATTAGAGTATGTCAGAAAACTTCCATGCAACTGTATTACACTTGAGGGCAAAATGTTTTAATCCATCATCAATTGTATATACATTTAACTGACCAGCAAATCTTGACAATGTTCTGAGGGTTTGTAACAGAGGTTTTTTTGTTGTTGGTTTGTTTTTCAGTTGGTGGGGGGGGGGGGGGTAGCAGAGATCGAACTCGGGACCTTGTGCTTTCAAGGCAGGCAGTGGAATCACTGAGCTAAATCCCCAGCATGTAACATAGGTTTTTTTAATGGTGTCAATGTTTCTATAGAAAGAATCCAAACCATCCTATGTTATGCAGAAGGAAAAAACTTGAAATGGACAATGGTAGTAGGTAGTACTAGGCAGGTAATATCTACTAGTGGTGAAAACAGAAAAGGCAAGAGGGGAAGACTGAGAAGAACTGGCTAGACCATGGTTTTCCATGGACCAGACCTGCAGTTCACAGTAGCACATAGACTCCTTTGGGAAAACAAACTAATTTTAATACTAGGAACATCAAATTTTGTTAAGAAAGTAAATGAACTGAAAACAAAAATCATTTGAAAGTTATAAATATAAATTACATTTTGGATTTTCCATGCTATTACTTCCCATCTGTAGTGTGAATAGCTCGGAGCTAGTATAGAATCTATCACACACCAAATTAAATACTAAGGGACTCACCAAGTCCTGAGAGTATGACAGCTAAGTAACCCGTCATATGCTCCCTCATTGACTTTACAAAAAAATTCACACTAAAATTAAAAAGTTCCTTCCATTTGTAAAAAGAAATTTCTTACAGCAAGAAAACACCGTATGAAAAATAGCCTACTACTTTACTTTAAACTGGTGTTAGTTACCTTCATTGTTCATGGTGAGAGGGGGTCAGGACAAGAGACTGAAACCAGCAAGACCCAGTGGCCTAGCTAGCAGAGATATATCGGCACTGGCACCCCCAGTGCTCAGGAAGGGAGGCAAGGAGGTTAATTCCAACACTAGGGCAAAAGGAGAGGCATTGAGCAGCAATGACCTAGACAAGCAGTATGAAATTACACCCTCCCATAACCACACTTGAGGAAAACTGCCTTATAATCAAGTACAAATATATTTCTTGAAGCATGAGATTCCTTCCCACCATATAATGTGGGAAAATGTGAGCAAAAATACCTGACTTTCAGTTTTGAAATGTTCCTCCCAAGAATACTTATGAAAAATGTAACAGCTTTGAGTCTGTGGTAAACTGTGTAACTGTTCACAATTTAGCACTGTTCTTCCTGTGGAGAAATTAAACATCCTCACTCTCTTAAATGTGGGGCAGTCTGTGACTTGCTTTGGGCAATGAAATGTGTGAAGTGACTAATGTTACTTCGAGCAGAAGCTTTAAGAGCAATACATTACCTTTCTATCTGCCCTGCTTCCATAGCAATTGGTAATTTTCAGCTGAAAAGCTTCTCTATTATCGTAGATCCTGGAGTGAGGATGGCATGGAACAGAGCTGCAGTAACCAGCCTGCCATGGATATGCAGCATAAATAAGAGATAAGCTTTCTTTTCTTTTCTTCTAATTTTCTGAGATTTGGAGGTTTGTTTGTTACTGATGCATCACCTAGGTCATACTGACCAATAGACACAGCACTTCTCCAACTGTGATACAGCAGGTCAAAGGGAAGGCTTTTTGGTGTTTAATTTTGTTATGCTCTCCCTACCATATGAATGGCAATAACATTAGGAGATGAATCATTAAGTAAAGAATGATAGGCACTTTATTTCCAAAACTAGATTCCCAAAAGTAAAGCTGACATTCATTTAAATTAAAAGAAATCAACTTAAAAACAAGCTGTATTCTCCAAAACAAAAGACAGATAATAGGAAATAGGAAGATAGATTTTCTCAAATAGGAAGAGGAACGAGAGATGGAGAAAGAGGGCAGAGCAGGAAGGGGAAGGAGATAAACGAAAGAGCTAAGATGTGTCATGCACCTGTGCCAACTTCCTGCAAGGAGTGTAAACATTATGTACCACAAACATATACTCATAAAGAAAATGAAAAAACAATTGATTCAAAAAAAACAAAAAGGAAAAAAGTTGTGTTCCAAAAGATAATTTTAGGCCAGCATGCTTCTTACAAAGGAGCAATGTTAGAAATGGAAGTTAGAATCCTATTCTACTCCTCCATTACTTAGTCCTGAAAAGTTAATATTATTTCAGTAGCATAATTTGAAAAGATAGGAGCTATATAGTTGGTGTATTAGTCTGGATTCTCCAAAGAAGTAAAACAAAGAGGAGATAGGTAGACAGACAGACAGAAAGATTCATCATGCATTTACATATACATTGTACATGAGCCCATACATATAATATAGGATAATATAGTAACTGGCTCACAAGATTATAGAGGCTGAGAAGTCCAAGACTCACAATCAGCAACTCAGAAACCCAGGAGAGCTGATGTAACTCTCAGTCTAAATCTGAGTTCAAGTTTGAAAGCAGAAGCCAGATGTTCCAGTTCAAAGACAGTCAAGCAGAGAAAATAAATTCTTTCTTATTCAGCTTTTTATTCTATCTAGAACTCTAATTAATTTGATGAAGCCCATCTGCATTAGGAGGACTACCTACTTTACTCAGTCTACCAACTTAAATGTTAATCTCATTAAAAAACATGCTAGAAGACAATCTAGAAATCATGCTTAACCACATCTTTGGGCACTCACTCCATAGCCAAGTCAAGTTGACACATAAAATTAACCATCAAAATTTATAAGATTATTTCTTGGCAAAATGAACTAAAAACTATAATTTAAGAGCCAGAACACCAAATACACACCATACACATGTTTATTTGTATGCTTGTTGATTTTATCTTTTCCTCCTCTATCTGTGCTTTAGCCCTAGAAAAAGAGCAAAGACTCCCACTACACAAATCTTTACCTGCTTATTGAAGTATTAGCTCTTAAGGTTTTGAGGATTCTGTGTCAACATGCCATGACAATTCAACTGGAAAGGCACAGGGGAGTATAAATTTGCCTTCATAACACTACACTAGTTATCTATTGCTATATAACAATGACCACAAAACAACAGCTGAAAAAGGATAAACATGTATTATCTCACAAACTTTCTGTGGGTCAAGAATGCATTTAGTCTGGGGACTCTATTTCAGGGTCTTTCATGAGGTGTCCCTAGAGATTTCAGCTCAGATTTCAGTCATATGAAGGACTGACTAAGGCTGGATCCACTTCCAAAGTGGCTCACTCACATATCTGATAAGTCAGTGCTTACATTTGTCCCACATTTCTTTGCACATAGGCCTCTTCATAGTGACGCATAAGTGTCCTTACTCAAATTATCTTGAGTAGCTGGCTTTCCCAAAAAGCAAGTAATACAAGAGGGATCAAGCCATGGTTCTTATGATCTTCCCTATTAGAACACACACTGTCATTTCCACAATTTTTTGTTAATCATGCAGATTAGCTCTAGTAATAGTCTTGTTTTCATCTCTGTGACCAAAATTCCTGACATAAAAAGCTTAAAGGATGAAAGGCTTATTTTGGCTCATAGTTTCAGAGGATTCAGTCCATGGTCAGCTGGCTCCAAGGCAAAAACATCAGGCAGAAGGGCATGGCAGAGGACACCTGCTTACTTCATGACATCCAGGAAGCAGAAAGAAAGGGAAAGAGCCCAAGAAAAGATGCACCCTTCAAAAGTACCCCCTCAGTGATACACCTCCTCCTTCTTGGCCCCACTTCCTAACATCATTCTGCTATGAAATCATAAATGGGTTAACCATTGGATGAGGTTAGGGTCCTTGTAATTGAACTACCTCTCGAGGTTTCTCTTATTCCAATCAAGCTGTCAATCAAGATAAACTGTCACAGTCCCCATTCAATATGGGAAGGTACTGCACAATCTAGAAGCATCCAAATGCAGAAATTTTGGACAGGTGTCTTGGAGAGTAGCTACTATATTTATATTTCCCCAGAACTGTTTTGAATATTCTGACCTCTGGCTTTTTTCATTAATTAAATTCAGAGTTTTAAGTTTAGCTCATACATAATTCTGGCCAATATAATTTCTATTGAGACATCTATAAAATCATTATTTTTAAATTCACATTTACATTTAGATGGCAGGTAATACAATAATTATTAAAATTAATTTAATATATTTAATCTATTCATTATTCTTGTGATATGATTCAGCTAGTACTAAAAACAGATATCAAAAAGTTATTATCATCATGTAAATCTCCCTTTCTTAATTTTCAATACAGTCTTTCTTACTCATATCCAGCAATGGTCATACAACTAAGCCCTAAGAGTTTAATAAAAAAGCAGTGTGAGACAAAGTCTATTATTTTTATGCAAATAAAACAGATGATACCATATTGAAAATGTGATCCTAAAGTTTTCAAAAATTTAAACGCTAAGGTTTACTTACATATTTTCACATTGTCTTTTATGTTAATTGTTTCAAGTCTTGAAAAATATAATTGAGAAGTCTAGTAATATCCTTCACACTATTCTCTCAATCAACAAGTATTATAAAACATGGCAGGAAAGATGCAATCTCTACAATTTAGACTAAGAGAAGTCTAATAGGAGACAGATACAAAAGTAAATATACCTAGAAGGCCCCTAAATGTAAACAAAAGTTTAAATATAACACTAACATAAATATATGAATCGTGCTAGTTCCAAGTCCCACTTGCTCACACAGAAAATACAGTCCCTTAAGAACCCCTTCCTCCATCCTCATTATCAACAAAACTTGCCTTTGAAACACACTGTTTGCTACACATCCTCATGAATATGTGCCTGCTCTTCCTGCCACAGGACCTGCTGCCCTTCACCACCACTCTTGGGTTAGTCCTTTGTGCTACTAGTTCTATGCTTCCAGTCCTTTAGCCTGCACTCTTCTGGTTTCACCCCACCACCACCACGTTCACTCAGAGCCCTCATTCCTCACAGGCATCACACACACGAAGGCACATCTCAATCCTCTCTGCTCTCCATGGCACCTCAGTATTTCAGCAATCTTTTGTGGGGGGAGAGTGGGGTGTAACCTGTGTTATTCTGTTTATTCTTAATAGGAGATTCCACTTCCAAGACCTTTTAGCCCAAAGCATCATAGGCGTCTTGTTCTATCATCTCTCAATCTCAGCCACCTTAACCCACCCTCTGTACCTTTCCACCACACCCTCTTTACTGGCCCCTTCATTTGCTTCCAAGCATACCTGAGTCACTTCAGTGTCCCCTGCACCCCAGCCACTGCAGTATAGACATAATCTATATTTCTTAAAAAAGATATCCATACTCACTATGTCTAATTCCTCATTTCACCATCAATTACCCTGCCTATCCTATCCTGTTATTCGTATCCACCAGTTCATGACAGTACTAAGATGGGATCGTCAAAGGATGGTTAGATCCACTGGACACTTACTCCTTGTAAGTGGTTCTGCATTTAACATTTCTTCAGACCCCTCCACCCACTAATCCCTTATTCCAGATCATGTCTTCCAATGGCCTGCTGCTATATGAGAAACATTGCTCATGCAGTCCACAAAGCTGTGAGACTTGGTTTAGTTCCGAGCTACAAGGCTAGAACATGAACTGTTCTTTTCCTTGAGTACACTGCTTATTACATGCCATAGCTCCAAGCAGCAACTGTAGCCATTTCAGGTTTTTGACCTCTTTCCATGGGCAGGACATTCTGCACTAATTCCTAGCTTCATGCTATAACCTGACTGTACTGCCTATCTCCCAGGAAAATATGTAAGAGCTTATTCTCCCCAGAAGCCAAGTTCCTGCCACTACTTTCATGCATCATAGTCTACAGCCAACAGCTCTGTATCATTGCCCCCACATTGGTACAAGAGCCCCTCCTGACATGTAGAGTATACCTTCCAAGGCCCCTGACAAATGCCTGAAGCTGTGGGCCATACCAAACACTATATATGCACTATTTTCCTGTACATACATACACAAATTTAATGCCTTTTCCATCTTAATTAAGATTTATTATGCGCTATAGGCATAACTTTTGCAATTTCAGATAGAAGAGCAAAACTAGCATGTTTCTTTTTCCCACTTCAATTTTACAGATAGAAAATTCATTCTTATGGTAGATCTTAGCCATCCTAGAATATATTTTTCCCTCCTTTTTAAAGCAAGAACTTTTTATTTAAAGGAAGCACTTTATAGTTTCTCTCTGGCATATCCAAATTGCCAGCATCAATCTTATGGTTTGGGGCATTATTAAGTAAGATAAGAATTACTTAAACACAGGGCCAGGGATTTAGCTCAGTGGTTTCACCACCTGCTGTGCAAGTGCAAGGACCCAAGTTTGATCCCCGGTACAAAAAAAAAAAAGAATTACTTAAACACAGCACTGTGATATCATGCCAGTCTGACAGCCAACCAAGTGGCCTACTAAGTGACTAGTGGTATGCTAACATTGGTATGCTAGAAAAAGAAGAAAGAGCAGTATGGTGGATATTTTCTTATGCTATTAAAAACAGTGCACAATCTTTATAAAACATGAATTTTTTAATTCTGGAATTTTCCACTTAATAATTCTGGATTGTGGTTGACAAGTAACCCGAGTAGTAGAATCAAAACTATGTGTAAGGCAGAACTACTGTAACTGCTCTATGTTTGGTCCATAAAAATATGTATCCCTCTTTTGCCCTGAGTCTTGTCTGTTTGGTATATAAAATCCTTTTATACATCATTTCCATTATTATTTAATTTTATCAGAAAGTGCCATGAAAATATCTCATTTTAGTTCTTAGCTTCACAGAATTGTTGTGCAGATAAAACCTTATAAAGTAAAAATCCTAAACAATAGGCTTTGTACAAATGTTAATTAGCAATAATAAGCATAAATGCTCAAAAAATGTAAGGCTGCTCATTAAAATACCTTAGTTTTTCCACGTCCACATTTGGGTCTGAGAAGCAGGGATGACATTGTACAGGCAGGGGTGCTCAGCACCATGAGAAAGTCTAAGAGAAAATTCATAGGCAACAGAGGTCATAGTTACCCAGTGTCAGTCTCTCCATGCTTCATTTGTAAATAAGAAGAATATTCTGTATACTCATCTATACAATGGAAAGAATGATAATGGATTAAATAAAGTACTATTTGTAAAGAGCCTTGAAAATACCTGATTCTGGGCAATTTACTCTAGATAACTCACCTAGTAGAAATCAGGCAGCCAAATTTTGAACTCCCAGCTCCTACAAGAAATTGCAGGAGATGGGAGTGGGCCTGAGTTAAGCATGGGTATCTTAGTTATGTTTCTCATTGCTGAGACAAAATACCTGACACCCAAAGTTAAAGGGGGAAAGATTTATTTCAGCTCACAATTTGTACAGGTTTCAGTCCATAGTTGCCTGGCTCCAAGTCAGGGTGGGTTGGCAGAGGGGCACAGCAGAGGAAAACAGTTCAAGGCAGCAGAAGACAGAAAAGAGAAGTAGTGAAGAAGCAGCTAGCACCAAGCAGTGACAATAGCAGCCCACTTTCTGTTCCTTATATTCTACTCTTAGTGTGGGTGGCACTCACACCCAGAATGAGGCAGCCTTAATCCCAGCATCATATCCTTAATCCCAGCAGCACACACTCTAGATCCAGCCACTTCTGAAAAGCTTCACCTATGACTGCATGAGGCTTTGGGGGCACATCTAGTTACAACCCATAACAATGAGCAAAGGACTGAACGCTGTACTTTCTTTTCAAAGAGCTCTTTCAGTTGGCCTCTTTTCTTAAAATATCCCTGGATGCTTGAACGGCAGAAAATCTGCTTACTTGGCAAGTATTTGCATAAGAGGAGAATGTAGGGTTGATGGTAATGCTAGAATAATAGGGAACAAAAGAGTTTCCTTTCTTTTAATAACCTGCTCATTACTCCAGTACAGAAAATTGAGTTGATATTTCTCATTTGCCTGAGCTTCTTTAGAACATCCTATGGGCTGTTTTCCAACAGAAAAGAGAATTCAATATTGGAAAAATAAACCATTCTTTCTCCTAAAAAACAAAAGGCTAGAGGATAGGGGGAGAATGAAAACTGTAAAATCACTCTTACTGTTTGAACAGCCATTCCAATTAAAAAGCGCCCAGGGATTGGTACTCCTCAGACCACTGCAGAAGGTAGACATAAAGAGCTCTGCTGGGAGCACCTGTAGAGTCATTTCAGCAAGGCCCCCTCCAGAAGCCAAGTGATCAATAGGTATCTCTCACCTCTTGCAGAATACAGCAGGAACTGAGGACACTAAAAAGCTGCACCGCCTCTTCACCAAGACCATATCAGCTCAAACCACAGCTCCCCTGTGCCAGCTCCTAGGAACGCAGCCCTCCTGGGGGTACATCAGCTAAGGGCAATGTGGTAAGAATGTTTCAAATTGCTTTAGCCACAGACTGGGGGAGCACTTCAGGAGCCTGCCAGCCCAGTCATTTTCTCTACTTTACAAAGACCCTTTCTATGGCTCAGTGGGTCATCAGGCACATTTTATGCCCAGGTATAAACAAAAGGAGCAGTTGCATGAAGGAGGAACAGACTTCACAAAAAGCCCAGCTTTACATCAAAGCTTAGTCCTCAGGTAAAGGGCTAAATCAAAGGCTTTCAAGTAAAACTAATCTGTGAAACTCTGATTTGAAAGAAGTGAAAAATTGAAAATACAAACTAGGAAAAAATCAAAAGTTAAATACAGAGAGGACAGGTGAAGAATAATGAGGTGCTACCCACTCATAAATAGTGATTGGGAATATAAGACATGACTAGTAGCTGCCCTAGATTAAAAGGACATTGTCCAAGCTTAAGACTTACATGTTCACCATCTGGTCTGCTTACCACATGGGACCAGGCACGTTTATAAGACAAGGGAGAATGTAAAATAGATACTTCATTTATCATGCTTATCTATTCCCTGAAATAAATGTAAACTTCTTTAGAACAGAGATTATATCTGTTTCACTAATTCCCTAGAGTTGACAACTTAACTGCCTCATAGCAAGTGTTCAGTGGGTAATGAAGGAAAAGAGGAAGGAATAAACAAAAAAAAAAATGAGCATTAACTTCCCAGCTATCCATCACCATAATTCTTATTTAAGGATATAAAATCAGTATTGGTACCCATTCTGAATACATCTGCATTCTTCCCACTTTAGGTACTTAGTGAATGCCACTGTTGCTGCTGCAGGTGGTGGTGGTGGTGATGGTAAATGTTGTAAGACACTTCTCCACAGAAAATCATAATACTGACATCAAATACAGTAAGTATGTTAAAAGTGGATAGATACTTTTCATCTGTTCTATCAAAATACAAAGGCTTGCACTCAAGAAGAACACTAGAAGAAATTTTTTCATTCTGAACTCAAAGAGGAATATGACCAGTAAAGTTCATCAGGCCTTGCAAACATAAAAACTCTAAATAAATTGTTGAGGGAAAACATCAAGGAGAAGAATGATCATTTGTCTTTGAAAAAGAAAAAAGAAGAGTATGACAATTCGTAGAAGCAATCAATGAAATTCAAGCTTTATATTGGATTTAAAAAGAACTTGCATAGGAGTGTTCTTTATGGATTTAATTAAAATGCTACATAAGAGACCTTTTTAATCTTACTGTGCTGCAACTGTATTAAGACACTCACATCAAAATATTTACATTTAAATATTTTATAATGCCACAGTTTAAAATATTAATGATGCCACAAGTAATCAGTGACATTTGTATAGCCCTTTCTATAGTAAGTTTGCAAGAAAACAGCAGTCTACCCACGTTATCTCTAGTCAGCTATTTGAAATTCAGCTTAGCAAACACACCAGCTTGCCCATTTCTACAATTTTAATGAAAACTCCTCTAAGAACTTAACTTCTTGCTATTACAATTTGCTCTTATTCTTTCTAGATAGTGTACTCGAGGGAAGAAAAAGAACTGTTCTTATGTCATTAAGTGCCACTGCTGAGTTTGAATATGCTCCTTTTCAGAGAGATAGATTTATGGAAATATTTTATTAAAAGTGTGAAAAAGGCAACTGTAAAACATAACAAGTGAGCAAGTCAGTGTTAATGGCATGTTCTATAGTGAAGAGATCTTTTACAGAGACCTAAGTGCCATTTGGGAACTGATAATGTTGCAAAATATGACATTTGTACATCATATAGATTTTGTAATTGCAAGATTCATTTTTAATATTTCCTCCTTGAAAGCACTAGTGAACTACCTCTCCAGAGCCACAGCAATAACCTTTTCCCTCCCACTGTCTTTCTTTTTTGTCACTGGCCAAGAAAAGGCAACTGAGGAAGACATGATTCTAACTCTCTTCTCTTGTTCTTTATAACAAGTCAAGAGCAAGTCTTTCTGTGATGATAAACACAGTCCAGACATTACATGCAAGCAGCATCACTTTCGAATATGAAAGGTGATTATTCCAGTCTGTGTTCCTTAGAGAAAATTAATTATTTGGGCTAATCATAAAGGAAGGATGGACCGGGGATTTAGCACAGTGGTTCCACTGCCTGCCTTGCAAGAACAAGGTCCCGAGATCAATCTCCAGTACCAAAAATAAAGAAAGAAAGAAAGAAAGAAAGAAAGAAAGAAAGAAAGAAAGAAAGAAAGAAAGAAAGAAAGAAAGAAAGGAAGGTAATGATTAGAGGAATAGCAGCCAGGTTACAGGGATTCTACAAAACATGTCAACTCCAGTGTATATTTACCAAGGGATTTCAGATATCTGGCTATCAGTTTTCTCTACCACAAAAAGGAGGGAACACTGTGCTATCTGCACAGTCCTTTGAGAAGTTTAAAACACATTATGCTACCTTCATGTGGAGCTGCTTATGAGAGGTTCAAATAGCAATAGTCTTAAATTTGGAGTTGAGATAAGAAACATACAGTAATGTGATAACATAAATTCCTTTTGACAGGGTATTTTCTGACTTGCAAATAAAGACCTTGTAAAATAATGATAACCCAGAGGGAGATATAAAAACATCTCCTGTACAATTTATACCACTGACGTAGCAGGAGGCTACTATCTCTCTGATCTTAGAATCCGTTTTCCAATGCTGCTTGTAATTACCAACTGAACTAAGTTTTTAATCCTTCTCATGCTTCCATCTTTTCTTGAAGAATATGCTTCTCAAGGAGAATTTCTGTTCCCCTTCTTGAAATTCAAGACATTTATCACATAGCTAACATCCTGCTGATACCAGAGGTCAGCCCACATATGTTTCACATTTCTTCAAAATACATTTGAAGAAAATACATTTTAATTTCTTTAAAATACATTTAATCCATCTTTATTAAGAGAATTTTAAGGGTTTTTTTCTAAACAGTTACATTATTATTAAAAAGTTAGACTTGAGGTTTTTGGTTTTTGCTTTTTGTTTTTGTACTAGGGATCGAACTTGGGGCACTGCACTTTTGAGGCAGGCAGCGGCACCACTGAGCTAAATCCCCAGCACTAGACTTGACTTTTTGAATCAAATAGTCTAAACTAGTCAGGCAAAGGACAGAGATATCAGTACAATAAAGATCATAAACATGCTATTTTACCCCTAGTTCCGCTTTATTTACTGAGCCTTAACAGTAAAAGACATTCTACAGTACATCCTATGACTTTTTCTCTATATTTCAAAAATGTGTATTCAAAACCCCAATGTCCCTAGCAATCACTATCCAAGAACAAAAGCAGATGTCCTGAAATACCTGGACAGGTCAGCTGGATCAGATTGAATGCTTCTAGGCAGCTGAGATGACATTTTACTTAGTTTTAGATTGGAGGACCCAGATTTAATTTTTTTTTAAAGTTTTTTGAGCCAGGTCTTGCTGGATAGTTCAGTCTGACCTTGAACTCACTATGTACTGCAGGCTGGCCTCAAACTCATGATCCTCCTGCCTCAGCCTTCCGAGTGCTGGGATTATAGGCATGTGCCACCCTACCCAGCAATAAAAAACTTTTAAGGCAACAGGAACAGTTCATTCTTATCCTTCCAGCATGAACAATTTAATTCAAGGAGTATTTAACAAAAATGTACTATTATAAATGCTATGGAGAACTTTGGCAAAGTAGAAGGTACTAACCTATCTTAAAGCAGCTTATAATCAAGTTGTATAAAAAGCACACCTACTCATGACATGACTGAGTAACAATAATATAATTATGGTAGGCAGAATTCTAAGATGGCCCGATAATCTCCAACTTCTCTTATGACTCTTGTGATTATGTTATGTTACAACATGACAAAAAGGATTCTGCAGATGCAATTAAGGTTACTAATCAGTTGGCCTTAAGATGGAGAGAATATCTAGATGGATATCATGGAACCACATTGTTCTTTAAAAGCAGAAGACAGTTTTCTCTGACTAGTCCCAAAAGAAGTCAGAAAGATTCCAAGAAAGAAAAAAGATCCTAGATGCCATTCCTAGCCTAGGGATGAAGAGGACAATATAATGAAGACTGTAAGAAGCTTTTGGAAGGTGAAAAGTCTGGCTGATCACCAATAACAGGAACTTCCATCCTATAACTACAATGAACTAAATTCTGCCAAAAACTAAAATGAGTTTGGAAGCAGATTGTTTACCAGTGTCTCCACCTCAGATCCCAGATAGGACCCCTTGATTTCAGTCTTGTGAGACCCTAAGTAATGAATATAGTTATGCCCACCTGGTCTTCTGACTTACAGCTATTTTTAAAAACTGTGTTGTTTTAACCTGCTGAATTTGTGGTAATTTGTTACCCAGCAAAAGAAAACTAGCATCATAGTATATAATAAGTGCCAAATTACTATGAACAATCAGAAAGTATGTGAAAATTTGAAGAAAGGAAAGATTAATGAGGCTAAAATGGACTGCAGCCTCCTTGTTGGCTGCAAGTTTGCCTATACCTGTCCCTGGGGCCTTTGCACATTCTATTCTTCTTGTCTCTAGTGGCCTTCACTTTTTCTAATAACCATTAATCAACTTCCCTCCAGCTTTCTCTGATATCTCTATCCTGTATTGCTATCTCCTTTCAATGAATTTCTGCTGAATTAAGTTATTTCTGAAATTTTTCTCACCAATATATTCTTACTGATTCCAGTGTTATGATGTATTTTCCTGTCAACTCCCAAGCTGATGAGCTCAACTCTCTGTGTTCCCAGTCAAAGAAATTAATATTAAATATTTGGCTTGTCTTTAATAAAACTTATTTTTGTACTTTCCTTACTGAAATCAAATTAAAGCTATTTCTTTCTCTCATATTCACAGATGAATACCTAAGCTTCCTTCTTCTGAATCACAGTTTTAAAATAACTTTATGAGTAGCTATATATATATATATATATATATATATATATATATATGATCAGCACTGACCATATATTCGATATCTCTGAAGACACAGGATGGTAAAATCCCCTGTCTTAAAAACTTGCATACTCAGGGATTTATTTCCAGAGTTGAACTATACCAAGATGCTATTTTTGGCACTGCTACAATTACTCCTTGAGAAATTATTTTGGTGGCCTCAACTACTTCTCAAACTCTAGAGGCCTTAATGTCAGAATATTGTTTTATATTCTGTTGATAAACTGCTGGTTGGGCAGCAGTTTGTTTACTATCATCTGAAAAGACTGTCTGAAGCTTTAAAAAAATCATTTTCCTCTCCCTGTGTTTCAGTACTGTCCTCAAGTGATTGAGTGGTTTTTTTTCCCCTTTTAGTTTTCACAAGATAAATTTCTACAAAAATCAACTGTCTCCAAAAAATGGTTGTTAATAAAAAGTAGAGTGAGCCCACTGCAGACAGACAGGTCTGTGCACACCCTACCGAGGTCTTGAGTGGCTCAGAAGGCACCGAATCACCCCGCTGCAGACAGGCAGCCACCTGGTTCCACACTACAAAGACACAGAGAACACCAGACCTCGAGACCAAGGTACTGAGTCCCGCTGTTCCCAGCCCGGAGGTAGGGGCTTCTGAGCCACCATTCCACTGCTCCTGGCCCAGAGGAAGGGGCTTCCAGGCCACCATTCCTCCCAATGCTACTGGCCCAGAGGGAGGGGCTTCTGAGCTGCCATCCCACTGCTCCTGGTCCAGAGGAAGGGGTTGCCCGGCCACCATCCCTCCCGCTGCTCCCAGCCCACAGGAAAGGGCTTTTGGGTCACCATTCCTACGGCTGCTCCCGGACCCTGTCCCACCTCTCCCAGCTCAGAGGAGGTAATCCATGCAGGCGCTAACAGCCCCCTGCCCCAGTGGAAATGAGAAAACACGTAAATAAGTCTCAAAACCGACTTCCAGATCACCTACAGCAACCCCAAAGGGAAATGAGATGGAATACTCTGATACTCAACCACCTGGAACCACTGAACTGGCAAGAAAAGGGGATCTGGAAAAAATGAAATCAGAAATAATTTCTCAGATAACAGGAGAAATTGTGCCCCTAGTGCAAGACAT
>NW_004624731.1:24014392-24030341 GCF_000247695.1 Heterocephalus glaber | reverse complement strand
ATTCTAAATACTAGTCCTCTGTTTAAGGGGAAAGGAAAAAGAAAGGAAACAAAATGTTTCAGAAAGAAGGAAAGGAGAAAAAAGAGACAACAGTAAATGAAAGAAAAGAAATAGGGCTTTAGTAATATTATTTTTATATGTGGAATGGAGGTAGGGTGAAAAGGGGTCAGGAATAAGGAACCTTACTCCTGGGACAGGAATACAGAAGAAGAGGGGGAGAAGTAAAGATGGAAATTGAGAAAAGCTATAAGAAAGTTGGAACCAGTTAATTGCTGATAGAAATCTATGTTTGAAACATTTACAGAATGTTTCCCTTTCCAATATCATGGCAAACAGGTACACTGTGTTTCTTGTTGTGGAAAAAGTTCTGTGTCATTGTGAAAGTGCACAATGTATAACCTTAAAATGTCATTGTATTCCTTGGGTGCAAGTACCAATAAATGATCACAAATGTATAATAAAAATAAATAAATAAATAAATAAATAAATAGAAGAGAATGTTTAAAAAGCAACAATTAGTATTTCTCCAAAACTCTTCAGAAATTTAGATTTGTACAACACCAATACAAATCTTAAAAATGTGCTTGTGCTTCTGAAAGACTATTCATCTCCCAAAAAGCTTTTGTTTTAATGTACTTTTCTATGTTTTTTCCCATTCTCCATGATTTTCCTTTTAAGAAGTTAAAGATACTCCAAAGAAGTCTGCAATTATTGTCAAATTCATAAAGATATGTCATTAAGAACAATAATGAATAAGTGACTTCAAAGTCATTTTTACAGAAGGGATACATGGATTACGGTAAGAAAATACAGGTTTTCATTCAAATCTGCCACTTACTGACAGTGTCATCTTTTCTCTTTCCAGATCCCAAATTCCCATACCTTCCAAATGGAGGCAATCATACCCACCCAGCAGACGTCACAGAATACAGAATCAAATTAGGCCAGACACATTAAAGTTATTTAAAAGGCAGTAAATGCCTTGTGGTTTCAATCCATCTATTAGTAAATTGAGATCAGAAATTATATATGATATGCTTGAAAAGTATAGTCTCAAAACCTTATATTTCCTCCAGTTCAAGTTAAACTAGTTTCAGATCTATAAACATTTATAGACTAATTGAATGAATATGTATGGCTCAACATGATTAAAGTAAGATAAAAACCTACTTCTGATTTAAAATTTAAAATTATATATTTTATAGATATTTATAATTTAAAATTATATATTATGTATGCCATCACTCAGTTGCTATGATACATGTTTTACATTTATTATGTTATTTAATCTTTACAACAACCACAATCTTAACCTAACTCTAAGCCTCATCTTATAGATACAGCATCTGAAATGCAGAGCATGACAGAGCCCTGCCGATCACACAACTGGTAGATAAAGGGACTGGGACTCACACAAAGGCGTGAGTCCCCAAGTCTCTACAGTTTTCTACTTTGCATGCATGAGAAAACAATAAAGAAGAGCATAGAACAAAATCAAATAATGCGGTACATTTTATAAATGCAAAAGAAAGGGATTTGGAGCAAGAAGAGAAGGCCGCAAAGAAGCACAGTAATGTTAAGTTGGAATATGAAGTGCAACTTTTAGGTTAATGATTATTACATGTAGTATTGAATAGAGATCATGCACAAAATGGATTCCTAATATTTCCTGAGTAAAAAAAAGTGATTTGTCTAAGCCTGATACAAAGCATTTAATTTTAAGAATCTACCTTATAAGTTCATTGCCATTTCAGTAGGGAGGAATTTTTTTTTCAACAAAAGGTGGTAGAAAAACTAGATATGTCAACAGGCAGAAAAATAAAATCATACCCCTTCCTTACATTAGAATTAATTGAAAATGAATCATAGACTTAAATGTGAGTGCTAAAGCTATGAAACTCTTGGAACACGGAAATTTTCATGATCATGTGTTAGGCAATGAATTCTTAAGTATAACATCACAGAAAAAAGCAACAAAAGAGAAAAATAGGTAAATTAAACTTCAATAAATTAAATTTGAGCTCCATAGGCTACCATGAAGAAACTAAAGATATAATCCAAAAGGGTGGCAAGAAATATTTGCAAATAACATATAAAATAATGCAAATCATAAGAAGAATGGAAGGAAATATAAGCTTGCTTCTTCTCTGATTTACCTGCCTTGCTTAACATTTAGTTTGTATCACTCAGACATACATAAGCACAATACTGAGCTCCTATTCTGAGCCAAGTTCAGACTGCAAATCAGTCACGTAAAATTCTTCAACAAAGATTTAGTTCTGGGTCCAAATATGCAAAATAACTTACTCTAAAGAAATGCTTTTCAAAACAAGGCTGCATAAATGATAAAGAGAAATTTCCAACCAGTTAAATGACAAATAATTAGCCCTTTAATGATGACTATTATACTGTTCCATCTGGTAAACTATTCATTTTTGCCTTTTAAATGGAACTACAAGATCACTGGACAAGATTGTATTTCCCTATTTTACATTTCTAGGTTTTTTTCAGTAATTGTTGAGGATATCACACAAAATGACAGTTTTGTATATTATTCTTTGCTAAATATTAAAATGGGGCAATCAAAATGGTTAAAGCTATCTCTTTCTCCAATCCTTCAAAAGTTACCACTCTGTATCAGTTTAGAATCCTCACTTTGTAAGTAATGGAGAATCCAGTTCAAGTTGGTTTAAACAACCTCAGATGTATCAGCTCTTGTAACTGAAAGTTCAGAGTAATGGAAGACTTCAGCACTGATTTGATTCATCAGCTCAAAAATATCAAGGACCTAGGTTTTTTTCCTCTCCTTTCTACCTTTCTTCTAATAAGCACTCTCCAGTATCTTTTTCCTCTGGTTGTGACAAAAAAAATTTCCTGCCACATTTCCACATATTCAAATCACACTTTCCAGAAGGAGAGAAATATTAATCTTTTTAGATTCTACTAAGCATCACTCCATACTTTGTAGCCTAAACTTAGTCATGACTCTTCTCTAAGCCATTAGAGAAAGCACCCATTGATTGGCTTAGACTTTCACGCTCTCAATATAGAGACAACGGGGTACGTTTAGCTGGTTAGGGTTAAAAGAATTAGTACTCCCCATATACAGCTAGGATTGTTGAAATAAGTCATTCTCTACCTTTATCATTCCAACCCAAACTGGATAACTGCTACCAATTGAGGAGAAACAAGGAATAGTGAGGATGCAATTGTATATTCCTATCCGGTCAAATAATCCTTCCTCACATTTCAATAAACTACTGAATATCTACATGATTCCTTAATCCCCAAGATGGTTCAGGGGCTTTCTTTCTCTTTTTTCTTAAATTAGCTTTCTTCACTTTAAAGTTTGAAATGATTTTAGAATTTTTGAAGAGTTGCAAAGATAGCACAGAGAATTCCTTCTTTAATTTTAACATATTATGAAACCATGGTTTATTTGTCAAAGCTAAAAGATTAACACTGATACAGTAGTATAAATAAAACTATATACTTTATTTTTATTTCACCAGTTTTCCCAATAATATCTTATTACCCTTTGGGTTTCAGGCCAGGGCTCCACATTACATGCAGTTTACATGATACCTTAGATATTCTCCAATCTGGGGTGATTTCTCCACCTTTTCTAATTTTTCCATATATTGGGAACTGAAGTGTGCTGTTTAGAAATTTTGTACCAAGTTCCTCAATTTTGGCTATTTCAATATTTTCTCATTATTCAACTGGGGTTGATTGGAAAAATTGTGACCGAAACTAATTTCTGTCTTTTCTGAAACACAAAATTTTTACATCTTGATAGGGTGTATTATGATAATACATTTATACAGTTTATAATGATAAAATTAGGGTGATAAGCACTTGTACCTCTTCAAACATTATCAAATGTTTGTGGAATCAACCAAAATGTCCATCAACACATGAATGAATACAGAAAATATGGTGCATATATACACAATGGGATAGTATTCAGCCATAAAAAGAATGAAATCCTGTAGATTATAGCAACATGGGTGGCACTGGAGGTCAATGTATTAAGTAAAATAAGCCAGGCATAGAAAGACAAATAGCACATTTCCCACTCATTTGTGGAAAGTGAGAAGTCAATCTCAGAGAAAAATAAGTAGACATGTTCACCAGAAACTAAGAAGGGTACAGGGAGGGAAGATAGAAAGAAGTTAAATACAAAATACAGTTAGAGAAGAGGAACCAGTTCTGGTTTTCCATAGCACAGCAGGATTTCTATTTCCTATAGCCACTTCCCCAGCTTCCTCCCTCCCTTTCCATTCTCCTTCATATTCTATGGAAATGAATGGAAGATAGGGAAGAAGACTGAGAAAGCCGACTTCAAACTATGAGCCAAAGTTAAAGAAAGAAAAGTCACCACCAATTAGATTTCTGGACTCATCCACAGGCATGTGATCTATCACACAGGCATTCCAAGCAGGTCCCCAGGAATGAAGAGAGGGAAACAAGCAGCTCATATTTCTGAGGATAGCAGCCTTTCATACCCTGTGGGCATACTTTCCTCAGTGGAAGGCACCTGGACACCAGGGTATCATTCTTTCTTTATAAGCATTCATCAGCCTGGTGCCAACCTGCCCAGAAAATGTGCTCCATGAGAGATTGTGGCTGTAGCAATTTTAATATCAACCAATACAACTAAATGCTTCAGCTCAGTCCCTCGAGGGGATTTTTTTTCCAGAGGAGGACAAATTAATAGTATTACGTATTCTAAAATACATTTTGCCAGCTTAAAAAAACTGCATGAAAACCCTATCCTGGAAACAAAAGGCCTATAAAAGAAAACAACAAAGCAAATGTCTGTGTAAGAGCAGAATATGATTTAGTTTGAGCAATCCATTTTGCAAAGAGAAAACCATCATCAAACTAAGCAGTCATCTGCATACAAACCATGACAGATTTCCAATGAGATTTCTTTTTATCTTTGTTTAGGTGACAACTTTTATTATCACTCTCAAATGGACTTCTGTGTTCTGAGCCCTGAACTAGAAATATATATGTAGCAGGATTTCATAACATTTTTCCAAAAAGTAAAGCTTTCCCGAACTCGGGTCCCTGCGCTTGCGCAGGAGGCAGCGAAACCACTGAGCTAAATCCCCGGCCCTAGCTTTTTAATTTTATTTAAATGTGGTTTGTCTCATAAACAAAATGCATTGCCTAATTTAAACTCAAAGAAAGCTTTGAGTTTAATTCATTTAACTATCACCTGATTACCTCTGTTATTGATCCAATAAAAGAATTTACTAACACCCTGAAACAGTTGAATGCTGGTCTCTTTGCTTTTTTAAAATCACAGGACAGTATAAGAATCTGGTTCTATGTGCCGAGTTGCAAAATTTCTCATATAGCCATTATTACCGATAGAATTGTGGGGTCTTAACTACTTTCCTTTATAACTTTTACTAATAAATCTTTTGCCTTTTAGCAAGAAACTATTTTTGCTTTCAACATATTATCTCCTATATTTTCCCTGACAAAGGACAAAGTCTTTTTAAAAAGTCAACAGCTTGAAAATTTCAATACATTTTTCCTTATAAGAAGAACCATACTTTTAAGTGAAAACATGATTTCCAAAGATAAATTTTGCTGAATATTGGAAAGAAAGATCAGAGTTTTAGTAAATATGTCTTCTAGTTAGGGTAGGCAGTGAGGTAGCTATAGTTCTTTTTATTAATAACTCTATTACTATTATTACTTTGGTAAACATCCCCCTTGAGAATTGAGCATGTTTTCTAATTATCATAAGTAATGACATATTTTCAAGTAACCTGGTTGCTGATCTTAGTTGGAGTCTGGAGGCCTCAGCAAAGTGCAGTACTGAATACTGGCCATGGGGTCAGATAAACCAAAAGTTTATCAAGAGACTATATCCAGGAAATCTAGTAGAGGCATCAGAATATGGAGACGAGAGAGAGACAGAAGCCAAGTGTGAGCTGGCAATGTTATACTAGAAGAGGAGGTATGGATGGCGAAAAGGGACATCACAAGTCGGGAATGGATATTGCTCTAAGCTCTTTGCATACCAAGATACTCTTTTCAAAGCACCTGCAACTTCAGGCAGTGGGTGGGGAGGATCTATTAGGGCTAACAAGCTGCCTCAAATATAGATGAATGGACAGCAGAAGTTTCTGTTCACTTTGATTTTTTTTAATCTTCTGAATCATGCTGAAGGTAACTTTGATTTCACAGAAAGAATTGAACATCCTTGTCAAAATGATCTGTAATTTTCTGTAGAAAAATAAGGTATTATTGTCATATGTATATTTTTCTAAAGTCCTAATGGGAGATAAGTGCATTTCTTCAGAAGCTTCCTAATGAAATTATGAAAAAGCTTCTTTCTCTCCCAGAGAACAAAAGTGACAACTCCTAGTATTTCTATGAGACTGACACTAAAAACACCTACTTCTGAATTTCCAAGTAGGAATTGGGGTTCCAGTTATTGTTCCTAGGCCCTCAAGTTTTGTTTTGGTTCCAAAATTCAGGCAGGTAGTCAAGGACATCCAGTAAGCCACGTGAGCGCATGCTTCTGCACACTTCACTGAGCTCTAAAAATAAGGGCCAGTGAAAGAAAAATGTGTAGGCACATAGGGTATGAGTTTGCAAAGCCCCTCTGTGGAAGGGGCTTTGAAATATTAGACTGAAATTTTTCACACTAATCCTTACTCCTCTTCTGAATTTTCCAGGCAAATGCGTCAAAATAACTCTATCCACAAATCATAAGAACTTATAGGTAAATAACAAAAACAATGTCTCCTGATCAAGAGACTAATGCTGGTATCAGGGTTTAAGGATCCTTCATTATTAGGCTATTCAAATTTCCATAATTGGAAGCTAGCCAGATAACCATAGTTCACGGTTTCCCTAGATTCAAGGAAAAATGGCTATCTGACCTTTCAAATGTCACCCCAAGTCAGTAACTAAAAATAATAATAATAATGATGATTTATTTTAACTATATATAACATAGAAATTATGAAATAAAATTGCTTTAAGTTTCAAACATCTTTTAAAACACAGTTGTCTGATAATCACATTCTCTTTGAAACATGTCAGCTTTTAAAAATCCCTTCTCTTGAAGTGCACCAAAAATCTAAAAATGTATATTTCATCAGAAAGAAATTTTCAAGAAAAGTACATATGTACTAGATCTTAGACAGCATTTGCATTTCTGAGGGAAATGTCTAAAAAATGTAGACATCTACTATATTTGCTGACTTTACTCATAAAATTCAAAGCCATTGAAAATTGAGGTATAGATTTTGTAACTAAAATGGGAAAAAAATCAATTTATATAATTTCATGCCTTTAACAAATAAGATATTATCCCAATTTAGAGAGGAGCAACAGAGGACTAAAAGTATATTAAGTGATTTACCCAAGATCTCAAGGTTATTAAGCTAAGGAAATAACAATATGACCCCAGGTTCCATCCCTCCTAATGGATTGCTTCTTCTAAAATGTTGCCTTGTGATTGGTTGTAGCTAAATAGAGAAATAAAACATATGATTGCCAAAAATATCCTTAAATCACCTATTTTAGAGAATTGTCTTTTAAAAATTCAATAATACTTATTAAACTTGAAAAAAATTACAAAATATCTGTGTGACTTCAATAATTAAGAATTAAATGGCCTACAAAGTCATTCTGTTCAAATCATGTTCCTTTCCTGCCACTCTTCCACAGGATGGAATATGTATTAGTAGACAGAGTATAAGACCAAAATGAATTGAATTCTAAAATTTAAGTTAGAAAATGTCTAAGGCAAAAAGAGAAAAAGAAAAATCACAAGGTTAAAAGGGAGGCAGGAAATGGTTACCTTAATAATGTAAGAAGCAAGAATAACCAATATTTTATTACAAAACACACGAATGTATGTACACAAATATATATATATATGTGTGTGTGTGTGTGTATGTGTATTTCCTTTGAAGTAAATACAAATAATAATATAACATGAAACTACCCACTATTGGTATCCTCATTTTTGCAGGAATAGTGGTACCTTGGCTCATGAACTTAATTTGTTCCATGATTCTGAAAAAGATGGCCACGATCATGTTCAGGCAAAAAAAAATGGCCACAGTTTTGTTCATCACCTGATGGAGAGTTCACAGACAAAAACAAAATTTTACCAAACACTTCTGTTTGCAAACCAAATTGTTTGCAAAGAAAAGCATTTATGAACCCAAGTACCACTATATGTGCATGCTAAGTCCCAAATGACTACCACAAAATTTCACTGTGTGAAGACTTTTAAAAGTTAGAAATTTCCTATACTTTACATTTATCTTTTAATTCATTTTTGGAAAAATATGTAATGCAGTTGATTCACTGTATCTAAAACCTTCAAGAAGTAATCATTCTGAAGTTACATTTATAACTTTAAAAAGCAAATTATTTTATTTTTATTATCTAGAATGGAAATCTTTTAGAGCTATTTCTTGCCTTCTCAACCTAAGTAGACAGAAAATAATTTTCTCTATACTGACAAAAAAAATTTTGTGAACAAGATGCCCTCTGGGCCTGCTGGGCTAGTTATGGACCTTTGCATTCACTCTAAATGACCCCAGAAACCTGTGATTTACAAGGGATAGTACTTCATTTTATGCGATTTTTTGCTTCTCCATCAGTAATAGATCGTCAACTGTTATGCAGAGGATTCATATTATAACATTAAGAAAAGGGAGGGGTCAGAGTAGATTATTTCCAAGGCTCATTAAAAGTCATAATTCTCTTCTTCCTGATGTCATTTAACACCCTAAATTATTGCAGATGCTTTTACCTGCAAATAATAAGACCTGACTAAAGGGGATTTAAACAATAAAGACTTATTATCACCCATTGAGAAACCATGAGGAATCTCCAGGGTTGATAACTTCCCTGGTGTAGCAAAGTCAGAGTTCCAGTTTGATTCTCTGCAGTTCTCTTTGCTTTCACCTCGCAGTTCCAAGGGGGCCCTCTCAGACACCTTATCACATGCAGATAGCATCACACTCACGATTAATTTGCAATTTTCCTGTCTTGGGCCCTATTTTAAAAACAAGAAAACTTTCCAAATGAGCCCTTCATGAAGATATATCTACTTGTATCATTGTCCGTAATTATAACTCCTGCCCAGGACTTAGCTGTCAAGCTACCATGACCAGACTTAGACAATCAATATTTATCTACCTAGGAAGATTGAGAAAAATAAGAATGAAAACACTGTAGTTAACAAGCATTGGAAAGAAATACTACCTTTTGAACAAGTCTAATTTGCTGCTTCTACTCTGATATGGACTGTAAAGATAAAAATGATAGGCTGTTGAATATGTAGCTAAATTCAGATTAAATACACATTGCTGTCATTTCCTCATGAGTCAAATGTGTATTGATGTATTAATTTCATAGTAATTTCTTGAAATCTTGGAAAATCCTTTGGCTTCATTTCTTACTTCAAGCCAAACCACAGATAGCTAAACATTTATTCTTTCAAAAATATTGATTAATGGCCTTCTCTATACCAACCATTCTACTGGGCACTGAAGACGCAAGAGAGAGCAGAAATGAAATTAGTAGTCTCACCCAAAAAGAGCTTACAGTCTAATGAACCACAGTTAAGCTACAGGCTGAAGCATTATTTACTAGTTGGGAACTTAAACAAGGATAGGAATTAGAAACTGGAAGTGGTGTAAGTTTCCTTCAATAAATGTATCCTGCCAACCTGTGAAACTATTAGTCTTATTTCTGTTTTTCCAAAAACAGTACTCAAATCTTATTTCACACTTTTGCCTATGTGTACTCCTAATTTCTACACAACTTTTCTGTTATTTTACTTTTCAGAAAGAACATGCAAAAATTTAGTTTGATCAATGGGTGAAAGCGCTACACTGAGCTTGACTGTACTGTTGGCTGCTTTATTTTACTACTCCATATTTAAACAAAAGGCTGTCTGGCAATATTTCCTAAGATAACAACATTTTAGTTATTTTGTCCTATTATTCCAGTAAATTTTTAGTTTTGGTTTTCTTAAATAACCATACATATTCTTTCTTTTTAATTTAAATTAAAAATGAAATTACCTTCATGAGATTTACTATACTTTTATGTAGATCTCGAAACCCTTCCTTTCATCTCCATCCACCAGTTCCAAAGAGCCCCTTTGTAGGTATCTCCCAAAGCAATCATTAAATAATGTCACAAAATTATATTTCTTTTCTCAACTAGCAAAAACAGAGAAATCTACCTTTCTCTTATTCTCAAGAAGACAATACATTTGAAAATTTTATGGAACTTTTGATTTCTTAAATTTGTATTATCTATCTCCTGAAATAGAAAATAATCCCCACAATAAATTTAATGATGCAAATTCCTTAAGCCTGAAAGAGACCACTAAAAAGGCATAAACTAAACTCAAAATTATTTTAAATTTTTTATATAAAATGACTGATACTATTAGTTATTTCAATGTTTCTACTCATAATTTCAGAGGTAATTCATCCAGTAAGACACATCAAAACTAATGTTTGACCATATTTTCAATCATTGCAGAGTTATAGAAATACCAGACCTTTGGAACAAGTACTCATGGAATTTTTTCTCTTATTTATGCACAGTCCCAGCCAAACTATTGTCCAGCTAATACAACTGAATCTGTTCTCCATTCCATTCTTGTGAAATGTGGTCTCCTCTGTATACTGAGTCCCTGAAGACAAGATAGGTTTATTTATCCTTGTTTGGCCAACACAACCTCACAAAGTACTTTCCCTGTGATGGGCACACAATAAACATCCCCCTTTCTACTTGTGCATCTTAAGTAACCTAAGGCAACAGCAATCATCAAAATAATGCTAAAATATACAAAGTCAACTACTCAGGAAAAAAAGGAGTTATCTTGAACCATTTTTAGGAATGGTGAAAACACATTACACTCCCATTGATGAAACTGCATTCCAAGATCTTACTATTTATTTAGGAAGTGTGATGCTTAGACTTCATCATATTGATTTGATTAACTTGAAAGCTGCCCGAATTAGTGGAGCACACCTCTGGGTGTGTCTGGGTGGGTCATGGATGCATGACTTTTGGTAATACATAAAGTCCTTGGTCCTTCCTCCCTAGCACTGTTCCTCTGTTCTGCTACTCCATATGTATCTGCCTTGGAACCAGCTGACCATGGACTGAATCCCCTGAGTCCATGAACCAAATTAAACCTCTTCCCTTTTACTTTGTTAATATTGAGTCTTGCGAATTTACAACAGAAAAACTAATAGAGGAAGCTAAAATACATCCAAACTGTTATATAGAATAATTAGTAGGAAGCAAGAATACTAGAATAATTAGTAGTACACAAGAGTACTAGAGACAGACACCAAGAAAGATTAAAAGAAAATAGCTCTATCCCAAAGTTGTCAGAAAAATCTCTTCGGAAAAGCAGGATGTAAAGTTAAATCTTAAAAGCAAAATAGGATTTCCAAATGACATAGAATGATTGTGGGGACCTAAATGGGTGTGAATTAAGATATGAAACATGTAAGGTACAAATAATTTAAGAGATAAGAGGTCAATTCACACAGAGTAAAAAGTTCACGTAGAAAGGAGATAGGAGACACTGCTTATAGCAGCATGATAGACTAGTGGTGGCTTCACATGGCCCTTCAATTACAAAGTATCTAAGTTCTTCTCATGCATTCAATACATTTTAACATATTTAATACTCTTTAATGCCCTTCTAGGTTTATAGAAAATAAGTGATCATTAAGGATGGATTCTCTTCTTTCTTAACACACATGCACACACACACACACACACACACACACACACACACACACGCACGCAAATCAGAGCTGAGAACAGTGAACTTTAAGGAGAATCAGAAATCAGTGTTGTCCAGAAGGTGATAGCTCATAATACTTTGGCAGATAGGAAAACAATTCAGCAGCACAGTGGGAAAATAAACATGAAACTCACAGGCTAATCCGGAGACCCTCTAAAATTAGCTAAAGTGCTATTAGTTATACAGCACCCCCAACTCCCTGTAGAAACAATATAAATATCTGTCAGAGGAAAAGATGACCACTTTAAGCCTTCAGAATTCCCATAAGTAAATATCAAATTAATATGAACTCAAAACCAACAATGTGCAACTATACAAAGAAGTAAGCCATCAATAGGGAAAAAGGAAACTTTACATTTGGACCAGTAAAGAAATTACATAGGGATGATAAAATGTCAAATATTAATAACTATATAAAATGTTTGACAAAATAAAAGATAAAATTTTGAAAATTAGCAATCCACAGAGATTGTCAAAAATAATCATGTAAATTTACAGAAGTAGCCAGTCAAAACTTTTAGAAATTAAGAAACCAGTGAAAGTTAAAAATTCAATGTTTAGGTTAAAGAGATTACATTCAATAGAGGAGAGATTAGCGAGAAAAAATGATCATTTTAAGTAGATGTATAACCAATATTTAGTAGAATTCAATACTCAATCAGCATTAAAAAGAAAACTTTAAGCAAGCTAAAAAAGAATTCTCAACCTAAGAATCATTATAAAAATTTAAATTATTCCCCTTAAAATGGTTTTTAACATAGGAAAACAAATGCCCCTTATCACTGCTTTTTTAATATGTTTGAGAGAAAATATTGAGAATATCCTAGTTCCTATCCTCATGATAAGAAAGGATTTTGTTGAAATGTAAAAAGAAGGTACTCATCATAACATACTGACAAATTTAACTACAATATAATAAATCTTACTCAGCAAAGAAAGAAAAAAGCAAATTTCAAATGGAAGAAGATACTTACAACATATACAGCTGACAATAAATTAGGAAATGGTATAAAGAACCTCTAGAGAACCAACAGAAAAAAGACAAAAAACACAATAGAAAAAAAAAGGTCAAAAATCAAAGCAAGAATTTTGCTAAAGAAACACAAATGGATAAACTAGTAAAAAAGATACCCTCAATCAGAAAAATGTAAATTAGCATATTGATGACATGTAATTTTACATTCACTAAATTAAAAATTTTATACAGTGTAAGTGAAAAATTGTAGGAAAAGTTTGACACAAGAGGTGATTTTTTTTTCCAAAATGATTTACATCTACTTGCAGAAGGTAATTAAAGAAATGAGCAATCCAAGATCATCTCAATCCAATTACAGGAGTTGAGATGATTCAAACCTGAGCTGAAGTGTTTACAAAAACTCATCTACTTGTGTTCTCCTTTAATGACAGTAAAAAATTTCTCAAGGCCCTAACTCAAGGTATACAGCAATGGTGGCCAACCTATGGCATGTTTGCTGCAACAGGCTGTTTGTTAACATTGAAGAACCATAGGCCCTCACTTGACTAAACCTGAAAACCAATTTTTGCCCTCCTCTCTGAAAACTATCAAAACTGCTGCCTTATCCATCTCTTCCTAAATAACCAAAGGCCTCTCAGGGTAAAAGTGGCCTTAAATTCCTTACTTACCTCTCCAGGCTTTCATCTTCCAGATCTTGGGCCCATAATTCTTCATAATCCTTGTTAGGTATGTGATGCCTTAGGGATACATATAAAACTGGGGATTGACTTTAATATTCCTCAATGGGTAACCTGTTTCAAAATATTAGTTACACCATCACTGGGACTAGAAACCAAAAGAAAAACTTTTTAAGATTCTGTTTCTTTGGGCTTTATGCCACAGATGACCTCAAAAATCTCTGTCCTGGGGTGAAGATGTAGCTCAGTGGTAGAGCACTTGCTTGCCATGCACAAGGCTTTGGGTTCGATCTCTTAGCACCTCAAAAAACAAAATCTCTTTCTATTCGCCCTGTAAACTTTCCAGCAAAATATTTCCAAATTCTTTGATAAACAGGCTGGTTTTTCTTCCTTCCATGCCTCTTATTTTCTTCTGCCCACAGTTCTCAGTGTATGTGAGTGGGCTGGCCTATTCCCTTCAGTTCCCACTTCCATCTATTACTCGGATGTCCGTAAAAAAATGACTAACAGCAGATTCTATGCCTGGTGAGATTATGGGTAGCTTTTGCTTTTATTTTTACTTGTATTTTCTAAAGTTCCTGCGGCAAACTTGGTGTTTAAACTTCTCATCTCTAAAGTTGTAATATTTCTTAACAATCTAAAACCATGGGCTATTATTTAATACCTCTGCAAAAGTTGATATTTACTTCTGCTAAATCAAGTCAGGCTGATCCATTTCCACAGGTGATTTTCATGTTTCCTTAGGACTTTAAAATTCTACAGCTGCTTTCCTGTAGAAATAATTCCCACACAGGTGTCCTTACTTAAACCAAAGACTTACAATCCTGTTTCCAGGCCTCCCTGTCAAAAAGCTTGCTCTTTTACTAACTTGGCACTCACATATGAAAGATTAAGGGGTCTTTTCCCTCTTTTTCCTTTTTCAGTAGTACAATGGGATAGTATTTCTGAAATATTTTCAGATGCACTTTCATACCCTGTAAATCATGCTTTTCCGACCCACTGCCCACTCTTTGTCAGAGAAAGGGCTAACACCAGGTAGAACAATCATTATTGCTCAGCACTGACTGTCAGATTTTTTTAAAATCTCTAACAACAGAATGGTCTTCTAAGTTAGGCTTTGTTGAAAGAGAAAAAAAATTATAAATTCTTACAGTTTTAATTAACATTATCAAGAGCCAGAGTGTAGAAGTAATTCAAGTTGTGATACCAGAGAGGCCTGTGGACTGCAGAAGGAAGAGAAATGGGAATAAAAGAAAGCACCAGACATATGTACCAGGAACAAAATGGCAGGGATATGGAATATAATAACAGTTCAGGGATCTCGTGTGATCAGTCCATTTGGAACTCTGGGAAGACACTACACAGAACACAGGACTCCCACACACATTGATGCAAGATGCTGCCTCAAAGCAATCTTAGTGATAAGACATAAATACCCAGAGAGAAGACTGGATTAAGTGCTTCTGAGCTTCCCTTGACTGTTGGCTGAGATAGAGAGGTCTCAATGTTACCACAGGCACAAAGAGAGAAGCTGAGTTGAGCACCTGTTGGAGTCTTAAAAGCCAGTCTGGTAGTGATCAAGAGGACACTTCCAGAGCTGTAAAGCTAATTCCCACTAGCGCTGGGGAGCATGATTCAGACTCAGAAAGGACTGCAGCTTGGTGAGAACCAAATCTATAAAGGTAACCAGGCTCTAGTAGATATGAGAAAGCAAAAGGCTATATCGTCTGCCACACATCAGTGGACCCCATTCCAAGATGCCAAGAAATATACCATGATGTGTAAACTATAGTAGAAATTAAGTAGGCTAGCAAAAGACCTACTAGTAGAACTGATAAAGCCTGTTATTGCCCCTACATCTCCAGACACCTACTTGGAGAAAAGAATGAGAAAAAAAATCTTAGAACATTTATACAAGAGAGTTTGAAACTGACAATGACTCAGATTCAACTGATTGAAAAGCTATACAGATATCCCTCACTTAAGGACCTACCTGTTTAATGACTGTTCAGACTTACAGCGAGGTACACTATTCCAATTTACAATCCACCACTCGGACTCATTACCTGAATTTGTTCTTGTACAGTTCAGTTAGAGAAATGCAAATCAAAACAATGCTGAAATTTCACCTTACTCTGAATGCAATGGCTTTCATTAAAAACACAAAAATCAACAAATGCTGGTGAGGTTGTTTGTGAAAGAGAACACTTCTACATTCTTGATGGGAAAAAACTAGTACAATTACTGTTTCAGTGTGGAGATTCCTCAAAAGACTAAAAGTAGAAATTCCATTTGACCAAGCTATACCTTTTCTGGGTATCTTCCCAAAGAGCTAAAGTCATCATGGTATAGTGCTACACGCACACCCATGTTTATAGCAATACAACTTACACCAGCTACATCATGGAAGTAGCCTATATGCCCACCAACAGATGAATGGATAAAGAAAATGTGAATATA
>NW_004624731.1:23994526-24011731 GCF_000247695.1 Heterocephalus glaber | reverse complement strand
AAATAAATAGGACACACATGTGTAAATACTGAATAGTTTCTCTAGTGTGAGAAACTGAAAGTGTAAATAAGGGTTCAAATGATTAAAATGAATAATTGATAATTTGAAATAGGAAGAAAAGGTCCAAAGGGGTAGGAGTGATGGGAGGGAAAGGGGAAAGGAAAGAAGGGAAAGGAAAAATTATGAGAAAAGAAAAAAATGAAAATGAAGTCTATGTAAATAGGGAAGGGTGGAGGGGGTGAAGGGCATACAGGTAATGGGGAAAAAATAAGAACCAAGATACATCATGTACAGGCACAAGCACCCAATGACAAATGTAAACATATTGTATACCTAAAATGTAACAATAAAAGAACTTAAGAATAAAAAAATAAAAAATAAAAATAAAATGCCACCTTGGGTATGCCATAAAAAAGGGGTTGGAAAATTAATTAAGCATCACATTCCGAATGTCACCTGCTCAGGAAGTATATGTAAATCTCAGGTTTCTGCCCATATCATTTTTATATAACACTAGGAAAATGTCTCCTAAACTATCCAAAACAAATTATAAAATATTTTCTTGAATAACAAAGATTTTGCCAGTAAAATATATCATGGGGGAACTATTCTCATTTTCTAACCTTTGTCAGGCTCTCATCTGTTGCACTAATTTATAGAGGACACCTCAAAATAGTACTACAAACTTGGTGCCATAAAATAAAAGAAACTTATTTTGTCATAGTTCTAAGTGCTAGAAGTCCAAAAGCAAGTGGTGGCAGACCCATCCTGTCTCCAGAGGATCTAGAGGAAAAGTTTCCCTCGCTTCTTCCAGATTCTGGTGGTTGTTGGTCATCCTAGGCTTCTTTGGCTTGTAGCTGTATCAGTCCAACACTGATTCCATCTTCACACAGTTTTCTCATTTCTATGTCTGTGGCTTTTCCAACTCTGTCTTTTATAAAGACATTTGTCAATGTAATTAGGTCTCATTTGGGTAATCTAGGGTAGTTTCAACTCAAGATCCTTAACTTAATTATATCTGCAAAGACCCTTTTTCCAAATAAGGTAACATTCATGGGTTTGAGACGGCTATGTGCTATACCTATTATACAGGGAAAGAGAAAGAGAGGCGGGGGATGGGGGATGAGGGAGCAGGAGGAAGAAAATTGATTATAGAGAAATTAGAGATACAAGAATAACATAGGTAATGGATGGGCTTTAATAGTTAAGTTTCTAATAAAAATAATACATTATCATATGTGTGTGTTGGGCATACCCCAAACACATTTAATTTAAAATCTCCTAGAACAACAGAATCTAGGTTTTATTCAACTTTGAATTTCAATGTCTAACCTACTATTTTCATAACATGGTAACCAAGCAGTAAATAATGGAAAGTACAATCAATATATATTATATAAGGGCTGGGGATTTAGCTCAGTGGTTTCGCCGCCTGCTCTGTAGGCGAAAGAACCCGAGTTCAATCCCTGGTACCAAAAAAGAAAGTATATACATATATATCATATAAAATAAGACTGTGGCTACTTACTGCTTGTTTTGCCTGGACTTAGAATTGACTTTAAAAACATCAGATTTCACTAAGGATATAGAATTGCCTTCATTTTGGAAATATTGTTTTTCCTGTAAGATGCTTAAAAGCCACACATTATTTTAAGCACCAACAAAAAAATTGGGACCTGAGAAAATGTGAAATAGAAAATAAAACAACTGTGGATAATTTTGCTATGGGAATTAGAAAGGTAAAGGGAAACTAAGGGAAGCCTAGTCAACATTCTGACATGTCCCGGAAGGATTTTGTGAGAAGTCCACATGAAAAGCACAAAGGCATAAATGGTGGAGAAAAGCATAGAGACCCTCAGAGAATTGACCCCAAGATAACAAAAAAAATTATCTTGCAGAAGGATAGGACTGGAATGACTGAGGAGGAAATAGCCCACTGACATACAACTTCTCAATAAAAAAATAATTATAATGTCAGAAATATAAAATACCAGTGAAAAGTATATAAAGCAAATGCTATAAGTTATAAAATAGAACCCATAGGCCTATCATGAGATGGTAAAAAATTATACTCCTTCTAATAAAAATTCAAAACTTGGTCATTTTGTTATCGCTTAATCCCAATCACTGTCCAGCATGCATTCCGCACACCCACTTGCTCACCAAAATGTGTCTGAGTGTTCACATACATGCACATAATTATTCTCCTCTGTTTCAGTGGCTTGGTATTCTGCTTGGAAACAGTTGTATTTCCTGTCTTGGTATATGTGATTATTTGAAAATTATGTTAATAAGTAAATTGACTTTTTTGGAAAATTTCCTACCAGATTACCCAGTGAGCTCCGAAGGACTAAATTTATGTTAAAAATATTATCACCCCTGAAAATCTTCTGGTAATGATCAGGAACCAAGTTTGCCAATAATCAAAATTCCTGGTGAAATATACCCTCCTCCTCCCTCCAAAAACCTGCAAATGACAATAATAATAATAATCATCATCATCATCATCATCCTAAGAGCAATAATGGGAAATGAGATAATAATAGGAAAAAGAAAGAACTTTCATTAAGCATAGTCCTCCATGATTTTTGTTTTCTGGAATGTGGAAAGAGAAAGCACCAACATGTAAAGGTCACAGTAAAGCCGACTGTGGAGGTGGCCACTGGTCCATCCATATGAGCCCAGATAAGACCTCAGAGTCAAGCCAGGAAGTAAAGAGAATGGCAAGAAAAGAAAAGAAATTGTAAAGATCTGTGGAATTATGCCTTTCTTGCTTTCCCTCTCTCCTCCCTAACCCTTCATCCCTCCACTGAGAGCTGCTGAGCTTACTTCCACTTAAAAGCCCTGAAATCTACTCTAAGCCATCTACCTCCAGCCTATCAGAGTGAGTTCCACATCCTTTGGGGAAGATTTCTGCAGTTTCCCTGCAAGCGGTTCATCTCTGCCTAATACAAAGAGCAATTAGCACTTTCAGACTCAACCTACACTTTCTCCATGAATATGAATCGACAATGAAAAATCTCCATTATTTCATGGAAAGACACACAAAAGTAAAAAACCATGGCAAACAGAGCTGACCCAAGAAAGTTGACAATTCATAAAAATAGAAAATAATTTTTGTCCAAATAAGGATTCTCAAGATGGAAAACACATTGTATCTCTATGATTAAAATAGGATTTTACATCACTAGAGCAACAGAGGTTTTTAAAATCACCTTTCCAATTCATTAAAAATTAGTTGGAAATTAATTCTAAAATATTAAAAATTAATTTTAAAAATCCAGTAGAAGAGCTAGCTTGGAAAATAGAAAAGAAAAAGATAAGTGCTTCTCAAATATTAATGCCCCAACAAATTACCTGGAGATCATATTAAAATGCAAATTCTGATTCCAGAAGTGTGAGACTCGGTATTTAGGGGAAGGAGGTATAAGGATGAAACTCAGAGCCTTCATGTCACCAAGAAGCCCAATCCTGGTGCCTAAAGTTCTTACTTGGTCCTTTGTACCATTGGTAAAAGAATTCAGTCAAGACAGATAGGTGGTTGTGCAAAAGTATAGGTAGAGTTTATTGTAAAGTAGGTATAGAGACAGTGCACTTTAAGGGAGAATGTGGGTAGTGTCATGAAGGTATCTGCTGCAGTATCTTCTTACATACAGGAGAGTCATTCCTGGGGTTCACAGAACTGTAATGATCATCATTTTACATGAGGTATATGCTTATCCACATTTTTCTTAGAGGTTACTTTGGAATGTTCATATCTGAAAAATATCTTCCTTGGGCCAGGGATTTAGTTCAGTGGTGCTGCCGCCTGCCTCGCAAGCTCAGGGACCTGAGTTGGATCCCCGGTACCAAAAAAAAAAAAAAATGTCTTCCTTGTTCTTTTAAGGTGGTCATTGTACCCTCAGGGGCTTTAGTCATATAAGAAACTTACAAAAGAAACTTATGAAAGATAAATTCTAATCTAAATCAAGACTCAACCCAAAAAGAGAGGATCTTTAAAGAAAGTTCCCCTTTTTGATTCATTGGGCCTAGGGCACAGAACACAGCAATGCTGAATGCTTTGTTTTGGAAAAAGACAGGTAGGTAGCCAGGTACTGGGAGAAATGCATACAATGTGTAACCTTAAAATGCCATCGTGCTCTGTGGGATCGCTTTGGGTCTGAGGCCTAACAAATGACTATCAATGTATTATGCACTGAGTTCCTTGTTTCTTCATTTAACGTAACTGGGAAAGCATGCCCCGCTTTGTCCCGCAGGCTTGCTGATGTCTGATTACCTGCCTAACGTTCCATCTGAGCTCCATCCCCAAGGCTTTTGATCTTGCTAATTCAATAACTTGCCCAGGATGTGCTCTCACTTGTGATAATCCTGCCTCAGTCTCCCAGAGTGCTGAGAATAGAGGTGTGTGCCACCACACCCAGCTTTGGGGTATTTCTCATAAGGCATTTGTTTGTTTAACAGAGTCTTTCTGTGCTGCTCTGGCTGGTCTTGAACTCCTGGACTCAAACCATCTTTCTGCCTCAACCTCCCAGAATGCTGTGATTACAGGCATGCACAACCATGCTCAGCTGAAACTTTGCATTTCTAATAAGCTTCTAGCAATGCCTTGCTTGTAAATAGGCCACATTTTTAGTCATGATGGCTTAGAAAAAGTACGTGCTTGTAAAATTTCAGAACATGCAATATTTTAAAAGAGGAGAGGGAAGGAGAAGAGGCAGGCTGGGGGTAGGGAGGAAGAGGAAGAAGGTCATAAGAGCGCAGTCCAGTATCAGCCTCAAATCACTTTCTGGAAGAGTTAATAAGGAACTCACCAAGATCATCTTCCTGGAGAGGGCTAGGTCGTCACAGTGCTCCCCTCCCTGGCTTCTCTCCAGCTTCCCGGTAGCTGTTACATTACAAGACAGGGTTTGCTCCTCTTCAGCTTGTTTAGTCTTCAAACAAATTCAGAGAATCATGATTAATTCAGTGCTTTGTTTTGCATAGGAAGACAAAATTTAATAATGACAGAATTGAGACTAGGTCACGCTAACCTGTACCCAATTATTTCTAATTTACTGTACAGTGTGAAACAGGGAATACTCATTTTCTAAATCTAAACATTTAGAATACAACTTTCTTATTAAAAGAGAGACAATCACACCAATATCCTAACACTTATTTTTCTTTCCTTGTTCTCAAGGTAACAGAATCACAGGTAAATTTTTTAAATTTTCTAAACTGGAGCAAAGTCACTCTATTCACAAAGTCACATAGGTTAAATTTGTAGATTTTTAGACTACACTTTGTACCTTATTGACTGATTTTTAAACTTCTGGTGATTAAAGAAATTACATATTTCAGCAACTGATACTTAAATATTCAGATAGTTCAGCTAATTGGTGACTCAAAAAGCTTGCTAACTTTATTTTCCAAATTTGAATTTATCTTTCATTTTAAATGTCTTTATTTTTATTTCATACTAATTTGTTTCATATTTGAATTATTTTTTATTTAAAACGTCTCTGTCATGCACTAATTGCTCAAAAAACTCTTTCTAGAGAGCTTCAGATTGAAATGATTGCCCATTTTGTCCTCTGAAGTAGGACCAATGTAATGCTTTCATATTTATCATCAAGAGAATGAGTGTTTATACAACTATTTAAGAAATAATGATTTAAGTTAAAACATTATTTCCAAATATTTCTGTTTTTAAAATGCTTCCTTCTTAGAAATATAGATTCTGACACTTAAAAATGTTCCTGGTAACAAGGCAAGGATACCCACTCTTAGTGAAGCAAGAAATAGCTAAGAAATGGCTGGAAAGAGAAGGCAGGGCCTGCCTTGGAACTCACTTTCTGGACTAGATCCAGCTTCTGAGTTGAACATTAATCCAGGTCCAGTATATCCAGGTCTAAATACAATGGGAAGAAGTAGAACCCAGAAGGAAGCTCCCCTGCCTGCCATCCCAAGCTTCTACGGCAGAAAAGGTGAGCCGCGTGGGTGCCAGAAGCACCCCTGCCCCGTGGAAATGAGAAAACACATAAACAAGTCTCAAAAACAGACTTCTGGATCACCTACAGCAACCCCAAAGGGAAACGAGATGGAACAATCTGATACTCAACCACCTGGACTCTCTGAACTGGCAACAAAAGAGGATCTGGGAAAAATGAAATCAGAAATAATTACTAAGATAACAGCAAAGATTTTGCTCATGGTGCAAGACATGATTAATAAATCTAGAGAGGACACAGATAAAATAAATAGAGGATCTGAGGAACATGATGGAATCTCAACATAGGAAACAAATGGAATCCATAAAACAGATGCAAACAGATTTCCAGGAGATTAAAAACTCCATCAAAAGTCTGCCCAGCAGAATGAACCAATGTGAGGACAGACTTTCAGATATGGAAGATAAGATTGCTATTAGTGACCAGGAAAAGAAAAATTGCTTTAAAATTGTAAAGGAACATGAGAAATCAATCCAGCAGCTGCTAGACGGTGCAAAGAAGAATAACATAAGACTGATTGGAGTCAACGAAGAAAGAGGAGAGAGTGCAGATGACACAAGAATGGGAAGAAATAACCAAGTAAACTAGCTTATACATCATGATCAAACTCTCACTTGGGCCTTTCCCCTGGATGGCTATCCTTAACGAGAAACTTATTTCATTGTTCCAAAGCCCAGTGTCAGGAAACAATCCCACTTCATCCTTTTGCCACATTGCCCAGTTGTCCTCCTGGATGTTAGAAGGGTCAGTTGTATAGATAGGAGCTCCCTACTTCTTCTCTTCTAAATCTGGACAAATACCTTCTCTGTTCTTTTAACTATGAAGGAAACAGCTGAAGTCCTTTATTATCTGGGTATCAAGGAATCAGAATGGGCCATAGGCTATGGAATTGTGCAGGTAATAAAGAATACTTGTGCCTCCCACTTCACCAGAGACATCTGGTAGGAAACTTGAGGCTGCAGGGAGCATTCCAGACCTCAAGTCTGGGTCTCCATCTGTTATGGTTTATATATAGATGCCCCCCCAAAGTTTCATGTATTCATAGGTTGGGCTTTTGGGAGGTGGCTGAATCATGGGCATATAATGATTACTGGATTATGGATGTGTGATAACTGGATTAGTCCACTGATTAGTTTAGCATAGTTCTGGGTATGGATAATGAGAAGGCACACTCTGGGTGTGAGTGGCATCACCCAATGAGCTTATATCCTGAGTAGATTAAAAAGGGAAAGGGAGGCTTGCTGATCACTGCTTCCTGCCTGCCATGCCATGAGCTCTTCCTCCCCTGCCATGTTTATCCTCTGCTGTGTCCCTGTGCCATGCTGCCCTGCCTTGGAATCAGCCCATTATTGACTGAGACCTGTATAAACTGTGAACTGAAATAAACTTTTCCTCCTTTAACTTGTGGGTGTTGGGTATTTTGTCCCAGCAACAAGAAAGGCAACTAAGACAGTACAAGACCTCCATCCCATTAATGAGGCAGTAATTCTAATACATCCTATAGAAGTAAATCCATTTACAATCCCAAATTCCAGAATACATAAATTAGTTCATGTTCTTAGATCATATGGATGCTTTCTTTTCTATTCTTCTGTACTCAGACCCCCAATTCCAGTTTGCCTTTAGATGGGGAAAAAATCCCTGCACAAAAGAAAAACAACAATATACTCAAAAGGTACTCCCACAGGGTTTTAGGTCTAGCCCTTCCCTTTTTGCCTGAGCACTAGGAAGAGACTTAAGGGGCCTAATACATACACAGGGGACCATCCTGCAGTATGTGGATGATATTCTACTTAACTCAAAAGCTATCCAACCACAATGCGTTCAACCTTCAATTTTCTAGCCAAAAAGGATGTAAGATCTCAAAAGAAAAAGCGTAGATATCCCTGCAGAGAATCCAATACTTAGCAAATATGCTTATTTCCAGGACACAACCATCTAGGGACTGGATCCAGGCTATCTGTAGTCTTGAATTCCTGCCACCAAGTGACAACTTTATTCTTTCCTGGGAATGACTGAATCTTGGACTAATGGTAAAATCGTCACATGAGGCTGCCAAGAACCCTGATTCTAAGCCTTTAAAAGAGGAAAAATTGGTTGAAAATGTTTTTCAGGCAGTAAACATGCCCTCACTCAGTCTCCAGCACTGGGAATACCAGACTTAAGAAAGCCCCTCTTTCTCTTTGTTGCAGAAAAGACAGTGGGGGCATTAATAGCCACCACTATACTAACAAGAGACTACAAAACTTATTCTGGAACAAGAATTATAGGTCCTAGGGCCATCCCTGAGACAATAGGTGATTTATTGTTGATAGGAAAACAGTTTGCCACATGCCAGACCATGCTTCTAGGAATTCTTGAGATTTAAAGATTTAATCCCACCTCACTGATGCCTACAGAGTCCAGAGGTTAATGCAAGTAGACAAAATATCAGTGATTTGCCCTTCCAAAATACTGAGGAGGATGGAAGTTACTTTGCCTAAGAGAGACACCAAAAGGGAATGGCTAGATTCTGCTGAATCTAGATACCCAATTTTGGACTAATGGCAACATCTTTACATAAAGCTGTCAAGAACCCTGAGTCCAAGCCTCTAAAATAAATAAAATTGGGTAAAAATCTTTTTAGGCATTAAACATGCCCTCATGCTATTCAGTTCTTAGTTCACAACAGGTCACTGAGGTTAATCCTCTTCTCCTGGAGCCTCTGCTCAAAAAACAGAGCTTATTGCACAAAATCAGGCATTGATAATAGGAAAAAACAAGAGGCTAAACGTTTACACAAATTCCAAATATGCCTTCCTGATGCTACATTCCCATGCAGTGATGGGAAAGAAAAAGACTTGTTAACTAACAAACAAGCATCTGAAAACATAAGCAGGATATCCTACAACTCCTAGAAACAGGTCACTGTCATTCATTGCAAGGAATACAAAAAGGACATGCTAAATTCTCCTTGGTAAATCAAAAAGCTGATAAAGAGACAAAAAGGGAAGCTTTACATCCCATCAAGAAACTAGACTTGTTCCTAGTTCCTGAGGAACCACTGAAACCAATTTATACCCTCCAGGAAGATAAGTGAGCTTTGAGGAAAGGAGGAGTTAAATGCAGATCATGGTGGTAAACAGAAAACAAAACTAGTCCTTCCTCAGGAGACACAATGAAAGGCTGTATTTTTAAAACTTCATGATAGCTGGGCATGGTGACACATGCCTGTAATCCCAGCACTTGGGAGGCTGAGGCAGGAAGATCACCACAATTTAAAGCCAGCAAAGTCCTGTTTCAAAAAAACAAAAAAAGGAGGGGAAAAAAAGGAAAAATAACTTTTAATTAAAAATTCATGATTCTTTCCACATGCGAAGAGATACTATGTGGGGAATAGTCATTCAAATATTTGCCAGACTAGGCCTCATGATGACCACCCAACAGGTCTGCCACCCCCACCCTATCTAAACCTACAATAACCCTGGGAAGCCCAGGCCACCTCCTTTGTTAGTGTCTGAACAGAGAAAAGAACATATCACAGAGAAGACTACCAATTGGACTTTACTCACATGCCACCATGTGGAGGATTTAAACAAATATTTTTCCTGATTGACACTTTCACAAAGTGGGTTGAAGCGTTCCCTATCCAATCTGAAAAGGCTCCTGAAGGAAATCATCCCTCAGTTCAGACTATTCCTGTCCCTTCAGAGTAACAATGGACCTTCTTTTTTTCTCAGATAACTCAAGAGCGTAGCAAAGGCTTTAGGAGTGAAATATTACCTCCACTCTGCATGGAGACTTCAGTCCTCTAGATCAAAAGGGCCAAGCAGACCTTAAAGTGGACTTTGGCAAAACTTTGCTAAAAGACTTCTGAACCTTAGGTCTGGTTACTGCAAATAGCCTTTATGGGAATTTGAAACTGCCCAAAGCCAGGCTAAATATGAATCCATATGAAATGCTATAGAGGAGTCCTTTACTACTTTCTAACATGGTGATAGATATGCAGGCCTCTAAACTCCTAGTCTTTAATTAATTTAGGCCTAGTTCAACAAGCTGTCCAACAATATAGAAACAAAGTCCTACCAGCTCTTTGCCTGGATGATCACTTAGTGTCTGCCCTGGGGAGCAAATGCATCTTAAGACCTAGAAGGAAGGGACTCCAGCAGGCTGGCTAAGACCAAAGTGGAAGGATCTCCTCCCAGTCATATTAGCCACCTCAACCACCATAAAATTGGCTGGTGTGCATAGCTGAATTCACCTCTTCTGGGTCAAGCTAGCTATAACTGATTCACATAAGACAACAGACAACTAAGAAGAAAAGACCAAATATTCTTGTGAACATGTAAAAGACCTTAAGTACCTCTTCAAAAGAAAATAAAAAGATCAAACCACAGATGTCATCCTCTAATGAGCACAAATAATAATCATACTTCTAAATTCTCTGACATAATTTTAGTTGCCCTAAATTATTATAGTTTACACATTCTCTTAGATCCTGACCTATTCAAAAGCTTCCTTTGAGATTTACTGTTACAGGGGGACTTACTGGATTATACGAGGGAAGAAAGTAAGACTTTCTTCAAGTTATTACTGATGAGTTGTCCCAATATAAGTGGGCACTTATTCTAGGCTGAAGATTTTTACCCTGAACTCTCATTTGGTTGCTTCCTGCCTACTCCAGCTTGCTCTCTAGCCCCACACATAATGTTCTGGCTGCACCAAAAGTCCTAACATGGCTTATAAAATCTCTTTGACACTTGTCTCAATTTGCTCTATACTATTACCTATGATAGCTAATTTGCTATCAGTCTCAAACCCTTTTTTCCCAACCTAATTAAAAGAGCTCACACTCTCTTATTAAAGTCCACAAGATTGTTGGCTATACTTACTCCTTTCTCCCACTGGACTACTCAGGCATATCCTGCAGACCTTCTGACTACACTCTCCTTAAGCCATCTTTACGCCCTCATTTCCAATGGAATCCTCACTTCTCAGGCCATATTTCTCCCTCCAATTCTCCTGTGCAAGACTATATAGTCAATTACTCATAACCCCCATCTTACTTGTTCAATATTTTGAGGAGTCTCCATTGTCACTCATGACTCAAGCTACATACAGGCCATAGGTCATCCTAAATACTCAATCTATGGGCAATGTCACAAGCTATTAATTTGCCTATATCTTAAACTACAAGTTTAGAGGCTACATTTTTCTCCAGCACAACAATTTTTATAAACCTATCTGAATTTCTGTCTTTTATACTTCAGAAGACCTCCCAACACACAAGGTAAAATTTTTGTCTTATGTCAGAAAAGACCACCCCCTTCCCAAGTCTTTGATATCAGTCCCTGGATAACTGTTGCCAGCTGTACTCCAGCCACTTGTAGCTTCATTGCTGATGCATCACTTCCTTGTCAACCACAGACAGTTTCTTCTCAACTCACAGAGACAATATTTCTTTCAAAAAAACAAGAACCAGGGCACATCCAAACCACAACCTTCCTCTTTTCAACCATTAACAGAAATAGTATTTGTCACTTATGTTTCTTCAGTGCAAGACACATGTCCTTTACTATCTTGATCTTGCTACTTGTTTTACTACCCTAGGTGTGTTTTTGTCTGCAGAAATCAAGCCCTCCTATCCTTCCTTCCAACTGGATAGGTGTTTGTACCTATTTGCACCGTAGCTTATCTAGACCCTGATATAAAAATTGCTTACAATTACCAGCCTTTCCCAATTTCCTTTTCCACCTCTGTTCCACTAATAATGGAGATTACTCTAGTTCTCCTCTTGGTGGCCTTAGGAGTCAACATGGGACTGGGAACAGGAGCTGCAGGGTTGAAAATGGCCTCACACACATTCCATAGCCTCTCTCTTGAGCCCTCTGAAGGCCTTATAAGATCAAATACATTTTCTAGCTGTGGTGGCCCTTTGAAATTGCAGAGGTCTAGATATGCCAACTGTGGCACAAGGAGGTCTCTGCACGCTTTGGGAGGACAATGATCCCTGAGGGAGTTGAGGCCTATTACTAACCATGGTAACTGGCTTCCTTATGTATACACTGTTGGCTGCCTTCTTTTCCCTGCTTCAGTTGCCCCAATCCTCTATTCATATTTTCTTTATTTTCCAAATAAAACATCTACAAATGGATCCTTATCTTGACATCTATTTGTAACCCAGCCAAGAAAACCATCTACAGAACCCAACCAAGAAAATGGTCCTAGGAAGTAATCTTCAGGACGGAATTGTAGAATTGAATCACTTGCCTGCCAGACGGTAAAAAATAACCACATTTTTAGGCCTAAGTAGGATGGTGATGACTTTGAGATGCTGTAACATCACATTTACTAAGGCTCTAACTTGGGGTGAATTGGAAAGAATAAGGTAAAAGAGAAGATAGACCCTTTTGAGAAAAAAAAATACCCTGAACAAGTTTGCAAATTATATATAAATAAATGTATAAGTAATAAGAAAAAAGTAAAAGGATAATTAACCAAAAAGTATAGAACAAATTATTGCATCATACTTTCTTGTCACTAATAAGGAGGCCTAACACTTAGTATATCTCCAGGTTGTAGACCACATAACATATTTAGCAAAATTGTTTTAACCCGGTTATTCAATGACTAGAGAAGGTACACATTTTGAGTGGATCCAGAGCAACAGATGGCTCCACCATACTTCAAATTTGGGTACAAGCAGCACTGCCACTTAGGCTAAAATATCCAAAGGTTCCAAAAGTATCCATGATCCAAAAAGATGTCCTAGGAATTTTCTGGCTAACCTTTACTGAAGAAACAGTATAACCTTTGCTTTCTACAAAAGGAAACTGTTAACTGTTACAAAGGCAGTTCCCTGCATGATACTGAGGCCTAACATATACTGAGTATGTGAGCAGGGTACATCAAACCACTGTGCAATGGGAGACTCTCATTATAAACTAAGAATCGTCAGCCACCAAGTGATAAGGTTGAAATGACACAGCAGCAGCTCATCACTTGATGGACCATCGCTTTTAAGACTTGATCTGAGTGGTCCTGAAAAGAACAAATAAGTTAAACAAAGAGGCTCAGACCCTCTGCAGTGATTCCATTCTCTTAACTCATACATATAGCTCAGAGGTCATTCCAAATCACCAGCTGATGAAGGAGGGGGAGACCTGAGCCTGATTCACAATTTAATTAGCCAATTTCATTAGCCTTATTAGTTTTGCTGAATGTATTGGCATGATAAAGTCCCATTTAAGACAGTAGTGAAATCACTCAATGGGCTTAACTTGGTGGATATATGTTAATGAAAATGCTAACTAATGAGGATTAATGACAGAAATTATCATAAAGGCTAGAAATGTTGAGAAAAAATTTTACTTCTTTATAATTTCTCCTACAGCCAGCCCAAACTAACCACTAATCTAAGAAATTATTAAATAAAATGGAATCTGAATGCAGACATTCTTTAGGGGCTACAGTATTCCATCAGTTAATAGAAAATAGTTATCAAGGACTTACCTATTCATACATATAAAAATGAGCACCAAATAAAATCTTAAAATACACTCCTTGCCCATAAGGAACTCCTATATTAAAATCTCCATCATCCTCCATCATCCAGCACATTCTATGAGTACATTATTCGGGAAAGGTTAGTTTTCTGGATTCCATCTTAAGGTCTGCAGCCTCCAGAACTATAAAGTGTGGGTGGTAATAAACACAGACATGCAGGTGCACACACAGACAGACATACACACAACCCACCGCTACACACAACATACCCATTGTAATTCCTGACTTAGTATTTCTGGATTTCTTCTAAGACCACTGGAATTATAACATAAGATCCCTTCCACTACCTTTGCTCTCTTCTATTTCCTCTCTTTCTATCTATCTATCTATCTCTATCTCTCTTTCCCCTTCTTTCTATCACCTGTCACTTCTACGGTGACTCAGACTTCATACAGGAAAGTTTGCCTTCTACTAATATTAGTATACTATCGATGCTAAACCTATGACATGTGTGCCATCACAGGCACACAGGCACTCTCTGTTGGCATGCAAGCCAAATCACCCCAGCAGCTGAACATTGGATATTCAGGTTTAATTGCAGTGTTGGCACTTTGTAATAAATAAGTGGGTTTGGGGAGCCTGGAATTGAGCTCAGTGGTGCCACTGCCTGCCTGACAAGCACAAGGTCCCAAGTTTGATCCCCAGTACCAAAAAAATAAGTGGGTTTGGGGTTGCAGTTTAGGCACTCAGTATGAAAAAGATTTGCCATCACTGTCATTGAAAAACTAGCACTCTTACTTTTAAAGATAAATATGACTGAAGGTTTCATAGTGAAAAATTAAACATAGTTTTGGATAGTTCATGTTTGATGTGATTAAACTACTTCAAGTTGAATATTAGTGTTTGAAGTTCAGTTAAATATGAGATTCATAAGAAATCAAAGACCTCTACTCTGAAAACTATAGCACTCTGAAAAAAAGAGATTGAAGAGGATATCAGAAAATGGAAAGACATACCTTGCTCCTGGGTAGGAAGGATCAATATAGTGAAAATGGTCATACTTCCAAAACTGCTGTACAGATTCAATGCAATCCCAATAGAAATGCCAGCACCATACTTCAAGAACCTTGAGAAAAAAATCCAAAAATTCATTTGGAACAAGAAGAGACCCAGAATAGCAAAAATAATTCTAGGCAACAAACAAAAGGTAGGGGGTATCACAATCCCCAACTTGAAACTATACTACAAAGCTACTGTGATAAAAACAGCACGGTAGTGACAAAGAAACAGATGTGAGGACCAGTGGAACAGATGAAAAGATGTAGAAACAACTCCAGACACACTCAGCCACATCTTTGACAAAGGAGCCAAACACCCTATCTGGAGGAAAGATAACCTCTTTAATAAATGGTGCTGGAAAAACTGGGTTTCAACTTGCCAAAGATTCAAACTAGACCTATATCTCTCTCCATGCACTAAACTAAAATCAAAGTGGATTAAAGATCTAAATATTAAAACACAAACACTAACCCATCTGAAAGAAAGGTTAGGCAGAACTCTTGGAAGACATTGGCATGGGAAAAGATTTCATGAACAAAACCTCAGTTGCACATCAACTTGCACAAAGAATCAACAAGTGGGATCTCTTCTATTAAAAAGCTTCTGGAGCCAGGGATTTAGCTCAGCGGTGCTGCTGCCTGCCTTGCAAGCCCAAGTTCCTGAGTTCAATCCCCAGTACAAAAAAAAAAAAAGCTGCTGCACTGCACTGCAAGAGAAATCACCAAGAGCATGAAAAGACAATCCACAGTGTGGGATAAAATTTTCACATGCTGTTCCTCAGACAAAGGTTTATTACCTAGAATATATCAAGAACTTAAAAAAATCAGATCTCCCAAATTTAAAAACCCAATCCAAAAATGGGCAACTGAAATGAACTGACATTTCTCAGACAAAGAAGTAGAAATAGCAAATAAGCACATGAAAAAATGTTCAACATCACTGGTCATTCAAGAGATGCAAATGACAACAACACTGAGTTCCACCTCACCCCAGAAAGAATGGCTGCTATAAAGAAATCAACCAATAACAAATGCTGGCAGGGCTGTGGGGAAAAAGGAAACCTACTCCACTGCTGATGTGAGTGTAGACTGGTGCAACCACTGTAGAAATCAGTGCGGAGATACCTCAAAGAACTACAATTACAGGTCCCATTTGACCCAGCTATTTCTCTACTGGGTATCTTCACAGAAGAATCATACCATAGCGATACATGTGCACCCATGTTTATGGTGGCACAGTTTGTAATAGCTAAAACTTGGAAGCACCTCTATTGCCCATCAACTGGAGACTGGATAAAGAAAATGTGGGCTTTTGTTATAAAATAGAGTATTACTCAGCTATAATAAATGAGAAATTAGAGATATTTATTGCTAAATGGATGCATACTGAGGCGATACTCTTAAGTGAAATAAATAGGACACACATGTGTAGATACCAAATAGTTTCTCTAGTGTGAGAAACTGAAAGTATAAATAAGGACAAAAGGTATAATAGTAATGTGAAATAGGAAGAAAAGGGGCAAAGGGGAAGGGGAAGTAGGAGGGGTGGGGGAAAGGAAAGAAGGGAATGGAATTAATTTGAGAAATTTAAAAAATGGAAACAAAGTCTTCATAAATAGGGAGGTTGGAGGGGTTGAAGGGAGGGCAGGGGGATGGGGAAAAAATAAGAATCAAGACATTATGGGCACACCCTACCAAGGTCCCCAGTCATGCAGAAGAAGCCAAATCAGCCCGCTGCAGACAGGCAGGTCTGTGCATGCCCTGCCGAGGTCCTGAGTCACTCGGAAGACACCCAATGAGCCCGCTGCAGATAGGCAGGTCTGCGCACGCCCTACCGAGGTTCCGAGTCCCATGGAAGACGCCGAATCAGCCTGCTGCAGACAGGCAGGTCTGTGCATGCCCTGCCTAGGTCCCGAGTCACACGGAAGATGTTGAATCAGCCCACGCCCCGGCAACAATCCACTGGACCCCCCCACCCCCCATTCCTCTGTACAGCCACCTGGTTCCACACTACAAAGACACAGAGGACACTGGACCACCAGACCACAGTACTGAGTCCTGATGCTCCTGGCCCAGAGGTAGGGGCTTCTGAGCCAGCATCCCACTGCTCCTGGTCTAGAGGAAGGGGCTTCCTGGCACCATTCCTCCCTCCGCTCTCAACCAACAGGAAAGGGCTTTTGGGCCACTTTCTGTCCCGCTGCTCCTGGCCCAGAGGAAGGGGCTTCCAGGCCACCATCCCTCCCACTGCAACCAGCCCAGAGGAAAGGGCTTTTGGGCCACCATCTGTCCACCACTCCTGGCCCAAAGGAAGGGGCTTCCGGGCCACTATCCCTCGCACCACTCCTGGTCCAGAGGGAGGGGCTTCTGAGCCGCCATCCCATTGCTCCTGGACCAGAGGAAAGGGTCTCCCAGCCACCATCTCTCCCGCTGCTCCCAGCCCACAGGAAAGGGCTTTTGGGTCACCATCCCTACCACTACTCCCAGTCCCTATTCCACCTCTCCCAGCTCAGAGGAGGTAATCCATGCAGGAGCCAACAGCCCCCCAAGTGGAAATGAGAAAACATGTAAATAAGTCTGAAAACTAGACTTCCAGATCACCTACAGCAACCCCAAAGGGAAATGAGATGGAACACTCTGATACTCAACCACCTGGACCCACTGAACTGGCAACA
>NW_004624731.1:23977609-23989743 GCF_000247695.1 Heterocephalus glaber | reverse complement strand
GGGAAAAAATAAGAACCAAGATGCATTATGTAAAGGTACAATTCCCAATGAGAAATCTAATTGTGTTGTATACCTAAAATGTACCAATAAAAGAATTTAATTTTTAAAAAAGACATTATGTAAAGGTACAAATTGCCAATGATGAATGTCATTATATTGTATCCCTAAAATGTATCAATAAAATTAATTTTTAAAATATCTGATTCATTTTCATGTTGAGGAGATGCATGTGCAGATGATCGGATGAGATTAATTTAAAAACTTCTATTGATAGTGGAAAGACGTTCAAGGTCAGAAGCCTTGTGGCACTTTATCATTCAGAAGACAGATCAGTGAGGAAAAACAAAGAATAGTAAAAGAGAGCATCCACTGACAAAGGACAATATGCCAGATTTCCTGGAGGCCCTGTGAAGAAAGTGTTTCAAGAGGGGTTATATATGAATAGTCAGTTGTTTGCTACTAATATGTCAGGTTAAATGAGGCTTAAGAATTTACCATTAGATTTAGGATCTATAATATTGATCAGTGATGGAAAATCTTTTCAAGACCAAGTGCTCAAACTGCAACCCAACCCACTTATTTATTGCTAAGTGCCAAGATTGCATTTAAATCTGAATATCTAATGCTCACCTTCTGGGAGACCTGGCCCACGTGCCAATAGAGGGCTCTGTATGCCTGCTGTGTTAGATGTGCCATACATTCACCACCACTGTTATAGATCCTTTCTCACCTTCTGTTTACACAGAGAAAGGACTAATCATTACTATGTCAAGATTTCAGTTGTCCTTGCTCATTGCATAAATGAATTTGGAATATTTTTCCAAACAAACACATTCATTTTTTATTTTCCTTGCTTCTGGGCTCAGTGCCACTCAAATGCTTGAGGGTATCAGAAAACCAAAATTTCTTACAAATGAATGTAATAATCTTAAATTTGTTTATCATAGTTCTACTGGTGATGAATTTGAAAGTCTCTGCTTTTATTAAGAAAGGATGTGAGAAATGTTTTTTGATGAATATGTCTTACTTCTATAGAATCACTTGCCTATGCACGGTTGCTATTTGTTTGATGTACTCATTTATTTAATAAGAATTTGCCAAGTTTCTACTATCTTTAGACCTGCTTGTTAGACACTGGAAATATAAAAATAAGTAAAATACAATCCATCTTCTTAAGGAACCCACAATCTATGGAGAAAGCAAACAAGCACCTAACCAATTGTGTATGATTTGATAAATACTATAGCAGAAATAGACACAAGGCACAGTAGGAACTCAGCAGAGGAGAGCTGCCTGGTAGAATAGAAAAAACAATCCATCTGAACCATATGTTGATGGAAAGTAGAAGTGTTCTAAGATGAAAATCTGTGAATCAGAAAGGGAAAAAACCGCATGGTGTCATGGCATGGAAGCATCAGAACAAATATCTAGAAAAGGGAGTGCACATAACTAAGTGAAGGTAACACGTCCAGGAGAAATGCAAGGTCACAATCTGGAATAACACTGTGTGCCCTGAAGAGACAGGAGAACCATTTAAGGACTTTGTTCCTGACAATAACATGATCAGACTTGGACTTTACAAAATCACTCTGAGTATAATAGAAAATTAGAGAAAAGTAAGTTGAGAAACCAAACGACAAGCTAGGGTTAATAAGAACCTGATGCTAGCAGCCACCAGAGGGTATTTAGTAGCAAAAGAGATGGACCAGAGAAACACTTAGAAGGTGAAGTAAACAGGTTCGAGTGATTGTATGTGGAGGGCAAAGAAAGGCAGAGGGGAATGTACAAAGGAAGAGTCAACCTTGAGAACCAGATTTCCACATGACAAGCTGGATGATGGCTTTGGCTTCACTGGCTGAGTTAAAAGATTTGGAAGCAGGAACAGGTTTAGGAAACAAATGAAGAGTTTGGTTTTGGAAATGTTGAATGTGTATGGCATGTGGGATAGCCTATTGGAAATTAACAGGAGGTTGTTATATCTGGGTCACAATCTCAGGAGAAAGATCAATGCTAGACAGGTAAGACATACAGGTAGTAGCTTTTCAGGGTTTGCTGTTATTTTGTTTACTTTTCTGTTGTACAAATTTCAGATGTATGTGATTCTTTTGATACAAATATACACAGTGAAATGATTACTATAGCAAACTAACTATACAAGTATAACAATACTTTAAATAAAACTTTCTTGAAAATTGCCATTTGAAATAGGAACCACACACATAGTATGCGGAATACGTAGAAACTCTCCCCAAATGGAAACTAACATTCCAGAATTATTCAGACACTAAGAAAGTTAACCCTATCTTCTAAGGATAGTTAATATAGTTACTCCGAGTGAAACTGTTATCATTCTTATCTTTTCCATTAATCAGGACCAATCTCCCCTCTCCTTTTGGACTTATTCCTTTACATATTATTCTTACTATATTTTCTAATTAATATAATCCAAATGTCAATAGCTTCATGTGTTTAGCCCTGACTTTATTCCTGGTATCTTAGGCAAGAGATACTTTGTACAGATCTGGGGTAATTTTTTTCAGACTAATTTATGTTGTTGTACTCCAAATTTTTTTAATTTATACTAAATGAAACAACTGTGTCAACCATTAAAATAAATAGTTAAATCTTGTAGTCATTCCAACTTTTTAAATGTTTCCTTCAGATAATAAATACTGATCTGTGAAAAAATGAATATAATACCCTCCTGATATGGTCAGTTTCCCACTTCATATTGTCTTATTCAAATCCTATAGTTCAGAGAATGATGGATTTCTTTAAAAAAACAAAGACAACAACAGCAAAAAAAACTCAGCAAAATTCAAAACTAATTCCTGAATCTCCTTTAATAAATATTTGGATTTTAAAGCACAATAAGGTTCTAGTAACATCACAATTGGTAGATATTTATGCAAAGAGCTTATATGAGAATTAATGGATGTTTAAAAAAGTCACTTCCTGTATGCTCCTATGTGATTATGCCTAAAGATATGTGAAGTTACCCACAGTTGGAAACATGCTAAAATAACAAGACAATAGTTTAAAATGCTACTTTAATTATGAATTTCTATTCTATTTTAGGTAATACTGATCACCTACTTTTATTAGTTACATTATTTTAATTTAAATTTTTATTTATTAAAATTCTTATATATAGAAAATTAAGAAAGTATATCACTGACAAATATAATAGTTTCTACATTCAGAAAATTCCTAAGAGGGCTTTATATTTGCATCTCAAAGAGGAAAATAATATAGTCATGTTTAAATTCATATGCCTAATTAAAGTAGATAAGTAGGATTTAAGATGTGTTCACTAATGTAAAAATTATTATCGTGAACATAGGAAAAATAAGAGAGATATTTAGAGGCCAACCAAAATAACTTCATAGTACTATTTTTTATTTCTTTACCTCCATACCATTTCTAAGTTTTCAAAGAAGGAAATTAATATTTTTAAGAAACCACCCAATCATACAATTTAATCATTTCAATGTCATTTATTAGTTTCCATTTTATAAAAGAAAAAAAAGAAACATATAGGCCTTGTGGTGGTTTTAAAATATGTTCAGGAATCCATAGGGAAAGTAGAATCTTGCCCTGGGTATAGGTATAGGATATAGGTCTTGCCCTGGGTCAGTCATAATATGCAGTGTCATTTTATTACTTGTAGGTCATAATAGTCATTGAGACTTCCTCCTTGCTCTCTCTGTGATGGTTCATTTTGTGCACACCAGCTGCCATGTCTTGAGCATACCCAAGCAGCCTGTATGAGTCAGCTTCAGTTTCCATAACAAAATACCAGAGCCTGGGTAGCTTAAACAACAGAAATCAACTTCTCCATTCTGGAGGCTGGAAAGTCCAAGACCAAGGTACTAGCCATTTGTATCCTGAATCAGAAATCTTCTCCTAGAATGTAGAAGGCCACCTTCTTGCTACGTCCTCACATGGCAAGACAGCAAGCTCTGCTTTCTCTCCACCTTTTTATAAGAACTCCAGCCCTATCAGATTAGACTTCAGCCCATATGATCTCATTAAACCTTTCCACCTCCGCACAGGCTCTTGCCATGTGCAGCTACATTGGAGGCCAGAGCTTCAACATGAATTGGGAAAGGGCCTAAGCACTTGGTTAATAACACAGCCTATAAAAACAGGTAACATGACAAGGAACTGAGGTACTCTGCCCTCAGCCATGAGAGTTGCCTGGCTTAGAAGCAGTTCTTCCAGCTCCAGTCAGACCTTCAGAGGACTGTAGCCCTGGTCAGTATTTGAACACAACCTCCTGAGAAACCCTGAGCCTGAGCCATCTAGCTTAGCTGACCCTAAATATCTTACTCTCAGACACTGTGTGAAAAGAAATCAGCATTTGTTGTTTAACTGCTGAGTTTGGGGATAATTTGGAACAGTCACAGATAATAAGTATAAGTAGCCCTCAGTGAGTAAGTGATAAAACAAGTCAGAAGCTGTTTTTCTGATAGGTGAAACATATACTCTTTCCTCTACCCATGCTATTCTTTCAATATTTATTTAAAAGCTCATTCATCTGTTGTGACACTTTACACATGCCACCTCAGTTAAACATCAAAACTACCTTGAGAAATTATTTATAATTTTGTTTCTATTTTAATTAAAAATAAGTTTCAAATAAAATAAAAGATATAACTTGACATTCCAGAGCTGGTTCTACCTCTAAAGAACACTCCCATCTGTCTACCTCCACTATGACCACCCTGATCACCCTGATCTGCTACATCTCTGGGCTGGACAGCCTTGGTGACCAACTGCTTTCCAGCTTCCCATTTTCTTCTTCAATCTTATCCTCCACATAGCTGGAGGACCAACTTTATTAAAATGTAAACCAAAAGATGTTACTCTCCTACTTAAAATTGTCCCATGACTTCATGTGACTCCTTTCCATGGTAACATTTAAGGGATCTAAATGAGGGTGGATGGTCCTAATCCCACAGTCATTCAATTGGTGATAACCCATTGCAGCCACAATATCGTGCATAATGTGATCTCTCCTCTTCCATTTTATTTTGCTTACCCAAACTGGGCTTTTTCTCTGTCCAGTAAACCTATCTTCAACCTAACCTGATAGTCTTTGCAATTTAAAAGCCAAGTAAAAGGATGAGCTCAAGGGAATGAAAGATGAGCTCACTTTCCTAAGAGAGTTAGAAACCATCTATCTACAAAGCATAAACACTGAGAAATAAAGACAGGACACTGAAAATGTTAGAGCATAGGTAAAAACATAACTAAAGTTCATTGAACACTTGAATAAAACATTCCACACTAGTAATAAAAATTAAAATATCTCTATTTACAAGTAACCTAAACAAATCTGGGTTTATTTATACTCCTAATTTCTCTAGCCAAATTACATTAGATGCCAACATCTACCTCAATAGGCCAATTCATCCTTCTGTTCTGCCTTTCTTGTCTGCCACAAAGTGTCTCAAATGATCTCCCCTGCTGAACTGGCTATGGACCTTAACTGTAAACAGTTATGTATTAACTGGGGCCACACACATGCCTGTACCAGGCATTCAGATTTCATAACTGAATAACATGATTCTGCCTATTCTGGAAACCACCTATGATGTGCTCACTTAGCCTCCATGCTTTCCTTTATCTTTGTTTTTCTTCCTTTCCTGACTTTCTAACTAAAAATGGCCATTTCTCAATCCTATATACTGTGTACTCCTAATAACCCACTAGGGCCTGGTACTCTATTCTCTCCACAAGTCTTCCTGCTCTACTTCTGCTCAACATGAAAGAACAATTTATCTCAGAAATCTTGTTTTCTTGACAGTGGCACCAAAGAGGCAATTCCCCCTAGGAAATTCTACTCATCTAGGATTCCTAAGACTAGTGATTAAGAATTGTTTTCATTTTTAAGTGTGCTTACCTATAGATATGTTGTAGAAAGAAAAATAACTACTGTACAGTAGACTTGTTTCTTAGGCAAGTTTTTATAACTTTAAGGTAAAAGTTATATATAGTCAAGATTATACTTGAAACTCTCCTAGGAAATCCACATGGAAGACTAATATACCATGTCTCAATAAATCAATCATACTTTTCCTTCCAGGGCTAGACTAAATGACTCTTTGATTTAACAGAAATGAAAGAATTGGCTTATATTTGGCATCTAAATTGTGTTAATAAATAATCACTGAATGTTGTAATAACAATCTCACAGTAAGATCTCATGCCATGGAAGCATAAATGCACTTGAGGAAGAAAGCAAATTAGCACCTCCCCCTCTCTGGGCCATAGGTACTCTGAGTAGAATGGTGAAATCACCTCTTTATTCCTCTCTCTTTCCACTTACTTTCTTCCCCTACCTCTTTCTGTTAAGTTTGCCCAAATTATACTCTGATGATGTGATTCCAGACCATTCATCTAAGGCCCAGCTAAATGATAAGATGCCTGAAGGAGAGAAATACCCTCTCCTCGCTCTTAGACATAACCAGCCTGTACATGTGACTTACTCCAGGTTGTAATGGATGACCACTGTGTCTGGAAAACAAATATGAAACAAATGGCTTATTTACATAATATAATACATGTTAAAATAAGATCGTCTACATTTCTAAACAGTGTGGGTGTTCTATACATAAAAGAGCTTGAATAACTATAATCCCAACTCTTGAAGAGTCCCTAAACCAAAACAAATAAATAATTGTTGAAGATAAAAGCATAAAAGTGGTAAGAGAAGTTAGCCAAAATAACTATTGTATCAAATATATAACTAAAAATTTAAAAGATGTATGTATCTGCAAATATGTCCAGTTTTTTAAGCAAGAAAGGGGACAGTCACATGATACTCATTTTGTCATAGTTTATATCCTTAAAATAATTTAAATTTACTTTCCCAGATGCTCAAGAAATCAGAAATATATATTTAAATAATTTACCCATTACTTATTAGATTTAATGTATAAAATCTTTCTTTACAACTCCAAACCTATATCTAAAGAGCAAAAGTTGGATACACTTGCAACCTGGTATTTTAGCAGCCTTCACCTTCTCCTTGGAAGAAAGGAAATTAGATGTTAATTGGATGATTAGAAGGGAAGCCTGCTGATTTCCAGGCAAACTGGATGTGTCCAGTTAGAAAGAGAATAATTGTTCACATCGATTTAGATTGGACACCTGGTAGGCCCTTTACAGAATCCTGTACCAATCTCAATAAAAGGGCAATAGAGGCTCAAAATGATCAACCAGATATACAGAATCATTATCATTTCATTTTCTGCCAGTAATTCTGTAAAAACTACAGGCATAGAAAATTAAAGGCTTTTATTGCAGGACAGATGGGCATGCATGCTGGGAACCCATATAGCTGGTCCACACAAAACGGATGAACAATCTCTGATTTTCATAACACTGCACTTGAAGACACAGCATATTTCCTACCTGAGTAATGAAGCCACTGGAATGGCAAGGACTCCTTTCTAATATTTTTCCAGATAGTTAAATGTGTAAAGAGAATTTCCATTTGCAGTTACCTTGGCTGTGTTTGGCATGCCTTTTACGAGGATTCATCATTCCACTCAGCTTTAGACTCCTGGGGGAGCCAAGGGAGAAGGGCTGTGTCCACCTGGCCTTGATCTCTGCTATCTGTTAATCCTGTCTAACTAGAGCAGCAGCAGAGTTGCACTATTACTCCTCTGGGACCACTGTATTTATACTCATCATAAGATCCAACTGATGGTTCCTGCTTTGGTGTGAATGTGTCCCCCAAATTTCACATGTGAAAACTTAACCTATCAATTCGTATGTTGCTAACATCTGAAGTGAAGCCTTTGGGAGGTCATTAGGGTTAGATGAAGTCATGGGGTGGGGCTTCCATAATGCAATTTCCAGATTTGTAAGAAGGGAAAGCCTCCCACTCTCCAATACTGCCATCTGCCACTGGATGTCACGAGAAGGCCCTCAACAAATGCTGTGCCTTAGTAACTGACTTTTCAGGTTTCAGAACTCGGAGAATAAAATGTCTTTTCTTTATTACTTACCCAGTCTATGGTGTTCTGTTACACCAACAGACAATGAACTGAGACAGCTCCAAACTCTTACTCTGGAAAGTATTAAAAAGACAGATTCTTAAGGGTCTGGAATTGTAGCTCAGTGGTAGAGTGCTTGCCTAGCATGCATGAGACCCTGGGTACAATCTCTAGCATGAAAATTTTTTAAAAGACTCTTCAGACTCTACTACCTATTAATCTGACTTAGCAGTTTTGGGAGGAGAATTTTCAGAAAACTAATTTTTACCTAATATTCTCAATAAACGAACTTCCTTTTGGGAATTACTACTGAGAAGATCACAAAGCATCAAAATCCAAAGTAATATCTCTGTAGAGTAGAAATTAATATTTTGGCAGTGGAAATAAAAATTTTGAAAGGAAGTCACACATTAGCACAACCTTTACATAAACCTAAGCAGGTTGCACTATTTTAAATTTCCATCTAGCAAATATCTGAGTACAGAAAAATTGGACTAGCTGATTTCCAAACCCAATTCAAGCATTATAAGCAGTGATGAGTTAGTATGTGTTTAATAACCAGATCTCCAGGAAAAGATCTATACATATGCATATACATATTTCTTTTGTTTTGTTTTATTTTTTGTTTTCTGTTTTTTTCAGTACCAGGAACTGAACTCAGGACCTTGTGCTTGCCAGGCAGGCATGGGTATACACATATATTTTTACAATAATTTTTGCTGATATAAAAGATACATAAAGCAAAATTCACAAATAATTGAATATACATTCTTTATTGTAAATTCCTTATACCTATAATTTCAATGTGACTTTCCTGAAAATCTATCATGTTTTATAATTCTGTCACCAACAATAATGTCACAAAATCAGACTACTAATATATATTTCCTTACTATATAATTCAGCAAAGAAAGCATTCACCACCACCCCAGAGGGCCAAGGGCATCAGCACACCACCACCCCCTGCTGGGCTGAGCCATTACCTAGATCCACACCAAAGAGTTGCAGGGGTCATAAAGAAAATTGTTCTGATCTTGAAAAGATAGAGTAGAAGTTAACAATAAAATAGGGCCTCGCTGAGGCCCCTTGATGAAAATGAAAGCCTATCAGAAAAGTGAAGAAAATCTCTGCAATAAAGGCACACCAGTCCAACTTAGTTGGGGGAGCAGCAGTGTGGACCACAGCAATGTGGCTGCAAGTAGATCCCAGCCAAGGCTCTGCTCCAACCCCAGAGGCTGAGACACACCAGTACAAGCCAAGGACCTGCCTGGAGAAGGGCTACACAGGCACACAAGCAAGAGCTAGAGGCCAACACCAAGAGCATCAGTAAGAGTCCAAGACCCTAGTCGGAAACTTGCTCACACAACAGGAACTGGAGTGCACAGCCCCCAAACAAAGTCTCTCGCAGACAACAGCAACATAGAAGCCCTAGCCAGTGGCACACCTAGATATCATCCCAAGTGTGCACAGGCCCCAGCCAGAAGCCCACCCAGACAAAACATCAGCTGAGGGAACTAGAAGGACAAATTTGTGAAACCAGAAATTACCGTACTGTTGAGCAGCAGAGGAAAGGCAGCTCTGTGGCTTGCTGACAATTGAAAACTACTGTTTGAGCAAAAAGTTGCCTCAAGAAAGGCACAACAGGTTCCATCTGTTCAAATGAGAAGACACGTAAACAAGTCTCAAAACCAGACTTCCAGATCACCTAAGGCAACCCAAAAGGGAAATGAGATGGAACAATCTGATACTCAACAACCAGGACTCCCAGAACTGGCAACAAAAGAGGATCTGAAAAAATAAAATCAGAAATAATTTCTCACATAACAGCAGAAATTGTGCCCATAGTACAAGACATGATTAATAGATCTAGAGAGGACACAGATATAAAAAATAGAGGAAGTGAAGTATATGATGGAATTCCAACACAGGAAACAAATGGAGTCCATGAAAGGGATGCAAATAGATTTCCAGGAGATTAAAAACTCCATTGAAAGTCTACACAGCAGAATGAGCCAATGTGAGGACAGAATTTCAGATATACAGGATAAGATTGCAATTACAGAACAGAAAAACAAAAATTGCTTTAAAATTGTAAGGGACCATGAGAAATTAATCCAGCAGCTGCTAGACAATGAAAAGAAGAATAACATAAGACTGATTGGAGTCAAAGAAGAAACAGGAGAGAGTGCACATGACATAAAAAAACTGTTCACAGAAGTAATGGCAGAAAACTTCCCAAGCAGGGGAAAAGAACTTCACATACAGATAAGTGAGGCATATAGGACTCCAGCTAGCCATGATCAAAAAAAATCTACACATAGGCATATAATAGTTAGGATTCCAGAAAACAAACAGAAGAACAAAATTCTACCAGCAGTGCAAGAAAAGAAACAAATCACATGCAAAGGAAAACCCATCAGAATCACAGCAGACTTCTCAATGGAAACCCTCAAGGCAAGAAGACCTTGGAGTGATGTATTTCAAGCCCTAAAGGAAAACAACCTCCAACCCAAATTCATGTACCCTGCACAACCATCTTTCAAAATTGATGGAGAGCTGGGGATTTAGCTCAGTGGTTCCACCCCCTGTCCCATAAGTGCAAGATCCCAAATTTGATGCTGGGTACAAAAAAAAAAAAAATTGATGGAGAAATAAAATACTTTCATGACAAAGAGCACCTTAGTAAATTCATGAATACCAAATAAGCACTTCAAAAATTTTAGACAATATCCTAGGAAAAGACAATGAGGATCACAACCACAGGAAACACAGCAGAATGAATCTGTCAGGTGCAATAAGAAATTAAACACAAAGGGGGAGAATCCAACAAAACAAAAAGACATGACAATGATAAGTCAGAACGTATGTATCAGTTATAACCATCAATGTTAATGGTCTCAATTCACCAATCAAAAGAAATAGACTGGCAGAATGGGTCAAGAAGCAAGATCCAACAATATGCTGCATACAAGAAACACACTTAATTCAAAAAGAAACTCATAGACTGAAAGTTAAAGGGTGGAAAACAATACTCCATGCAACAGGAACCCAAAAAAAGAGAATAGCAGAAGTAGCTATCCTCTTTGCAGACCAAGTGGATTTCAAACCCACACTGATTAATAGAGACAAAGAAAGACACTACATCCTTGTAAAGGGAATAATCCAAGAGGAAGGGATGACAATCATAAATATCTATGCACCAAACATTAGTGTGCCCCACTATATAAAACAAATACTAATGGATATAAAAAGTCATACATGCACTAATACAATAATAGTAGGTTAACTCAAAAACCCACAGTCGGCCAACGCCCTGCCAAGGTCTCAAGTCACGCAGAACACGCCAAATCAGCCCGCTGCAGACAGACAGGTCTGCCCATGCCCTACCGAGGTCCTGAATCATGTGGACCATGCTGAATCAGCCCATGTACCAGCAACAATCCACTGGACCCCACCCTCCCCACTCCTCTGTACAGCCACCTTGTTCCACACTACAAAGACGCAGAGGACACCAGATCAAGAGACCATGGTACTGAGTCCCACTGCTCCTGGCCCAGAGGTAGGGGCTTCTGAGCTGCTGTCCCACTGCTCCTGGTCCAGAGGAAGGGTCTTCCCAAACACCATCCCTCCTGCTGCTCCCATCCCAGGGAAAAGGGCGTTTGGGCCACCTACTGTCCTGCTGCTCCTGGCCCAGAGGAAGGCGCTTCTGGGCCACCATCCCTCCCACCACTCCCAGCCCAGAGGTAGGGGCTTCTGAGCCACCATCCCACTGCTCCTGGACCACAGAAAGGGGCTTCCCGACTGCCATCCCTCCCACTGCTCCCAGGCAACAGGAAAGGGCTTTTGGGCCACCATCCCTACCACTGCTCCCTGCCCCTATCCCACCTCGCCCAGCTCAGAGGACATAATCCATGCAGGTGGCAACAGCCCCATCCCCAGTTGAAATGAGAAAACACATAAATAAGTTTCAAAAACAGACTTCCAGATCACCTACAGTAACCCCCAAAGGAAATGACATGGAATACTCTAATACTCAACCATCTGGACCCACTGAACTGGCAACAAAAGGGGATCTGGAAAAAATGAAATCAGCAATAATTTCTCAGATAACAGGAGAAATTGTGC
>NW_004624731.1:23943541-23957535 GCF_000247695.1 Heterocephalus glaber | reverse complement strand
CCAGGTGTTCTAGTACCATTTGTTGAAAACATTATCTTTTCCTCTGCTCTTGAGTTGAGTTTATGTTCTATAAAATGTTACTGTTAAATAATCTTTCAAAAATCAGTGAACCATATATATGTGGTTCTATTTCTAGATTCTCTGTTTTATTCCATTGATCTATATGTCTTTCCTTATGCCAACACTGCCTCGATTACTGTAGCTTTAGAAGTCTTAAAATTAGGTAATAAATGTCTTCCAACACTGTTATTTTCTTTTCTTATCTTTTTACTTTTCCAGGTCCTTTCTACTCCTACATAACTTTTAAATTTCAATATCCAATTCTTCATTTATAGCAAGTATACATAGATCTGAATTTTTATATATACCTTGTGTTTTCTAATCCCGCTAAATTCAAATACAAGTTCTAGGGGCTCCTAGAGATTTCTTAGTATTTTCCCTGTAGATGATCATTTCATCTACATATAAAGATTTTACTTCTACCTTGCCAATCTTATGCTATTTGTTTATTTTTATTGCCAGACTATTTTGGTTTGGGGCTATCTTTCAAAGTTTTATGGACAGATGAAGAGTAGGCATATCTGCCCTTGTTCCCCACCTTAAGGAGAAAGCATTGTGTCTTTTCCATTCATATAAGGTGTTTTTGCTGGAAGTATGGAGTACACATATTTTATCTGTTGAGAAGGTTCTGTTCTACTTCTAGTCTCCTGATAGCTTTTACCATGAACAGCTGTAGAATTCAGTCCATACTTTTTCTGCAACTAGTGACAGGATCAAATGGCTTTTTCCTTTCCTTTGTTAAAATGATGACTTCTGGGGGTGGATCTTCCAATGCTGAACCAACACTGCCATCCCTATAATAAAACCACTTACTACATACTGCCAGATCTGATTTCTAATAGTTTTGTTAAACAAATTTTTATTTATGTTCATACTTTTTCTTCTATTATTTTTATCCAGTTTTAGTATTAGCACAATGTTGATTTCCTAAAATGAGGGGAGATGTGTGCCTTCTTTTTTCTACTTTAAATGTTTGATATAATTTATCAGTTGAAATGTATATGAGCCTGTTATTGTTATATAGATAGGTTTTCAAGCTAGGAATGTACTTTCCTTAATAGGTGCTATTCAAATTTTATATTTCTTCCAGAATCAGTTTCATTTATTTGTCTTCCAAGGTACACCTTAGAAGTGGTCAAATTTATTTCAAAAAAGATTTTTGTAGTATGTTTTCTATATCCTTTTAAATTCTGTATAATCTGTGGTAATGTCTTCTAGATCTTGATATTGTAATTTAAAAAATGTATAATTGATATTGTGTAATAGGAAGTAAAGGTCTAAAGGAGCAGGGGAAGTGGGAGGGGTAGGGGAAAGGAAAGAAGGGAAAAGAAAAAATATTAGAAAAGGAAAAAAATAGAAACAAAATCTTTGTAAATATGGAAGAGTGGAGGGGGTGAAGGGAGGGCAAGGTTATGGGGAAAAAAAGAAGAACCAAGATACATCATGTAAAGGTACAAGATTCCAATGATGAATGTAACTGTATTTTATACCTAAAATATACCAATAAACTTCATGGGAAAAAAAAGCAGTCACTCAAGTATAGTTGTGACATAAACATTGGTTGATAATTTTGCTTATGCTAAAGAGTAAGACAAAAGTGAAATAAGAAAGGCATAAGCCATAACTTCATTCAACTATGTGAATGATTTTGCTAAATTAATGAGAGTTTGTAAATACTAGAAGAAATTTTCCTCATGTGTTTATACTATTCACAAATTAATAGCTACAGACAAGACACACTTTAACTCTATTCAGCATTTAACATTTCTCTATCACTTCTAATATTTAAATAATCAACAAGACACCAAATCAAGCCCTGATTTGCACCATTTGCTGATTGCAGTGGTATAGACTCCCACCCGGCCGATTTCAAGCTACCAGTATGAAGTCACTGAGGGCTAACTCTGAAAAGATGCAAAGTACAGTAGTAGCTTTTTCATCAGTCAGTTGATTCATATGTCCTCAAAAGGAGAGATGAAAGTAATAAAGAAATTAAGAAGTAATAATCTTGAGTATTGAGTATTTTATTTTGTTGTTTATATAATTTAATTTTTAATAATGGTGTGTTTAATAATGGTGTGAAGTTTCACAAACTTCAATTTAACACTTGAATTACAAGCAACTGACTGTCTTGAACCAGCTGGCACTACTGTTACATGTTTGTTCACAAAGTACAGTGAAAAGAGACAAAGCCAAATAAACAAGTTAGATAGTCATGCAATGGCGGGGGTAGGGGGAATGTTAGGTGAGGGAAGAGAGACTGTATGGAAGAAATACATAGAAAAAAATGTTCTTGCAAATCTGCAACTTTCATTCTCAGTTATTACCATTATTCTTAATTATATAATGGTAACTCACTAGCAAGACCCTCAATAGAAGGATAGAAATCAACCAAGTAATGGTAGACTATGGTCTGTAACTATGGTACTTTCTCTAAAAGCTATGGGCAGTGGTTTGTAATCCTGGTAGCCATCAGAATCACCTATGATTAATTTTTAAATACACATCTCAAGGCCATCTAAACTGAAATTTCCCATGGTGATTCTACATCCCAGGCTATTTTGAAACTTTAACCTACAATGTTCAACACTTAATGCCGTCTATTTGGCATAAGTTCATACGGAGGAAATTCATTCTGAAAGTTCATTTTGAAACTAATTAACTACTATGTCACTTTCAATAATTATACGAAATAATTCATTTCTGTATTTAAATGGAATATTATGTAGCATATTCTTTCTAGAATCAGCTATAATAAAGATACATCTCATTTACAAAATTTCTTACAATGTTTTCTAATATGCAGTCATAAATTCCCCATGAGTGAAGTGTTTATGTTCACAAGATTTCATTGCTTCACTGTATTTTCAAAATTGAAAGATGAAAAAGAAACAAACTTTGATCTGACAATTTGATGACAGTGACAGAAAGTGTATTTTCCAGGACATATTCTCAAAATTATGCACATGGTATGACATTTCAAGTTTGGAAAAATCCCATTACTTTAAATGGGATTTACATAGTTATATTCCAAACTACTTTGAAATTTTAACCTATGCTGTTCAACTTTGATGGTGTCTGTTTGACTTAAGCTCATGTTGGATAACTTATAAGTTGCTATTTCAACACTAAAGTATTTTGAAGTTAAGAAATAAACTCGTATTTGTAAGCTTTTAATAAACGAACATAAAACTGGCAATTTAAGTAAAAATTAGTTAATAACAAAACAAAAATGTTTACAAAAAATCTTTATAGCATTACATTAAAAGCATCATATCTAGTGGTTATATTTACTAATCAAGCTTCTAACCTTGAGTATTTTCACATTTTAACTATTTTGCTAGTTGGTGATCTTTCGTTAAGGAATTAGAATTTTCCTATGACATCTAAGCAGTATCTCTAGCACCTATCCTTGAGTCTCCACTTTCTCCAATTATCCATCGCTTCTCCACCCCAATATCTCACAATAATGGTATCAGTATTGATGACAGTGTCTCCAAGAGAATGAATCATTTTGTATAATAATCATTTAGATAATGTTACTAGGCCAACTGTAAGGCAATCAGTGGGCCAGTTTGAGTTTCAAGTTTCCATTTACCCCTGAATTAACACCCAATTTTATAGACATAATGACTAATTCACCACCACAGCATAGGTAGAAAATGGGGTATAAACCATAAAATGGTTCTAAACTATCTGCATTGCTAACTCACCAATTATCCTTTCTTTTTTGCCAATTTATTTCAATCTGTTTATTGCTTACAAACCTTTCTAGCCTATAAGTTAGTCAGATACTATATAATATTCCTTGGCACTTACTATGGTTAAAACTAAAAGTCTAAACTACACTAAAATTCTAACATAGCCTTTTAAACACTGAATTTCTTATCTTTGCCAATGTTAAATTGTAAAACCTTCTCTTTCCATTCATTGCATCAAGTAGTTGATTTCCCCAGATGCTAAATCATTAATCTTGTCAGGATGTATTTCAAGATAAAAGCTCCCATTTTAATAAATTTACATGACAACCAACAATAAATCCTCAGATGCTCACCTTTGTGGATCACAACCTGTCTAAAATATCTCATCTGAAGCTGATGCAAATACTACTTCTGTATTTGGAAACAAAGAACATACTGTACTTGGGGTTAGATCTAGACAGAGATAGTGAGAGCTCTTCCTTTTACACATTTTTCTTTTTCCCGAGCACACACAATAAATTTATAGCTCTACAGGTTAACCAAAAACATGGATGTTATTATACATGCTGCTTTGTTCCCTCTGTTTCCCTTCAAAATATCTAACACCATCTCACAGTATTTTCTGTAAAAGAACTTTGCTGCCACCAATTGAACACTTTCACCTAATGCAAGCAGTTTTTACTTTTTGTTTGTTTGGGTTTTTTTTTTTAACAAATTAATGAGGGAAAGGAAAATGAAAAGAAGACACATATTCTCTTGGCCCAGATCCCAAATCCTAACCAGAATTCCATTTCTAATCAGCAATGCCATAAGGGCATTGAAAGAAAGAACTCATATCTTGATATTAGTAATGGCAGACCTCCCTCTGCAACTGTAAACCAATTTATATTAATAGAATATGTCTCCTTTATTTGTAACCAAAGGGCACTTGTTTTATTCATAGAAACAAGCATAAATCAAAGGTTCTGTGCCAGGAATGTCATGTCACAAAATGCCAGTGTTGATTTGGTCATTGAGTTGGACTAAGTGACAAGCTTTGAGTTGACAATGGTTACCAAGTCAGAAAAGCAAACTCTTCTAATCTCATTTCCAGCACTGAATTCTTGCCAAATAAATCTCCACAGGCAGTTCCAATTTGTTCTCCCCAGCTCAAATCCATTTCCCTCTACTAAAAGCATGAGATTATTCAGTCAAGTGCCCACTGTCACTAGACTTTGGCAACTCAGAAACTCCAGGCCCACTCCTCAGAACTACCAATCAGGACCTCCTGGAAGGAGATTTGGGCAACAGAATATTTTTTCAGTCCACAGAAGATCCCAGTACATATCCAGAGTTGAGGATCATTCATTCATTCCTATACTTTCATTTTAGATGGAGGCGCAGGCTAAGGAGAGTTCAGAGGAACACCCAAAATGTGCACACATGAGCTCAAGGAAGATTCTGGAAAGCCTTGAGTTCCCTTGGATGGCCTTGAAGAGTGTGGTGCCTGAGTTTATAATAGAGATCTAATCCATAAGGAAAAACTTCCCAACACGTTGACCTTTACTGTTCTGCTTTGGTCTGTCAGCATAAGCAGGGTGAAAATGCACTCTTGGTCAAGAAAATCATCCTGTCAAGATAATAAGAAAAATAACTACAGTTTATTTTTGTTTCATACCTGCCCCATTTAGCCTGAAATGTTTTCCTTGAACTAAAAATATCTTTCCTGTGAGTCAAATATAACTGACTTTATTAACTCCCAAGATTAACATTTTCCCCTGAAATAGCCTAAATGTGGATTGTTTTAAGTAAAATTAATATATATTAGAAGTTTTTCATTTATTTGGCCTAGTGTTTTTAGTATATAAAAGAAAACAATTTAATACGTTATGACGATAATTTTTCCTGTGATTTTCAATTTTTAACCTCCTTCTTTTGAAGGTTTAGTATTTTTTTCTAGTAGCTAATGAAAAAGAATCTGCCCACTATCAACACCCAAAAAGAAATAAGTTAATGCTTTATTTCTGCTACTTCTTGACCCTCATCGAAATCTTACCCTCCGCATTCCCATCCAGCCTTAACCCTAGAAGGAGCCCTTGCTCCAAGTCTAACCCTGATTCACCTATCTCTCTGCTTAGTAGCGAAATTGACCTACTCTCCTAGTGAGTACTCAAAAATCTTTGAGATGAAATGGGCACTGCTGCCCCTACCTGATTGGCATAGCTCTGGCTTTAACAGTAAAAAGCTGGTTCTGCCCAAGGGAGCTTCCCCTTTTTGGAAATTCAATTTACACTGACATGTGGTGGATAGAAGTAAGCAAGGAGGTTGGTGGTGAAATTAACTTGAGTTCATAGGTGAGAATTATAGATCTATGCAAGTCCACACATCCCCCTTGACATTTGTTAGAATGAAAAAATGGGACACTTCCTGGGGATAATCAGTCCAGAGGAATGAAGGTGACCAGGCAGACAAGGACTCAGCAGCTGGAGGAGCACAGGAGCATGAACAGCTCTGCTTGAGTATCCATGTGGAAAGGGTAAACCTAAAATCAAGAACACATTTCCTTCCTGGTTCTTACAAAATAGATAACAATTTCTATAATTCTAAGGACACTGGAGAGTGCAAACAGAATTTTTGACCCCTGGAAGATTTCAGAATATCAGTGGGAGACAAAGAAACCCAACAGATACAGTTACTGGAGTGCCAGAAGACAGAGCAAGAGAAAGAAGCCAAATTAAAAAAAAAAAAAAGAAGAAGAAGAAATAGGAGCCATGAAATAATTTTAAAAACTAGCTCAGGAACACAAATAAAACATTGCTAGACTATTCCTATAATTAACCTAGGAGCAATTTTATAGAAGTATAAAGTCCTAAAATAATAGGTATAACTCCCATCAAGTATCTACTAAGCCTCAGGCATTAATGATAGAAATGAGTGGGTTCCCCCTAAAGATACTTCTTTTGATCACCTGCTACCAGTCCAGTCCATGCATGCTTTGAAAGCATAACAATATGCCTTCTGCTCCCTTCTGATATTTCCTTATTATCGAAAACTAGAAGTTCCCATACAAGTAGTTAGTTGTGGAGTGGGAGGTGAAAAAGAGGTAATATCATGGCTAATTATTATCAGAAAGAAACAATAATATTAGGCCTCAATCAATTATATTTGTCTGACATTATCCTGTAGTTAAAAATACCAAAAAAGTTCCATGCAATAAGTCCAACCTTACAAAAATATATTTTGTAGCTAATTCTGGTAGGGCCAGTAATACAGATTTTTATAAAAAGCCAGTCTTCTATAGAGGCCATACTGAAGTTCTGTTACAGGAAAATAATACTTGCCCTTGAGTATTTTCATGTTGAGGTCATATCTTTGATAGCTTAGGTGTAAAATTTCAGAGCTCATAACTGAAAACCTATCTAAATTCTTGAATTCATTAAACTCCTTTTTAAAGACAAATGTGATACTTTACAATTGTGCTGTAGAGCTCACACTTGCAAGGGTTAGAAATTTCATTCCATAAAAAAAGAAGAAGAAGAAAGCAAAAGAAAAAAAAGCATAGAGAAATAAAGATTTACTTAAGTTCATCTGGACAGTAAATGACCATATGTAACATCAGCACTGACTCATCAGAATCTCTCTGGCCCCATCGGGTGATAGATTTGGCTAACAGATCTTGGTAACAGCAGGCTTCTTGCAGTGGGTTTTGACAAGTCGGTGGGGCCTGGCATTGCAGCTCTGCTTTCCTATCTATTACGGTTGGCTATCATGTTGTATTATGTGGGAAAGTCTGCCAGCCACATACTGCTGTATCATCATATCAGGGCACTTCTCTGCTGCTCTAGAAATTTCCATGCTTTTCATTCTGGAGAGAAAGTATACTGGAAATATATTAGAAGCACATCTAGATTTTCATTATGTATCCCTGTGATCAACCCTTATAATGAAATGGAAAATCCCACAATGGGAGAAAAACATATAATCATCTAATTTTAAAAATAAAAATTTTAGCTTTATAAAATACTCTTTGAATTTAATTTTGAGAACTTTGTGACATGATCATTGAACCAAAATTTGGCCTAAATCAGCCTCTGTACTTGACAGATAAATGTGGATTAAAATGGCCTTTACATGTAGTAAACTGATTTAAGATTATATCCTTGTAACCAAGTATCTGAGTCTCAGTCAATCAAAGCAGTTGAGCTTTAGCCAATCACAGACTGTTAACTAATGAGACTATGTCCATATTAGGCAAATGCTGACAACAGCCAATTGGATCATTTCTGTGTGTTACTTAGTCTTCTTTGGCTATAAATAAAATTTGTACAAGGGGTGGGGTGGGGTACTCTGAACTATTTTTGGTCTGGAATGCTGCCCAGTTCTAGAACAATTTTTTTCCTCAAGTAAACTTTATAAAATTCAATTGGTCTCACTTCTTATTTTAACATGATTGTAATCTAATGCTGCCACACAGAATTGATGGTAAAAGATACAATTTTACAAAAATAAAGATATAAACCTGAAACTCAAGACATTCTCAATTCAATGATCATCCATGGTTCACTGTAACATTAAAGTTACATTAATTCACAGGGGACATACACTGAAGAAATATAGTTGCAGAGGGCAGAGTCCTTATAATACTCCCATTGTATTTCTGTTACAGAAATGTACCCCAGTGTAGGACTAATGGGCTCAAACATTTAGCTGAATCATTCAGATACTTACAAACATGTAATGTCCCAGCTTGTAGCTGTTGAATGGTAAGCAAGGCTTTGTGTAAACAGTATGGCATTCATCTCAGGAGATTTGAACTGCTTCAGGAAATCCTTGATATCAAAAACTGTCTCTGATTTTACAAACTCAATTTCCGAAATTCTACATCTGGAAATTCATTCTCTAGTCCATTTTTAAATGGAAATTACTACCCAAAAGTTTACATATTTTATTACTTTGTACTAAAAAGATATTTATGTAGCATTTGAGCCCTATGGCCTAAAAGTGGAGAGATAATTATAAAAGACGGAGCAAGCAAACAAGTGACAGCTAGAGCACTGAAAAGAATTAAACTTCCCAAGTTTGCTAGTTGCCCAGTCCAGAGAGCTACTGTGACAGAACAATATGCTTCTTTGATCACAATGGTGGCAGAAATGAGAAATGCCATAGGAGATGAGATGGATCAATGAATAAACCTGGCCATAACAGATACTATTTCTTATGATATTTCAACAATGAGAAGACAGAAAAATATAGAAGAAAGGGTCACATTGCATCTCTGAGTCTCAGTTTCCTTACATAGAAAATGTTGGAAATACATTAACCACAGATTATCTCAATCTTAGCAGAGATCAACTAGGAAAAAGAAAGTGAAGCATTTTGAATGTCACAAAGAAAGATAAAATATATTACATGTACTGAAACCTTACATTTAACAACAAATAAGGGGACTTGTTCTGAATTCCTGTTTGGTTGTCAAAATGTGAGTCCCTGATGAGTATTTATGGCCCAAATATTGCCTTGAATAAATGTATAACACCTTCTTTGTGTCTAATTCCTTTTTCTTCTTCCTTTTAGGAGTGGTATGAAGAAAATAGGAAAGATGATGCTGCTTGTTTCAAATTTCTCAGTCTATTTGGAGCTTCCAGTATAGAGATATTATTTTTGGTTTTGCTTGCTTAATTTTTTGGTATCTCTTCTATCTGAACTTCATTAACTGAATCTGCAGAAGCTCTGAGCACCAAAGCATTATGTAAAGAAAATGAATTTGAAGAAAGAATTTGTAATGAATCATTGATATGAAAGTTTCTAGAAGATGCATTTTTAAAATGACCTTCATGGCTAGAGGAATTGTTAAGCCCTCATTTAGCATGGTGATATACTACCCCGGATAGTCTAATGAAAGCAGACAACAAACAGCACTATCAATATGCAATGACACTAAGGAACTTATCCGGGGAAATGGCTGGCATGATGAAACAAAAAGGACAGGCTTTTAAACATTGAGACCAAAGCCTTTTGAATCCATACCACTTCCTCCAGGAAGACTGACTATTAAATTAGGTGGTCAAGAGAGTCACTAAATTTGTTCTGTGGCATAAGTATTCATCAAAAATATTGATCATGGCTTCTAAATGATTTTTATTTGCTTTCCAATGAAGATCAATGGGACATCTATATGACTAATAAGGGATGCAGATCCTGACAATCACCATTGCTTTAGTCAATAATTACAGTAAAACTGAAATATGGCTCCAAGTTTATATAGTGTAGCTTAAATTTGAGAGCTACATAAAATAAGGCATTGAGAAGAAGAAAGGTAAAATACACCAGGAAAAAGAATGATCTACTTGACCCATTAATCAAGTAATATTTGTTAAATACACATTATATCCAAAAGCTATGCATTGACTTTTAAAGTGCAATATTTTGGTTATTCTTCTCAATACTGTAAGATGATATTAGCCCTACCGGAGATGAAAATATTGAAGCTCAGAGACATTTTTTTAGGGCTACACAGCTAGAAAGTTAAGTAGTAGCCATTCAAACTAACTCTACACCCAAAATTCTTTCAATATAGTAACTTTCTTTGATGTAAAAGGTTTCCTATTGATTATAGGAGCAAATGCTTCAACAATTACAGCATAGGGTTCCCAAAGCCACAGCAGCTTGAAAGCATTTGCAGCTAACGCTTAAATGGTCTTCCTAGCAGTTATTGTTAAACTAAATAATAGAATTATTTTAGGGATATATAAAGAAAGGATGAAATTGGTGGTCCCTTAATATTTTTAATGAACATTTCCCATAAAGCAAGGAAAGATAATCACCAAAACCCATTAGTGTCACAAACATATGGAAAAATAAAGCAGATCATAAATAATTATCAGGTAACATTACAAATTGAAGGACCTTAGGTCAGTATGAGCAAGTATAAATATACAGCTGAGTAGGGAGAAATATATTTCCACTAAAGAAGCTGATAATCCCTATTGAGAACATTGCTTATTTTCTAAGAGTTCAACCATACTGCCTTCATACTTAAAAACAATTTAGACATTTCAAAGAAAATAAAGCTATAATCAAAAGGCACTAGAAGGCTAAAGCAGAAAAGAGTTACTGGACTTTTCTCTAGTTCTCTACAGTGTCTTATTTTGGTATCATTTTCTTTCCAACTTACCTCAGCTCATCACTCCGGCAAAATGGTGAGGAAGTCAGAGAAATGAATAAAACTATTTTTTAAAATTCTGAAAATTTTTCATTGCAAGACAAGTACTAGAAGAAAACTGATAATGTACTTATTATATATGACACAAGAAAATATCTCATACTTTTTAACAGCCAAAGAACTATAATTTTCAACAAAGATTAGTCATATTATGTCCATGCCTAAAACATAAATGGGGAAAGTAGGTAAAATTCAGGGGGAAAAAACAAAGCAAAACTCAAAAACTCTATTTTGGAACATTCAGATAATTTTCATATGATACTTTAGGGAAAAGCTTATCTATACAATTGTATCTTTTCAATTAGTGTGAACTCTTGTAAATATAAAAGATGAAAAATGGAGATCCCTCCAATTGTCTCTTCTGTTTTGAAAAAAATGAAGTATTGATACACATGGATGAACCTCAAAAATATTGTGCTAAGAGGAGAAGCCAGACACAAAGGACATTATATTGTACAATTTTATCTCGATGAAATGTCCATGGAAAGCAAATCTATAAAGAAAGAAAGTAAACTAGTGATTGCCTGGTGCTATGGGTCAGGGAGAGGAGTGAGAATAAAGTAAATGCAAATGAACAGGATATTTCTTTATGAGCTGATAGAAATGTTCTAAAATTAAATTATGACAACAATTGCACAACTCTTTAAATTTACTAGATGTCATTAAATTATATACTTAAAAAGCAAATTTTATGGTATTTAAATTATACTTCAATAAAATTTTTCCAACTTTTAATTATGGTCCTACCAAAAAACACTTCAAATTCTGAAAATGTTCTTTTCCCTTTGTTGATGTGAAATAAAAATAGTTCTCCAATGATAATGCTCCCCTGTTATTTTTCACAAGAACGAAGAGTCCAATACAGAAATATTTCTATCTAGTATCCCTTTGAACACCTCTCTATTTAAGTCAAGATAAATATTTTGACTGAAATCATAAGCTCTTATTCTCTCTTATATCACTAATAAAAGCCTAAGAAAAGGTCAAATTTAGGATAAGTCAAATTCTGGACTAGGGTTACTTAATTTGTTCTCTCTTAAAATACTTTATATATTAGGATGTGGGTGCTCTAAAAATATATGTTTTTAAGAGCATGGTTTATAAACTTCCTTGAGTTTTCAAAATTAGCCATAATGCTTTCCTGGACCTGTAAAGGGCTTCTGATGTCTCACTTTTATATTATGAGCCATATCAGGTTTGGTTACTCATGCTTATTATTGAGAAGTCTCCTGGATTTAATGAAACAGTCACAAAATCAATTTGAACAAAATAAGTAAGATAATAATAGAAAAAAGTCTCTCTTTGTGGTTTTAAAAGAAATATATAGACATTACTCATAACAGCTGAAATGGTCTACCCAAAAGACATTTGCTTTCTATAACAATCTCAAAAAGAAGTAAATATCATCACGTCTTAGAAGAACAAATTTTGAATAAAAAAAATACAACTAAACAATTGTTAAATACAGTTTTTCTGTAACTATAATATAAGCATATGCTACTACATAAGAAATGTAATGGTGGGAGTTACATTTACCACTTAGTTCATAAGTAGAAGAACTGAAAGGAATAACACAAAAATAGAATTAATCCAGAACTAGAAGTTCTAAACTTCAACAAGAGATCCTGAATTTTGAAGCTGACCAGAATCTTTGGACTTCACAGGGACTTTGCTTCTATATGAAGCAGCTGAATACAACCTAGCTTTTACACACTCTGTTTGCCTCCTATTTGAAGGCAAATCTCTCCCAACTTTTAGTTTCAATTTACAGCAACTGCTTTCCAAGCCTATCAGACAACTTACTCCCTACATTTCTGTTCATAGATTCATTATTTGATCTTTCTTGTGCTCTGTTTCTCTTTAGCTAAAACTCACTCTTTAAAAACAAATACTGTATTATCTCCCTAACATGTGTCATCTAAAAATGTAGTTATTACAGAAGTTGAGAGTAGAATAGTGGTTACCAGAGGCCAGGGAGAGTAGGTAGATGGGAAAGATAGGTAAGGGTTGACTGGTGTTAAGTTATAACTAGACAAAAGGAAGAAATCCTGAGTCAGATACAGTGGTGCACAGCTGTAATCCCAGTACTCTGGGAGGCTGAGCCAGAATGATCAAAACTTCAAGCTCATCCTCGGCAACTTAATGACAAGGCAAGACTCTGTCTCAAAATAAAAACTTAAAAAATGTCTGGGGATGGATATAGCTCAGTGGAAAGACCCTGGGTTCAAGAGAGGGATGACAAGTACAATATATTTCAAAAAACTAAAAGTTACTTTAAATATTTTCACCATAATGAGGTGATAGATGTTTGAGGAGATAGATATATATAATCTGATTGGAATATGAACAATGTATACATGTATCAAAACCTTACACAGTAAGCCACATACATGTATAATTTTTATGTTTTGTGTATCAGTTTAAAATTAATTTTTAAAACTTATTTTTGAATAATTTTTAAATAAAAGGTACAAATGAAGTAGACTTTCCAACCTTATATATACCAGGAAATATCTTTGCAGTGCCTCATATGTGATAGTTTGGCATTAACTCTTCCAATCATTCCCTCTCTGAAGTATATGGGACTAACCTGCTGTCCTCTGAGATCCAGCATGCCTAATGGGCCCTGTGATCTTACTCAATCAAAAAAGCAATCAGTTTTTCCTTTGTACGTAATCTGATCTTTCTTAAGATCTTACTGCTTTATTTAATGTCTTCAAATTTCAACAGGATATAGCTTATCAGGTCTCATTCAACCCTCCCCCCTTCTCAGTCTGAAGTTTTTTGTCATCTTTCAGGAGCACCATCTTATTTTTAAATAATTTGTTCTGCTCTCTTTCTCTGAAAACTCTATTAGCTAGATATAATGAACCACTCATGTTTGATCCTTCATGCCTCATAAATTTTTATCTCATATTTTACTACTTTCTGGCATGTGGCTCATATTTTGGGGACTCTTTTTTGATTTTTCTTGTCCAGTCATTCTTCTGAACAATTATTATTTCAGCAAATATATATATATATATATATAT
>NW_004624731.1:23924307-23938903 GCF_000247695.1 Heterocephalus glaber | reverse complement strand
CCAAGCTCTTTTTGCCTTGAGGGTTTGTGTTGAGAAGTCTGCTGTGATTCTGATGGGCTTTCTTTTGTATGTGATTTGTTTCTTTTCTCTGACTGCTTGTAGAACTTTGTTCTTCTGTTGACGTTCTGGAATCTTAACAATTATATGCCTATGTGTAGATTTTTTTTTGATCAACGCTATTTGGAGTCCTATATCCCTCACTTATCTATATGTCAAGTTCTTTTCCCCTCCTTGGGAAGTTTTCTGCCATTACTTCTGTGAATAGTTTTTTAATGTCATCTGCACTCTCTCCTGTTTCTTCTTTGACTCCAATCAGTCTTATGTTATTCTTTGCATCGTCTAACAGCTGCTGCCTTGATTTCTTGTGTTCCCTTACAATTTTGAAACAATTTTTTTTCCTGGTCACTATTGCAATCTTTTCTTCTATATCTGAATTTCTGTCCTCACATTGGCTCATTCTGCTGTGTAGACTTTCAGTGGAGTTTTTCATCTCCTGGAAATCTATTTGCATCTGTTTTATGGATTCCATTTGTTTCCTATATTGGGATTCGATCATGTTCCTGAGCTCCTCTCTAGATTTATTAATCATATCTTACACTGGGAGCACAGTCTCTGCTGTTATCTGAGAAATTATTTCTGATTTCATTTTTTCCAGATCCCCTTTTGTTGCCAGTTCAGTGGGTCCAGGTGGTTGAGTATCAGAGTGTTCCATCTCATTTCCCTTTGGGGTTGCTCTACGTGATCTGGAAGTCTAGTTTTGTGACTTATTTACACATCTTCTCATTTAGTCCTGGGGGGCTGCTGTTGGCATCCATGCAGCTCACCTCCTCTGAGCTGGGAGAGGTGGGACATCGGCTCAGAAGCCTCTTCCTCTGGGCTGGGATGGGTGGGACATACAGTGGCCTGGAAGCCCCTTCCTCTAAGCCAGGAGTGGTGGGACAGTAGCTCAGAAGCCCTTCCTCTGGGCCGGGATCAGCGGGATGGATGGTGGCCCAGAAGCCCCTTCCTCTGACCTGGGAGTGGTGGGATGGATGGTGGCCCTGAATCCCCTTCCTCTGGGCCAGGAGCAGTGGGACAGTGGTTCAGAAGCCCCTACCTCTGGGCTGAGAATGGCGGGATGGATGGCATCCCAGAAGCCCCTTTCTCTGGGCTGGGAGCGGTGGGATGGAACAACTTTTTAAATTATCTTCTGCTTCCTGAATTATCTTGATATTTCTTCGACCCCTTTTCTTTGTGTTGTTGGCTTGCAGGACATGTTGGAAATATTCTTGATTGCTTGTTAAGGAATGATTACTAGATTAATTACTATCAATAGTGAAATTCCTCTGCTAATACTATATGATTACTTCCCTGTGTGTAGCCCAGGCTGGCCCTGAACTTACAGCCATCTACCTGCCTCAGCTTCCTGAATTCTAGGGTCACAGGTGTGTGCCACCAGACCTGGCTGTCTTAATGTGCTTTCACTGTAAAAATTATACAATATTGAGATACTTGTATCTAAATGGCCCTCTAGTTCTTACCCTATTTAATATATATTTAGACAAGTGGCTAATCAGATTGTAATTGACATTTAAGAAATTTATTACTTTCCAATGGAGTCTATTCTACTTTCAAAACAAACTTTTTGTTTTACATTTTTTATTAGTACCTACTGATTATACAGAATAGTGGATTTCATACTGGCATATTTGTACATGAAGTTAAAATACTTTGATCATTTTCATCTTGCCTCCAGCACTCTCCATGCCCCACACTTCTTAGTTTCATATTTGAGAGGTAGGAGTTAAATATATATATTGAAGATACATATATGTATATATATATATCTTTTAACCATATCCATCCCCTCTATTTGCCACCCTTACAAGCCCCTCTTCTCCTCCTATAGCCATTCTGACTGGGGTAAGATGGAATCTCAGTGTATTTTTGATATGCATTCCCTAATGGTTAAAAATGTTGAACTTTTTTTCATATACTTATGGGCCATTCATACTTCTTCTTTTGATAAGTGTCTATCCAGTTTATTTGCCCATTTATTGATTGGGCTATTTGACTTTTAGTATGAATATTCTTAGTTCTTTATATATTTTATATATTAATCTTCTTCCTGAAGAGTATCTGGCAAAGATTCTATCCTATTCTGGAGGCTGTCTCTGCTAGTTGTTTCCCTTTCTATACAGAAATTTATTAATTTGATGCAATCCTATTGGTTTATTCTATTATTTCCAGTGCTATTGGAATCCTATTAGGAGATCTACCTGTGTCTATGGCTTCAAATGGTTCCCCCATGTTTTCTTTTAGCAGTTTCAAAGTTTCAGGTCTGATAACTAGGACTTTGATCTATTTTTAATTTATTTTGGTACTGAAATATAGAGATCTAGTTTCAATCTCCTATAGGTAGATATCCACTTTCCCAACACCCTTTGCTAAAGAGGATATCTTTTCTTGTTTATTTATGTATTTTTATTAGTACATATTTGCCTTACATAATGATCACTTTCATTATAGGGAATTTGTACCTGTACATAATATGTCTGAATTCTTCATTTTTCCCATTCCCCTTCCCTGCTTCCAACCCTCCATCCTCTCCTCATTTATAAAAGCTTTGTTTCCAATTATTTCTCTCCATTCTCTTGTTTTTAATCCTTTTTCCCTTCCTTCCCTTGCCTCTCCTTCCTCTCTTGTTCCCCTCCCTATTTGAACATGCTCTTCCTATTTCTCAATATCTATCCTCAATTTTGCTCCTCATTTACCCTTTGGGTTTCTCACACAAGACAAACAATGTGATAATTAAGCTTGTGTGACTGACCAATTTCACTTAACATTATGGTCTCAAGGTGCATCCATTTACTTAAACATGACTCAAGTTTATCCTTCTTTATGGCAAAGTAGTACTCCACTGTATATAAATAACAAATTTTCTTTATCCATTCATCTGTTGTTGGTCATATAGGATGTTTACAAGATTTAGCTATTATAAATTGTGCTGCTATAAACATGAGTATGCATATAATCACTGTAGTAAGATGCTTTTAACTCCTTCAGGAAGATACCTAGAAGGGGCACAGCTGGGTCAAATGGAACCTGTGGATTTAGTTTTTTTGAGAATCTCCATACTGATTTCCATGGTGGCTGTACCAATGGTGTTGAGAAAGTGTATATCTACCTTTGTTGAAGATGAAGTGGCTGAGTATGTCTGGAGTTGTTTCTGCATCTTCTAATCTGTTCCATTGGTCCTCAGGTTTGTTTATTTGCCAGTCCCATGCTGTTTTTATCACAATAGCTTTTTAGTATAGTTTCAAGTTGGGGATTGTGAAACCCCTTACCTTGTCTTTATTGCCTAAAATTGCTTTTGCTAGTCTAGGTCTTTTCTTTTTCCAAATGAATTTTTGGATTGTTTTCCTAGGGTCCATGAAATATTCTGCTGGAATTTCAATTGGGATTGCATTGAATCTATATAGCAGTTTTGGAAGTATGGCCATTTTCACTATATTGCTTCCACCTATCCAAGAACAGGGGATGTCTTCCCATTTTCTATTATCTTCTTCCATGTCCTTTTTCAGAGTATTATAGTTTTCAGTGTAAAGGCCTTTCACTTCCTTCATTAGATTGAAGTTAGATTAAAGGTTACTTGTGGTCAACAGGGGAATGGCTTACTAAGTATCATGCCATGCTCTTAGACATCCCAGAGAGTATTATAAAAACTTGCACTACTCTTAATCCTACCTCTTTGGTGCCTACAGGCCCAGAAGTTAGTCACTCTTGTGAACAAGTAATCTCTCAGACCTGTGCAATCAGGCAGAACATCAGTGCCCTGAGGAGGTGTGGTTCACTGATGGAAGTAGCTTTTTCCAAGAAGGAGATCAAAATGCAAGTGATGCAGCTGTCAGCTCACAACAAGTCACATAAGCTAAGTCTCTTCCTCCAGAACCTCTGCTCAAAAGGCAGAGCTAATAGCTCTTAGCCAGTCATTGATAGTAGAAAAGGCAAAAAGTTATCTATACAAACTCCAAATGTGCCTTTCTGGTGTTACATCCTTATGCAGCAATCTAGAAACAAAGAAGTTTTCTGACTCATAAATCATCCATAAAGCACAATCAGGAAATTCTACAACTCCCAGAGGCAATCCATCTTCCCAAGCAGGTCAAAATCATGCACTATACAGAACACCAAAGAGACATGTCTGAAGTCTCCTTGGGAACTCAAAAGGCTGATAAGGAAGCAAAAAGGGCAGCTTTACAGCCCTGTAAGACTTTAACCTTATTCTCTGTTCCTAAGGAACTATTAAAATCAGTCTATACTCCCCAGGAAAATAAATGGGCTTCAAAAAGGGGCAATTACATTGAGGTGATACTCTTAAGTGAAATTAATAGGACACACACATATAAATACTGAATAGTTTCTCTGGTGTGAGAAACTGAAAGTGTAAATAAGGACTAAATGTATAATAGGTAATGTGAAATAGGAAGAAAAGGGGCAAAGGGGAAGGAAGTGGGAGGGATAGGGGAAAGGATAGAAGGGAATGGGATGAATATGAGAAAATGGAAAAATAGGAACAAAATCTTTGTAAATAGGGAGGAATGGAGGGGTTGAAGGGAGGGCTGGGCAAGGGTGAAAAATAAGAACCAAGAGAGACTATGTAAAGGTGCAAATTTCCAATGATGAATGTCATTATATTGTATACCTAAAATGTACCAATGATTAGAATGAATAATCGATAATGCAAAATAGGAAGAAAAGGTCCAATAGGGGTAGGGGTAGTGGGAGGGGCAGGGGAAAGGAAAGAAGGGAAAGGAAAAATGCTGAGAAATGGAAAAAATGGAAATAAAGTCTTTGTAAATAGGGAAGGGTGGAGGGCGTGAAGGGAGGGCTAGGAATGGGGAAAAAATAAGAACCAAGATGCATTATGTAAAGGTACAATTCCCAATGGGAAATGTAATTGTGTTGTATACCTAAAATGTACCAATAAAAGAATTTTTTAAAAAGGGGGGGGCAATTAAAAAGGGGCTCCAGTGGTCTTTAGAAAACAAACTGGTCCTTCCTCATGGAACACAGTGGAAGGCTATAAACATACCATGATTCCTTCTATATGGGAAGAGATGCTACATTGGAAATGGTCATTTGAGTTTTCACAGGACTAGGACTAGCGACAACCACCAGACAGGTCTTCAAAATGTGCCCACTCTGTGCCTGCAACAATCCAGGCAAGCCCAAACCACCTCCTTTATTAGAACCTGAACAGAGGAGAAGGACATACCCTGGGAAGGGCTGGCAATTAGACTTTGCCCATATGCAGCCATGTGTAGGATTTAAACAAATATTGGTCCTAATTAACACTTTTACAGACTGAATTGAAGCCTTTCATAGACATTCAGAGAAGGCTAGAGAGGTAGTCAAGTTACTTCTTAAGGAAATCATCTCTCAATTTGGACTACCCCTGTCCCTCCAGATTGACAGTAGGTCTTCTTTTACCTCTCAAATAACTCAGAGAGTGGAAAAGGCTTTAGGAATAAAGTACTACCTCCAGCCCACCTGGTGGTCTCAATCTTCTGGAAAGACAGAGAGAGCTAACCACATCCTAAAGTAAGCTCTGGCAAAACTTTGCCAAGAGAATCTGAGTCCTGTCTCCATTTACTGCCAATAGTGCTCATGAGAGTTTGTAACATGCCTAAAGCTGTGTTAAATTTGAGCCCATTTGAGATGTCATATGGGTGTTATGGCTTGTGTTTAGATGCCCCCCCCAAAGCCTCATGTGGTCATATGTGGGACCTTTTCAGAGGTGGCTGGATCTAGTGTGATACTGGAATTGATTCATGGTGCAATGCTAGTCTCAAGGCCACTAGGATTAAGGGTGTGATAGTACTCACCCTGAGTAGCCTGAATAAGATAAAAGGAACAGAAAGACAATATTATGGTCCCTTTTTTGCTTGCTTTTGCTGTCTTCTGCTTGTCAGGAAATGGTTCTCCTCTGCAATGCCCCTCTGCCAAGACACCCTGCCTTGAAGCCAGCTGATTATGGACTGAAATATCTATAAACTGTGAGATAAATAAACCTTTCCCTCTTTAACTTTGGATGGCAGGTATTTTGTCTCAGCAACAAGAAAAGTAATTAAGACAATGAGAGGCCATTTCTATCCTCTGATATGATAGCAGACCCAGAGACTATGATACGCTTACAGTATCTCATTAATATTGACCAACTGTAGCACGCTGTCCAAATGTATGAGAACAGAGTCCCGCCACCTCCTAGTGAAAGAAGCCAGCTAGTGTCCATCCTGGAGACCAACTGCTCATAAAAACTTGGAGAGAAGGAACTCCCATAGACCAACTGAGGTCAAAATGGAGGGGTTCCTTTTCAGTGATCCTTGCCACTCCCACTGCAGTAAAGATGACAGAAATAGATCACTGGATTCATCACTCTAGAATAAAGCTAGTACTCCCCCCACAATGAATCCAAGAAATCAAATTTATTTCCATTTTAGAAATCACAAGGAAAAGAATGACACATTATATACAAGGAAAAGAAAAAGAAAAGTGAGTAAGAGGAACGAACCACCAAAACATTCCACAGTGTACTTAGGAAGCCTTATTTATCCCCTAGTTTCTGGCTTTCAGTACTATAAAAGCAGGAAAGTTTGATAATCAGATGATTACAGACTTCTATCCTTGAGGCTTTAAGTGCACAATCCAGGAATCACAGGAAGAGGCTCTATACTTTGACCCTTGTATTCTCCTTCCCTTCATCTTTCTCTTGGTAAAGTTATAAGTTTTGTAACATCCTTTTTTAATTCTTTCTGGAAAATATTATAAAGTAATTCAAAGAGAAATCAATTTGTATGTTGCCATGGAGAAAATTATAAACTATTTAAAGTGTCAAGGAATACAGCTGAATCTATGTATTATCCTTGACATTTACAAAGCAATCAAAGATCTGTACTTCTCTTTTTTCAGATATGAAACTCTTTTCCTTAACACTAATATTTAATTAGATGCTGATAAATAGAAGCATTTAGTGAAAAATAAATTATTTCATTATTTGATAATGAATAGGCAACTGTGTCAAGGTGTGATCAAAAATATGGTGAATGTTTTTTAAAAACTTTTTATTTATTACAGTAAAACACACATGCCCATTCATCCCTCTCAAAATATTCCCCTTTCCTTCAAACATACTTATTCCATCAATCTTGACACTTTCTGAAGCAGTTCTGAAAGTGTTCTTTTATGAATGTCTTTAGTTGTGCTGCCATGGCCACCCCAATGATCTGAATCAATTCAACATTTACCCTTCATGGTTATTTTGACTTTGAGGAAGAGCCAGAAGTTGCACAGTCCCAGATCTGTGAATAAGGTGGATGAGGACACACCGTAATTTTTTTTCTGGTACCGGGGATCAAACTCTGGACCTTGCACTTGTGAGCCAGGCATGCTGCCACTGAGCTACATCCCTGGCCCCCACACCATAATGTTTTTATGAGAATTCCTTTCTGTTGGATGGCACACTCGCAGCGTTCTTTGTATTTTTTATCACACCTCTTAAAGACATTCAAGAAGACAGACTTCCAGACAAGAGTGATGAGATAAATGTGTTTGAAGTGAAGGGGGAATAATTTGAGGAAGATTCATAACAATGTTCCTTTTCCTGTTCTACAGTTTTAATTTAATTATTAATGGTATATTTTCATCACCCCTTATAATTTCAAGTAACCCTTCCACCTGAAATGTTTAAGAATTTATGGTACTGAAACATAACTTGAACCTAGTTAATGAATTAGGAGATATTAGTGCTTAATTTAAGTATTAATGTTCTATGATATATGCTATGTCCTATGATATAATGCAAAGTTTTTCTCAGGGAAGAAAAAATACTTTTGTATCATTGACTCTAAAAGGTTCTATCAATTTATTCTCTCCACTTCTCATCTTCTGCTCCAGCTGCTCAGTCACAGTTCCCAAATCAATGATGTTATAAAAGAATTGATTCACATTTGTAATTCTTTGGTTGTCCTGTAAGATATCCTCCTACCACTTAAAATAATTTAAGTACTCTTAAGAGCATAGCTAAAGAAAATAGACTATTCAAACTATTTCATCTTATACTTACATGCCACAATAGCTCATAAAGCCTTGGGTAAAAAGTGACTTTTTTAATGTCATAGCGATAAGTTTTTCAAGAAGATCTCATTCATCTTCTTTCTGCTTTCTTCCTAGTTTTATCATGTGCCATCCACCTACTTATTCAAATTCACTTTTTATCCACAAAGCCCTGAAGATATTGGTTGTCAGACTGCAGCCTCTATGCTGCACCCTTTGAACAATGTAAATAAGTAGTATAGGAAAGAATTAAGTAAGTTTTTATTCTCTCATTTGGTAATGAAATAGAACTTGGAAAGAAAGAGAGAAAAGGGGGAGGGAGGAATTATAATCATGCCATTCATGTGGAAAGAAAAGCTCAGAAGTAGAGAAGCTTGTCCAGTACTACAAAGTTCCTGTCAGAGCCAGCACTAGGGGTCAGTATCTTCTGATTTTTAGTTGAGTTATCTTTCTTCATCACTATGGGTCTTCTCTACAAATTTCCATGATAGTTAAATGTGTTTTACTAAATTTCTTCTTCCTCTCACACAAAAGAAAGGGAATATCTAGTAGAGATCAAAACATGCAGAACTTGAAATATTTCGTAGTATTTCTGGGTCCATACTTTCTGTGAATCTCTAAAATCAACTACATCAGGACAATTTCTATCTGCAAAAAAATTTTTAAATTTTAAATTTAACATCAATCTGCTGTTACTGTTATTGCTTACATTTGTGACAAATTCTTCTTTTCTGTCCAGGTATTAAAATATTTTAGCTCACAGTATTTCAGTAGTTATGTTCTATCCTTTGCAAAACTGGACGTTCCTTACACAATACCACACAGTATTATTTACTTTATCATTTAACCCAAGATTGCAAACAGGGGCCATGAACTAAACTGGGATATGATGTTGTTTTCCATGTTACACATAAAGTCGCTACTACACTTATAAAGTATGTTTCAACTATGGTATTTAATAATACCAAATAGAAATCTAGTTTAAGTATACATATATTTCTTTAACTGAATGCATATAAAGAATTTGAAATTTACCTTGTTTTTTAAAAGAAAAGAAATATTATTAGCATGAGCAACCATAAGCCATGAAATGCTTAAGAATTTTAATCTGCAATACTGAATAGATAAATCCATACACTACCTGAGCTGGCACTACCAATCAGCAGAGTCTCAAACCCATAACTTCAAGTTCTTTTCCTTTTTATTGTAATTCACAGCTTGATCACCCAAAGAAATGTTACTTGCACATTATTATTCAGCACAATCTCATCAACTTTATCCTTTAGCCATGACCTTATGATAAGAAATTAAGCCCTCTGAAATAGCACTTGTAATTAATCCATTTCCATAAGATTAACATGTCAAATATCACAAGAATACATGTAATAGTCTTTTGAAGCTTAAACCCCCTGGTCACATTTCACTTAAAACCATACAAAGTATTATCACAAAGTAATCAGCAGAATATAAATTGCTAAGTATGCCCTGTGTATTAAGTGTGCTCATTTATTCATTTAGTCAATAAATATTTATTAATCTATCAGTGTTCCAGGCACTTTCCTGTTGGAGGCTAGGGAAATAAGGCTAACTCCTGATTCTTAAGGCATTCACAATCTGGGAGGTTAGTCAAACTGTATTGAAAAAAAAAGGTACTCTGGTGGGCTGTGAAAGATAGGAAGAGAGTTAGAGGTCTTAGAATAGAGTCAGGAAAACATCACTGCACATAAAAGAAAAGGACTCCAAGTAAAGAAAATAAGACATGGAGTCATGAAAAATTATGACATGTTCTGAGGATAACAAACAATGCAAGTGAAATACATAACACACTATTAAAAATTTCATCCCTCTTTCTTCTAAACTAATGGTAGATATAAGACTTACAAGAGACTGGCCAAAAAATAGTCAGAAAAGCAGATCTGTAAGGCCTTTGTTCAGGAGTTTAGAGATGTGGGCTCTATCCAGGTACTGGAAAGACACTCACACATGGTATAGAAAGATGAGTATTGTGACTAGTGTGGAAAATAGATTTTATGGGAAAAAACTGGAGCTAGAGAGACTGATTAGAAGACTATTGAATTAGCTTAAATAAAAGTCTGTTTGGACTGTTTAGAAAAACTTGAATAAAAGATGACTGAAAGGCTTGAATAAGAACATGTTTCCAAGGCAGCAAAGAGGTGAGTACACATTAAAACAAGTTTAGGATGCAGAATTCAAGGTAAAGTAACAGTGACTTGGTTCCTGAATGACTAGATAGAGAACAAAGCTAGTCAGCTTTCTATCAATAGAACTAAATATTTGAGATAGTAACTTAGGAATAAAAGGGGTTTATTTTAACTCACAGTTTTGGAGGTTCCAGTCCAAAATGGGCTGGCCCACTGCTTTGATCCTCTGGTACTGGCACAGATGGCCATGGCAGGGGAGTGTGTGTGGTAGAAAGCTGTCCACATCATGACCCAGGAATAAAAGTGTACAGGAAAAGATCAAGGTCTCACCATCTCCTGTAAGGGTATCCCCCAGTGACCTAAGGGCTTTTCACTAAACCCCATTTCCTAAGGTCCCACCACCTCCTAATAGTGCCACCCCAGGTACCAAGCCTTTTATACACAGACCTTTAGGGAACACCTACCCAAGCCATAGCAGAAGGTGAAGGAAAAAAAGATACCATAATTTCTGACTTTAATAGCTGAATGAATTAGCTACCTCTAAGATGAGGATGCCATAAGCAAAATAGGAAAAGAAGTGTATTCTGAGGGAAACAAAGTGGTGGCATAGTTGAGAAAATATCAGGCTGTTCATTAGAGAATTCTAAGTTCAGAAGAATGAAATGGAGGGCTGGAAGGGTAGAGGGAATTTGATTAGAAATGAAGACTGTAGAACCCTTGGCATATAGATGACACTTGTAATCATATTACTGAACAAAATTGCCTAGAAAAGCTGGACATGGTGGTGCACAACTGTAATCCCAGCACTCGAGAGGCTGAGATAGGAAGGTCACATAATTTTGAGGTTATCCTGGGCTACATAGTGAGTTCAAGGCCAGCTTGAACTACATAGTGAAACTTCCCGGAAAAAATTGCCTAGAAATAGCATGCAAAGACAAATAAAATATTAAATAATCTTATTTAGCTACATTTAAAATATCTATGATCTATGCAATGTGAAAGATGCAATTCAAACAGGAAGAATACAATATTTAATACTCTCCTTCTAAAGCAATGGCAAAAATAAACAGACATGTATACAATGCTACTTGCATCAGCCATGTTATTTTTTAATTCATTTATTGCTTCATTCATTCTGAATGAAGAACAGAATACCAAAATGAGAAGACAGATATTAATGATATAAACAAGTAACCAGAAGTCCCCAAGACAAGGCTAAAGATAACTCAGAAAAAATATAGAAAGATGTTATGAACAATATCCTAATTGTTTTAAGAATTTATGCAGTTGGATAATAATAAGCATGGGTTACATTTATTCATTGTTACTACAAAATACTTTATGTACATTAGATAACAACGCTCATAACAAAACTGAGTATGTATTATTTACAATTCTATATTATACATGTGATAACCAAGACTTATAGAGATTAAGTACCTTGCCTAAAGTTACAACCCATGTAAATGAAAGAATTGAGGTTTGAATCCAGGACTTCTGAACTCCAAGTTTGTTCCTCTTAATTACCCCACTGTGGTCTGATGCTGAGCTGGGTCATACCTGAATCTCACTTTGCAAGGACGTGCAGAGTCTCAGGGGTAAACTGAAGTCCACGTTGCAGCTGGCAGTGATGGAAGCTGAAATGGGAGTCTGTCCTGTTGGGGTACAGGTCTCTGCCTGGTGACAGGGCAAAGCCAGAGACTCCATCTAGAAGCCCTGGTCTAGGAATAGCTGTGCAATCTGAGGTGGGGGAGTAGGTGGTAGAAACAATCCCCTGGCCACCAGGGCTCATTTTGTGATTAATGTCTGCCTCCTATATAAAGTGAAAATTCCATTTATTCAACACTGTTAACTCTTTGACACCTGAATATCACAACCATATGGATCTACCTAGTCAGGGGATCAGAGCAGTGCCCCAGGCCTACTCAAAAGCCGGCAATGATGTAGGCCATAACGAGTGTGTCCCGCCATCTTGCAACTCTCTGTCTGATACTAGGACGAGTCTAGAGGCTCCATTGCAAACCCCTGTCTGAGTAGAGATCCTTTGGTTTCTACCTGGTGCTGGGTGTCACTAAGGCACACTATGATCTAAGCTCTCAAAGGCCTGTGCTAGCTTTGGTGCCCTGCTTCCCAATGGGTAATAGTTTTGCTCCCCACACTGCCAACCAAAATTGGAGGAGAGGTGTTAGAAGCACCAGGCCACTGGCCTAATATAGTTCTAGTGACACAATGCATGGGTATTGGTTTGGAATTAATGATTGTCTGGGTCTACACAGCATTTGAATTCACCATGGTGGACTTGGTACTGGATTTCAAGTCTCAAGTCTGGGCTTAATTCTTTATTCCTCCACCAAATAGGAGAGTTCTCTCCAGGCTGGGCCACTTGAAGTTGAGAGAGGAGTAAGAAGAGCAAGTCTTTTCTGCCTGTCTTCCTCAATCCATCTTTTCTTTTTGTTTATACTAAAAACAAGTAGTAGAATCTCTCTCTTGGCCTTCTAAGCTCTTATGAAAGTAGTTTGATATGTGAATGGCTGTTCGACTTGGTGTATCTATGGGGAGATGATTGCAGGAGAATCTTAGCTGCCTTCTTTCACTCTCTCCTATCTTAACCATTTTAAGTATACAGTTCAGAGGTATCACATATATTCACACTGGTGTGCAACTGTTACCACTAACCATCTCTAGTTCATCTTGCAAAACTGAATCTTGTTACCTATTTCACACTAACTTCTAGTTTACCCTTTCCCCCAGTCCCACTATTCTACTTTTTTGTCTCTATGAATTTAATTACTCTCACTACTGCACATAAGTGGAATTGCTCTATACTGTGGGAGTGCCTGGTTTATTCCATTTAGCATAATATTCTCAAGGTTCATCCCTAACATAGCACATGTCAGAATTTCTTTCCTTTTTAAGACTGAATAATTAGATAGATAGATATCACATTTTGTTTATCCATTCATCCATCAATGGACACCAGGTCACTTCTGTTGTAAATGACATTGTTATGAACACCGGTACACAAATATCTCTTTGTGGCTCTGATTTCAATTCTTTTGGACAATAATCAGAAGTAGAATCGCTGTATATTAGATGAGTGAAACTGTTGTGTATCAGATGAGGTTTCTTTCTAAAATAAAGAAAATGTTCTGGATTTAGAGAGTGGTAATGGTTGCACAACTCTAAATACACAGAAACTACTGAATATACAAAAGCTACTGAACTGTGCACATTTTTTAAAGGAGAAATTATGTTTCTCTTTTGAGAGAAAGAAAAACAGCTGCTCATGAATTTACTGTTTAGCTATAATTCAAGTGAGGCAGTTTATCCATTAAATTCAGCAAACAAAAAATAAGTAATGGAAGAAAAGGGAAAATGAAGAAGAAAGAAGAGAGGGAGAAAAACACAAGAAAAACAATTTAAAAGGAAAAAGAAAAGCAAACATGGATGTGGGCCTACATGCCAATTTGGATTAAAATGTAAAAGCCCAAAATCCTTTCAGCTCTGCCTGAGCTTTGTCCACTCCACCACCCTTACTCCAGCCACACATCCAGATTTCCTCCTCACACAGTATGTGAATTTGAGGAAATTGGTCATGTTATGATCTCCAATTCACTCAACTTGTGGGGATCAAAGTAAATTATCATCTATTAAGTAGAACAGTTCACTGAAAAGAAACCTGATTTAAGAGTCAGAAAATTTGGATTCGATTCATTTCATCTATTTTCCAATCTCAGGTACTGTCAAGTTGAAGTTCTGAATATAGCACATGTGGTTGAAAACTCTGAATTTCTCATCATATTAGTAATAATTGATTTAAAGATCTAATAGAATGCATGGAGAATTCAAAATACCATCTATGGTTCATGTCAAGATGTGCCAACTGAAAAATGCTATGAAATCAATACAAGCTTAGAAGTGAAACTGAGTTGGTGAAATAACCTTTAAGAGAGCACCATGAGGGGCAGAAAAGGTGAGCCGGTCCCAGCACTCAGAAGGAAGTTCCCTGCCTCCATCCCAGGCTCCTAGGGCAGAGAAGGTGAGCCCGTCCCAGCACCTGGAAGGATGCTCCCTGCCTCCATCCCAGGCTCCTAGGGCTGAGAAGCTGAGCTGGTCCCAGCACCCAGAAGGAAGCTCCCCCACTGCCATCCCAAGCTCCTAGGGCAAAGAGGGTGAGCCACATGGGCACCAGAAGCACCACCCCCCCCACCGTGGAAATGAGAAGACACATAAACAAGTCTCAAAAATAGACTTCCAGATTACCTACAGCAACCCCAAAGGGAAACAAGATGGAACAATCTGATACTCAACCACCTGGACTCTCTGAACTGGCAACAAAA
>NW_004624731.1:23909833-23921457 GCF_000247695.1 Heterocephalus glaber | reverse complement strand
AAATACGAACCAAGAGACTCATGTAATGGTACAAGATCCCAATGATGAATGTAACTGTATTTTATACCTAAAATGTACCAATAAAGTTAATGGGGGAAAAAAAAAAAAGAGCACCATGACCACTGTTCACAGGTAACAAAGATGCACAGGTTAAAAATTTAGCAACATTTATGATGTGAAATAAAATATATGAACCAGTTTTCCTTATTACACAATAAATTCTGATTCATTTCCTTCCAAATATGATACTTCGACTGTCTTGATATTTTCATTGAACTAACATGGGATTTTTCCGGTTTCATTGTTTACAACCTAAGAATATCCTTGAACTGGAAGGTAATGTGAGAGATGTGTTAGAAAAAATAACATATCCCTAAATAAATTCCTATAGTTTAAGATCTTCATACTATTGTTATTGGTTCCACTGAATTTATGTGGTTTTTCACATACACCAAAACAAAAAGAAAATAAGAGTAGATAAAAATGAATGGTTGACCAGATTCTCCAAATCTTACTTTCTCTTGTAAGTTTTTATCCTTACAGTCTTCATCACTCATTACTCACATATCTAAAAACAACTCTACAAAAGGCTATCTAAACAATAGAAAAAAAGATCGTTATGGTCTGGGACAGTTGGGGTACTTTGTCAAACAGGGTTCGTGGAGGTTAAGACCTAAATAAATGGAAAATTAGGTATTGAATTCCAAACTGAATGAACAGTATGAGCTAAGGAAAAACTGTCCATGGTGTGTCTAAAAAAGGTATAACTTACACCCATGCCTTTTAGATCTGAGAGTTCGTACAATGATGTTTAAGAGTGTAGTCTCACTAACTGGAGTTCTTATCTTCTCCCGCATAGATGATTCCTAGCTTCACTAAGCCTGTTCGCTTATCTGTGTCTACATCAAAGCCTAAGGATATCTTGCTTAAAGTAAGTTCTCAGTAAATATTACCTACCGTTATCAAATAGGGGAAGTGCAAGCTGAGATTGACAACATGGCTAAGGGGGCACACTGGAGATGATCTGTAGATCAAAACTGCCTGGAATTTTCCAGTAAAGATACCCTACATACATCCTATACTCATATAACCCTTAATCCCACAAGGGAAATAAATAAGCACCATGGACCCAAGGTCTCATAGATGGCAATTAAATATACAGATTCTTATATCCAAACATAGACTTCATGAATGAGATTTTATGAGCCCGGACATGAGAACTTTTTCTTTATTTAAATGAATCTCATGGACAACTGGGTTTAGGAAGTAATTGCCTCAGACACAGAGCCCTAGGAAGACATTACCAAGACATGAAGTGAAAGAAAAGAGAGGAGGGAAAGCCTTTCATCATAATAGCCATTGTATTTTATACTACTTAACTTAAGAAAAATAATTACACCAGTCCATCCTGCAGTTGCACCCTGTATCTTGTTATACAGGAAATTACACTACTACTATAAATTCCAATGTCTCTAAATAAACTCCAGGAATGATTTCTTCTTATCCATTTTGCTTGCTCACCTGCTACGCCTCAGCAAATATACCTCCAAACAGACTGGGTGTTTTAAACAATGGCCATTTATTTCTTCACAGTCTAGAGCAGGGATGGTGAATCTTTTAGAGACCTAGTGGCAAACTGCAGCCCAAAACCCACTTATTTATTGCAAAGTGCCAACCCTGTGGTTGAACCTGAATACTGAGGTTTAAGCTTATAAAAAACAACTGTACATTAGCACTTTTTCCTTAAAAGAAAAACACAATAACATAAGTGCCACAGGTTTGCCACCACTGGTCTAGAGCCTTTTATCATCCACAGCACCTTTCTCAACTCTTTTCCCTAACTCTACTCATTTTCTGATCTTTGCTCAATCACCTATTCTATAAGCCCTCAAGACCCAGTCTAGTGCTTTGCTGTTGCTCTTATAAAAACGTGTGTCCACACTGAGTCCTACCTCAGTTTGTAGTTAAATATTTTTTCAGATGATTATATGATTAATGTTTACCACCTGTATAAGTACAAGTTCCATTTATTCACTACCATTAAATCTTTGACAGCAGGGACTACAGGTACTTTTGATCTCTCTTCATTTCTATTCCCTAGCATAGTGCCTGGTGCATTGCAGGCACTCTATAAGAATTTTTGAATAAATAAAAGCCTAAATTCCTTCCTAAATAAAACTGCCTTGCTTCTATAGACTGAGAAAGAGGCAGACAACCATGTTTTGAACCATAATGCCAGAAAAATAACTAGAATGGTTGGTTAAACCAAAAGTGGTACACTAGTGGCTTGAAACATTGTGCTTTAAAACAACACACATTAATGGAGCTCATGATTATATGGGGCAGCCATTTGTGCTGTACTTGCTGGTCAATCTGGCTGATTGGGCCAGCTTGGCTGGTCTCAGTTGGGCTGGCTTATGCATTTGCAGTGAGCTGCCAGGGGGCTGGGGGCTGGCCAGTCTAAGATGGCTCAGTGGGAACTGCTTATCTCTGTTTGCTTGGTCTCTTATTCTCCAGAAGCCGAACTCAGGCATATTCACACAGCAGATTTGTAAGAGTGACACAGAAAATACTAAAAGCCTCTAGAGGACAGAGTATATAAATGACATATCATCTGTTTTATTCTCCTGGCCAAAGCAAGCAATAAAGCGGGCCCTGATTCAAAGATAGAGAAAAAGACACCATCTCTTCATGGGAGGAGGTGCCATATCACATTACAAAGGTGCTGCAACAGAGATAGATGGAGAATTATATTTCTTTCTTACAATCTTCCACACCACCTATTAAATAGTCCTACAACAAACCCCCGTTTTATTCAGGCTGAGTTCTTTGCAACAAAAAGTCTAACCAGACCAGTTTATAAGAAATGTATATACAATCTTCTTTCTTTCTACATAGAACAATCCTATCTACTCACCCATCTATTTTTCCCCCTAAAAAAGAACTGCTTCTTTGACTACATCAATGGATTTTATGACTCTGAGAAGCAAGATTTTACTAGCACAAACTTTGAAAAGAGTATAGGATACCAAATGGACGCACATGCCAAAATAAGGGCAATTTTTATGGAGAAAAATATTTGACTTTTACTCTGAAAGGGTCACCGTTTATATGTTCATATGCAGGAGAAACCCTGTTTAGATCCATACTGCCATTCTCCAAAGTTTTCCACTTGAAAACCACCGATACAAAGAAATGTGGGCTTCATTACAAGATGTAAACATGGTGATCTGCATGAGGAAAATCATATTACAAGCTAAATATTACCCATTTGGATTTGCAGCCAAGTTACAGTCCACTAAATCCTAAGTACTTTTTTTTTAACCAGCCAAAGCTATATTGCATTTCAACTCTCTTGTTAGAAACTGATGCTAGGAATTGACAAGATAATAGGATGGAGAAAGTTTTCAGATCTCATTTACAGCAGATCGGAGAAGGGTCAGTTTCCTGGGTAATGAAGCATTGTCTGGTTGCCCCTAAATCACTCCCCACTCTGCTCCATCTCCAGAGGCCCAGAAAGCCTCTGCATTATCATCCTTTAAAGCATTATTCTAACACCTCACAAAAAGAAAACTTATAATAAATGACCTGGGTATTGGGAGACACAAATGCCAAATTTCAGATCTGGGTTTTTAAAAAAATAATCTACAACCCTCCCTGTGTGTGAAAAAGACAGACACTTGCAATTCACACAAACAGCTTTTAATTTACATCCAACACTAGATCTTTTTGCCTAATTTGTTCTTTCTCAAACTAGTATGTCTTGAAAGCTCCCACTGACAACTTGTTGCTAACACAACACAGAAGAAAACAAAGGCGCACTACCTCTGGCCCACATCAGAATCATATTCTCATGGCTCTGTCCTCCAGTCAGTAATACTTCCTGTCTATCCTTAGAACAGCACCAGATCCTATGAGTGATGTGTTTTGCTTTCCTTGGAACAAAGGGAGCATGAGGTTGAGGATTAATGAAGGAGAAAGTAGTCAACATTTATCTTTTAATTGTAGTATCGAGTATCTTTTTTAAGTCCTCATTGGGTTCAGTTAAGCCTTCACAGAGTCTCCTAATATTTTGACAGAGAGAAGGCACTTACAGAGCTCTCAGGCTTTCTGGAATGACAATTCATATACTACTGTGGCCATCTAGATAACTGACCCACTTGTCAGGTCCACCAGCATCCACAAATAAAAGGAGAAATAGTATCTGTAAACATCATTGTATTCCAGAAAGAATGTTTGTTTGGGTTTCAACAGGATTTTGCTTTGGTTTGATTCGATTTGGCCAGCAGTTTTAAATCTGTTCTTCTACTTCTAATAATATACAAACCACTCCACTCCATGGCGTGTTCCCAATTTTTCTGCTGTCTCTCTAAATTTTGCTTTCTTTTTATTTACCCCTCTTCAGCCAGCTCTCAAAATCCATTAGGATTACAAATATACATTACATTTAATGTGGCAATTAGTACCCAAAGTATTCACTCACATTATATCAATTTATATGTAATAACTCTACATGATGTACACTTCCCAGATAAATAAAATGGGGTTAAGAGGAAATGAAATGATTCCTTTTCAATCCTAGTAATATCTAACATTACTGAATCCTTGTAAAAAGCAAGGTTTGGTGCTAGGTACTGCCTACTCTGTACTGTTTCTTACTTCCCAGAACACCCCAGTGAAGTAGGGTTCATTAATTCTCCTTAGGTTACAGAGGTAAAAGCATAAGATCTAAAAAGCTGAAGTCATTTAACCAAAGTCATACCGCATGTAATTGCTAGGCCAGGATTCTCCTGTGGTTATGTAAGTACCAAACTCCAGAATCAGGTCTAGAACCTAGGTTTTCTCTTTCTGAATCAGGGGCAAATCTGTCGCAGGTCTTTTGTTTCTTCCTCAAGCCCTGAGTCACAGCTAAGCACGTCTGATTATTGGTTTCTTTCATTCAAACATTCTTAAGCAAAACTGTTGAAAAGCATTGTCACCAAAAGGAGATCCCTTCCCTAGCAGTCATGTTTGACACACAAGATGGAGCTGAATGAGTTAAAGAGACACCGCTGAAGCTAACTTATCGCATAATTTATCTGGTGCTATAAAAATGAAAGACTTCTTTGGTTTCCTGGTGGCTTTGTTGTCTTAAAGGTGAAACGCCCTTAGGGTCCATAAATAAGTTTTGTTCTTTTGGTCTTCTCAGTGTTCTGCATGTGCTTTTTATCTTTAAAATATTAAGTAAACACTGCAAAGTATTTAAATGGACTCTGGGGGGCATCTTGGGTTTGATTCTGGCCCTTCAACAAAGCTACTAAAGTATAGATCTGGAGAACTCATCAAAAGAAAACTAAATTCACAGCTTTTTCTAAATATTTTATAGCCTAACATTTTAGTGTTTCACCTGCCTTCCGCCTTGTGTTGTCTGCATGGACACTGTGTCCACAAAAACAAGACCCAGCATTTGGAGGCAGGCCAAAGAGAAGGCATCGGCACCCGCCTGCTGCAGCCTCCTTTTCTTTTTTGACTTCCCCTCAATGGGAAAGCACATTAGTAGCTGTCTGAGATGAACAATAATTTGCCAGGTTTTCGTCATCCCTCTGGCAGTGCTGTCCACAAGAACACTTAACATTGCAAGGAGAAAATGGTTCCCAGGCAGCTACTTCCTCCCCGGAAGCAGCAGACCATTTCAGAAATGGAGACCTAGAGAGTACTAGCCCGAACTCACCCCTGCTGCTGAAAAGAACAAAAACAGCCACTAAACACTTAGTTTGCCAGAAGTATGTGTCAGTACCATCATCGTCTATACACACAGGCTTTTTAATAGCAATTCTAAATGAAAACCTAACACATTCCCCACTCCTCTGAACTCGCAGAGTTCCAAAAGCAAAATCAGTCAAGGATTTATTTTTAAGTCATGTCCTACACTCATAAAGGAAAATGAAACTGAAATGCTTTTTCCAGACTATAAGGCAGTCATACATATGCACATGCACACACACACACATGTGCACACACATGCACAGACAGAGGCATAATTTTTTCCCAGATTCCAGCAATACTCACCATCAATTTAGGCCACTAAAATAGGTTTCCATGGTGGTGTGGAGAATATAAACTCCATTTATTTCTTTGTTTCTTCAAAAACCTGAACTACTGTAGCATAGGTAAAAAGGAAGAAACAAAGAAATCATATACCCATAGCATCCTTTCCTTTCTCTGGAGTCATTCACTACTGGGTTCCCAACCATCCTGGAATGAGATGAGCCTTGAATCCATCTGACACATGCAGTTGGGCCACAGCCCCTGTGATCTCTTTACATACAGATTTACACGATGACTGAGGAGTGCCAACGGCCAAAAAACTCAAATGTGGTCCAGAGTTAGACTTCAAACATAGATGGCATGTCTCGCCCTCCCAGAAAAAAGGGTGGGTGGAAGGATGAGATAAACTGCCTACAAACAATGCAGAGTCCCTAGAAAATAAATCTTTCCACGTGAAAAAGGTAACTGACATGAAGAACCAGACTCAGCAACAGAGCCTGAAGCCCAGAGGTTAAGTGCCTGTCATGTGTGCCTCAAAGTGGCTGTGTGACACTGCGCCTGCCCAGAAGAAGGCACTCAGCGGCCTGTAGTTGCAGCCTAGATGCCAGATGCCCACCTAGGGCACCATGGACGGTGTGCTACCCATTAGAGAAGTGACGGCAGCCACTAACCCATGAACATTTGTGAAATACTCCTCAGAGACATGCTGAGAGATTACAGTTTGAGGAGACAGAAGAGTGAGGCTGTCATCCTTCCCTGAGGTCACTGTACAGGGTTATACAGCCAGCAAAAATCTAGAACTGCCTATCGAATCATCATTATACCTCCTGGATACTGCAGGTTACTGAATCACAATTATTCAATCCTCAGACACTTTTTTAAAGGATATAGCTATCCACTCTAAAAATACTCCAGCTACTTGAATTTCTAATATGAATTTCATATGGGAGCCTCCCTATATTTTTATGTTCTGAGTTCTTACCAAATCCCCAATAAAGTATCAATACATACAAAGAGTACATGAACCCCAGGTTAGTATTTAAACACCTGTTAACACAAACATCTCCACATAGAACAATGTGGAGATTTCTATAATGCAGTCAACACTTTTGGATCCTGTAATTGAAAATTTGTCTTTTTATCTTCAGTGCTACCTTAAATTTTCAAAAGGCAGTGCAAATGATGAAGAATACATAGTTTTTCTCTGAATAAAAAGTATATTTGATCTTATTTCATTTTTTGGCAGAGCCTTTTGAGATGTGATTATCACAGAATTAATGTACCCTGCAGCCCAAATATTTTGTTGCTATGACTTCCAACTGGATGTCTTTAACGTAATTGGCAAAGGTTTCAAACTTATCTGAAGTTGCAGTCATCTAATTTTTCTGCCCCTCACCCTTTACAACAAAACGAAGCAAATGCCTCCCTTTTTCACCTCTCATTCTTTCCTGAATCCACTTGAATCTGTTCTGTCTCACAAACAATACAATGTCAATTTTTAGCCCTCCTTTTACTCAACCCTTGAGCAGCAATTGACACCTCTGCTCATTCCTTTTTTTTTTCTTGACTCAAATTTATTTCTCTGGGCTGAACCTCTGGCCCAAACTCCATATTCATGTATTCAACTCCCTATTTCATTCTCCACCTGATCACTCAGGCATTTCAAACTTAACATGTACAAAAACCAGTCTTCATTTCTTCTTATTTTACCCCGTTCTTTCTCCCTCGGCTTTTCCCAGACTCAATAAATGTCAACTCCATTCTCTTATCTCACTTCATTGTCAAATCCACTAACTTCACATCCTATAAGATTGACCTTCAAAATATATCCCAAATCTAACTACTCTCCACCTCCATCACTGCCACCCTAGTTCAATCTTACATCTTTCTTATCTGGATAATTCCAAAAGTCTCCTAACTGATCTTCCTGTTTGTTCCCCTGTTCTCTAGAGTCTGCCTCCATACACAGCATTTCTCTTAAAACATAATCCGATCATGCGCTTCTCTGCTCCAAACCCCTGCACCACTTGCTATCTCTAACGGAGTAAAATCCACACTTCTTACAAGACCTGACCCACTTTACAGCGCACCGTCTTTTTGATGCCATCCCCTTCCTCTCACTCTCTCCTTTCTCCCCCAGAAGCCCTGCCGGCTACTTTCTGCTCCTCCAGCACCTCAGACATTTCCATCTCTGGGCCTCTGAACTCACCGTCCCCACTGCCTGGAGTCATCTTCTTTTAACCTCCAGGGCTCACTCTTTCCCTTCCTTCTAGTCTCTGCTCAAACATCCTCTTCCCAGAGATGCCTTCCCGGACTCTCAGACTACTCCATAGAAAGAGAATGCTCCTCACCTCCACTTCAGCTCTCCTTCCCCTTGTCTAGCTTCTTCTCTTTCAGAGCACTGATGATCACCTGACACAGCCGTTTGCCCTCCACCATTAGCAGGTGAGCGCTGTAAGAATAGAGAAAGTATCTGCCTTGATCGTTGGTGTATCTTCCTCCCCCAGAATATCTCACAAATACGACATATTTCAGCCCTTCCAACACCATATTTGTAACCCATTTTAACTCTCAACTGAGGCTTCATCTTATAAAATGTAACACTATTTTTTCCATTCTTAGCAGCCCATAAAACAATGGTCTGTACTATAACTGAAATCTTAGATTCAATGGAATGTGGTAGTTGACCTTCAAAACACATTCTGAATAAACAAACAAGTCCTATTTCTTATATCTTCAGAACTGTAGGGCTCAGGTTCTTGGACAAAAGGCTACTGGGTTATAATTTAATATTATATTGAATTATGATTGACTATTTTGAATGTGTGTCTGATTTATAGTGAAATATCAGTTACAGAACAAAAAATAATAGACTAAAAGTATCAAGTAAAGCAAACTGTCAAAATGAAAATATCCTACAGTAAAGAAAAGACAATACAGGCAAGAGAATCACCAGAAAGTATTTTTAAATCTAAGGTAATAAGGGATTTAGCTCAATGGTACCACACCTGCCTCACAAGTGCAAGGTCCTGAGTTCGATCCCTGGTACCAAAAAAAATTCTAAGGTAATTAATCAAACATACCAATATATTTCATTTGTCCCTAAAGGAAACTCTGTATTAACATATAGAACAAAAATATTCATAAGGATAATTGGAGCCCTATTCATCAGAAAATAAATAAAGCTTGCAGTATTCTTAGTTCAAGAAGTATAAAAAAGCATGTTTGTGCTAGGTTTCCTTCAAAATGGTGAAAATATAAGTAATTAATTTGGCTTTTAAAAGGGATAAAATTTAATAATCTGAAACATTCACTGTAGCTATACACTTCCAACTCTTTCATTAATGTCATCACATCAGTTGATTCTCAGAAATCTTCTATTAGTATTCACTAAGCATATGAAGTAAATTTCATCAAGACCCAACACTATCTGAAACAGAAAGAAAACCTAGGGAATTGCAGTAATAAAATCTTTTTACATGAGTTCTAATCTTATCTCTTAATTATAATAAATGCTCTGAGTTGAGATACTACTGATTATTTTCTTTTGCTTATGTATTATATGCTTATGCAAATGAACTTATTTTTACTCACCTTGAATACTTTTTGCAAGATGATGGAGGAAAATAATTGCATAATTTTCTAATTGTAATTCTCTCTTTCTGCTCTGTGTATTTTCTTGTTTGTTTGTTAAGACAGGGTCTCACTGTGTAGTCCAGGCTGGCCTTAAACTGAAAAGTCTCCTGCCTCATCCTTCTGAGTGCTAAGATTACAGATATGTACCACACACATAGTTTCTATGAGTTTTTATACCCTATAAGGCTCTGTGTATCTTCATAAATTTAAATTTTTTATGAAAATTGGAAAATAATATGAAAGTAAAGTCAATAGACAAATTATATGGTATGGGACAAGAATTGTAGTTTTGGGAAAAGTTATGAGCATCTTATTGCTTACAGAACAGTATATAGTCTGGTACTACAGGCTTGTACTGAGCAGTTGGAATTATCAATGAAACCAATTCCCATATATCTGTTATTAAAATGTCACATTTCTTTCATTTTTTTATTCCCCAGCACTTACAAATGGACAGCAATTCCTGAAAGAGTAATCACAAGGACTGAATAATACCATAATGCTAGTCAAAAAATCTGAATGATGTATGTTACATAGAAAGATTTTTATAATTGCTATGATTATTGTTAGACTTACTGATGCTATCATTAAGGAATTAGAAATGTCGGCAAAAAGTATTCTAATCAAGGATTAATAGGACTAAATCTAGATGTAACAGAATCTTCCTTTGGGCAGTTTTGTAAGGACTTTGAGTATGAACAAGGGGGAAGGATGACCCTTCAATTAAGGTTGAGGAAAACTGTAAAAGAGTGTGCAGGATTGATTGCATTATTACGCACACACACGGACACACACACAAACCCTTCTTGTGCTCATTCTTCATCCTATAATTCTGTAGAGCTCTCCCTCTCTGGATACTCTATTCCACTGTAGTTCCTCAGTTCAATCAAATGGCTTGCTTTAGCCATTGAATTAGTAGCAATTAACCCCCTACACAAAGTGCATATAATTTCCATTTGTTCTTTTCCTTCTCTACCCCTTGCCATGAGAACAAGACCAGAATAGCCTGTTAGGGAGTAAAATGTGAAACAAAGCCAGAGCACCCCAATCATACTTACTTGGGCCTTCCTAGGTAAGACAACAGTGGGGCAGCACGTGTTGGGAGCCATTCTGAGGTCTCAATGGTCCCATGACATTGTGATGCTCAAGGGCAAGATTGCATCAGCATAAGATCCTCATGAACTCAGGATTATTGCCGCACTCTGAGACATCTGATACTCCCTCGGATTATAAAATCCTCATGAATTTATGATTATCACCACCCTATGAGCCATCTGATAGGGGCAATAAAAAGTGGCAAGCTCCGAGTGTCTTTGTCTATTGCCCACCCTGAGGCACTGACCTCTTACCTCTCACCCCATATATTTGAAATTATGCAGGTCTCTATTGTCTTTTTTTTTCTTTAGCCCTCGATGTCCCCCTTTCTAGGCACTCAAGGGATTGATTGGCCTCCAATAAGGACACCAGTAGGGAGACAATACAATCATGATCAGGTAATACATGAATTAACCCCAGCCAAACCCTAAAAGAACTACTCAGCTTGCCTGTAAGCTCATGAATAAATAAATATATGGTTTTTAGCTATTGATTTGGGGGGAGGGGCTTTCATACAGCATTAGTAGCAATAAATAACTGTAATGGAAATTGATGTGGGGCTGAGTGGAAACTGAAAAGAATGATGCCCCAGCTATTTGCTGGTTAAAAAGACTGTAGGTGACACACAATAAAAGTAACAGTACCCAGGCACCGGGGATTTAGCTCAGTGGTTTCGCCACCTGCTGCACAAGCTCAAGGACCAGAGTTCGATTCCCAGTACAAAAAAAAAAAAAAAGTAACAGTACCAGGGGGTTGGTGCTTGCTTTCTTCCTTCCCCCCACATTAACTTTACTGGTACATTTTAGGTATACAATACAGTTACATTCATCATTGGGATCTTGTACCATTACATGAGTCTCTTGGTT
>NW_004624731.1:23896290-23909608 GCF_000247695.1 Heterocephalus glaber | reverse complement strand
TTTAAAAGGATATAGAATGCATATTACAAAAATCTTTTTTGAAATAAATTTGACAACTTCTAAGAAGTAACTTAGAAGACAAATTAATGAAACTAATTCTGGAGGAAATATAAAATTTGAATTGGTGCTTGCTTTCTGATGCAGTAAGAAACAAAGAATTCTATTCCACAAGTTAGCTCTGAAAAATCCAAGAGATGGCTTCAATGATGGCAGAGGTCGTGGGTGTGTGGAAGCAGGAAAAGCTAGCAGTTGATGTACCCCTGGAAAACACTGTACCATCTCATCATCTTCTCACTAACTTTTCCCCAAAGTGGTGTCCTTGTGTAATAACAGCAAGATGAAGAGTTAGAAGTTTACTACCACTGGGAGAAAACTGTCAGAGCCCATGTGTCTGTAACAAGAGGAAATTCAAAAGAAGCTGAGTGGACAGAGAAAGCACTCTGCCCCAGTCATGCAGAAGTGGCCTACTTAGCCCGGAGGGGAGCTGCCTGCCCTGTACAGTACAGACCACATTTTGATTGGCCCTAATATTGCTTCGGCCAGCATTGCAGATTTGAACACCAGCATAGCAGGTGAATTCCAAACCTCACTTTACACAGTATCTCTTAGTGTTTGGATGATAATTTGTGATTTCTTATTAGAAAAATGCAAGTTTCTACAGGACAAGACTAATCATTATTTTCTTCTCCAGACCATGTTAACCTCCAGAGGAAGAAGTTTAAAGGACAGGAAGCCTGTTACTTAAGTAACTGGTCCAAGTTTGGGGGAGACGTTTTTGTCTTTTTTTTAAAATTCAAGTCCCCCATTCTTCCTTCCCACCGCCCTCCACCTGGAATTGACACAAAGGAATTGAATCACACACTCACCACCATAAATGGTAAGGAGTCTGAGTGCTTGGTCGGTCCCCACTCACAGCCCTCCATGGGGTCCTCTGAAGCTCAGGCTGCTGCTGTCCGGATTGCCCTTTTCTAAAGCTGCTAATGGCACCTGCTTTTGTTACTGTGTCTTCAACTTCAAATGCACAACAGAAAGGATGGCTTTTTTTCAACTAATTATAGATGACCTCTGATCTCCATGATTACAGCTTCTTTGGTTCTAAAAGACAACCCTGCACTTTAAGTTTTATAAATTCCACTGTATGGAAATGAACAGCCAGGGGCTGGCACTGGTGATACATTTACTTTTTCACATTCAGCTTTCCACGTTTGTAAAGGGATTCAGTCTCCAACTCTTCCCTCCCTAGAATGATTTCTGTCCTCCCCAGGACCTGCTGGCAATATTCAGAGGAGTCTCTTTTTCTTCCTCCTCATAAAAGGTAACAAATCTAATATCTAGGAGACACATCTCCAGGTCCAAGTCCTCAAAGCCGCCTCTTAGGATTTTTAGGAGCCCTCAAGGAATTAGCACTCCTAGTGCCTGATCCAATGTCCCAGGGTTTATGAGATACACATGCAAATTCACCTGTACCTTACCCTCGCTTTATGAGCTTCAGTGGCAAAATTACACAATCAACTAGTTTATCAGCTATAAATAAATATTATTGTATACCTGCACATCTAAAGTCACTTTGACATTAGGATGTGTCTGGTTTTCTTTCATCTGTTTTACCCATTACTCCACACCTTAACTTTTCTGAAACTAAAATGATATATAGGTGTCTTTTTATTTTTATTTTGTATTTTCAAGGTACAATTTACAATTCCCTCTAGAACATTCAAGTCACTGTGCCATATAAGGTAGCCCTAACAAAACAAAAAAGAGTGGGGAGAAAAGGCCAGCAACAAGACAGTCCTTTATTGCTGTGATACAATTCTGAACTCAACCTGCTCTAAAAAAAAAATTACTGCCATTTACAACGAGAAAGCACCAACGAAACATAAAATGTTAACAGTAACTCACTGTCCCCCTAGGCATACATAACAGTCCTCCTTCCCATAATGGAAGTGTGAGCCAATTCCTTCCTAACATACTTCTGAATCATTCCTGGCGAAAGAGAAAATGTCCCAGAGGAGTTACCCAGTGAATCCACCAGACAGCGCCAGTCGCCACTGGCATTGTTATACCCTGAAATGGAATGGTCACCTCAACTCCCTCAGTGAAAATACAGTGGAAACGGCTTTATTAATTACTGCTGAGTTTCAACCAGAGTTTACTTCCATTTGTATGTATAAATTTTTAAAGTAGCACAGTTAATATTATAGCATCCTGAGGCACTTTCACTGAATCTTTTGAATAGCCCTATAGCCCCGAGATGTTCTATTGGGACTAATTCAGTTCACCTTACCAGATACAGAAACAGGGCTGGGGCTTCTTTTCTCAAAGCGGCAATTCTGGAGAGGCCCAGATTTCCACTCTATTGTCTTTATATGAACACACTGCACTAACAGCCTGAGAGAGACAGCGCTGCATACTTCATGCCCCACATTTTCCAGGTATAGGAAGTAAAACCAGGCTGAGATGTCTTACCTAAACTGAGTAGATAAGAGTCTCTCTCCAAAAATTTGAGCTTGGAATCCACACACTAAGCCAGTATATTCTGGTAAGCAAGCAAAGCAACCTTGTGCAGATGTAGATGAGTCAGCAGAGAAGCCAGTCTGCAAAAACAGAAAAGACAAATATGAGTTATGTATAGCGGTATAGCTATACCTTAAAACTCGGTGGCTAATAACAAACATTTATTATGTCAGTTTCTGAGGGTAAGGAGTCTGAGAGTGGATTGGTTGGGTAATTCTGTTCAGGATCTTTCAAGAGGTTGTAGTCAGCCAGGTGTGGTGGCACACACCTGTCATAGCAGCACTCCACTTAGGTAGCTGAGGCAGGAGGATCACAAGTTCAAGGAGAGCCTGAGCTATATAACAAATTCCAGGCCAACCTGAAATACATACTGAAACCCTATCTCAAAAACAAGCAAACAATAATGCAAAAAAAGAAAAGAAAAATCAGGTTGTGGTCTGTCAGTGGTCTCTCTAGAGGGAGAGCAGAGACCCCGGAGAGCACCGACCTTTAAAGAAAGAAAAGGAGACAGCCTGGGGGACGAACAGCAGTTTATTCTCCTGACACTGTTCAACAATCACAAAGCAAAGAAGTAAGGCTTTTATACATATAGGAAAACAGCTTAGTCATTCTGGTTATTGTCTTTTTGGTTTTAACATCTGGTGATAACAAGTGACTCTAAGTGACACATAAAAGCTACAGGAGAATTTACATGTCCCTTGTTTCCATTCACTGATCTGTACATCTAAGAGTACACCACAGCCCTCTTCTTATCAGATGGTATCAAGAAAGCAGGGCGACCTCAACAGAAGTCAAGCCCACCGGCCCACCACAAACATCACAGATGTACATAGTGAACCGTATCTCTCTCACCACCTGTAGAGTCATTGGGTCGCAGTCCTCTGACTCCAGACAATGGTTACTAAGAAAGCTAGGAAAACATGTTTTTCTCCCATAAAACTTTTACAACATCTCTTAAATTTTCCTGGAATTCTTTTAACAAACAGACTTGTGAAAATTCCCAGAACTGACTTCTTAATTTTCTCAGTTAACAAACTTCTTGTGATCCTATTCTTACAACTAGGTAACTACAATTTCCCACAGTGGTCATGCTCTTGGATGGGACTTCAGGCATCTCATGCCTAGGGCTGAAGGATCTGTCTCCATGTTCACTCATGTGGTTGTTGGTGTTTCATGTGCTGAACACCTTAAGGGCCTGGTCCCTTGCTATACAACATGGACCTTCCATAGGCCTGCTCATGAGGGCACCCTGCTTTCCCTAGTCCAGTGGCCCATGAGAAAGACAGATCACACATTTAGATAGAAGCCAAAGTCATCCTGAATCTAATTTCAGAAATGATAGCCTTTCTCACTCATCAGAAGTGTGTCACAAAGTCCAGCCCACACTCAGTGGAAGAAGACTGCTCAAGGGACTGAATATTGGGATGGAGGGCTAGGGGGAGACTGCCTGCCACAGTCTGCCAAATGGGCCCAGTGACTCAACTCTGCCACATGAGAAATGTCCTCATCCCACCCCAAGGTCCCAGCAGTTCTCATCCTATTGTGGTGTCACCTCAAAGTCCAACTCCTGTCATCTAATTCAGGTCCAAGCATTGATGAGTCTTCTGAGGTATAGTTTCTCACCTACAGCTCTTCAGTTACAATTTCTCTTTATCTATCTACCTGAAATTAGAAATACAAACTATCCATCCCACCCATACACACACCCATACACACACACAGACACAGACACACACACACACACACACACACCCCATAAAATAAGGACAAGAATTAGAAATTTTCTTATCACAACACTTGAGAAAATAATGGATGAGATGCAAAGGAGTCACTGTTGCATAGCAGTTCAGAAATCCAGGGGCCAAATGCTAGAATTTCCTTGATTCGATTTCAGGACCTTGGCATAATTTTCCCTGACCTACCTCCACCTGTCAGCTTCTTGCTGTCATCTTCTCAGTCAGCCTTCCTTTCTCTTTTGCGAAAGGTAGTGTGCATGGATAGCTGAGTTGTTATTATCATAGATGCCTTCCTTCCAGTGGAACTCTGGGGTCCTAAGGTCACGCCTTATTCTGTATGGTTTGCCTGAGTTTAATTTAGTGATAATTCTTTTAAGAATTTCATACATCTCCTATAAATCACATGGAGATTCACTCCATGAGATGAAAGGCACACTCACAAATCTAGAAATAAACTCTTCTCTCACATGAACCATAAAAAAGATGTGAGGCAAAGTTCTTACACTTTCTAGAGGCACTACTATTTCAGAAAATCTGTGAAACACACCATTTAATCTCTACATGTAAAGGATCTTTGGGGTAACTGATTAGTACCCCAGGACATGACCTGTGACCTTTCTGAAATAGGAACAGAAGTTCTGACAGTCACACCCCTTACTTCACCTTTAAACTGCCATTCTCCTGATAGTGCTGTAGATTTTATCTTTGATCAAAAGCTGTTTCTTTCCATTTGCCATATGGAAACAGATAACTTTCAAAACTATAGTCATGGCTCCTTTTTATCCAACAGTCCTTATCTCAGTTTAATTCCTTCCCCTATTTTACTGTAAGCAGCAGGAAGAAATCAAACACCACCCCTAACACTTTGCTAGAAAATCTCCTTTACTAGATCATTCAGTTCATGAAGCACATTCTCTACTTTTCACATTACTGTAGGCAACAATGTTGTAACACTGTTTGCCACAACATAGCAAGGATTTCTCCTTCCTTTAATTTACTCCCAGCATTTGCTCTCAGCCTTATAAAATACCAAGAGGTTTCTATTCAGTTTTTTGAGGGCACTGTAGAATTCTACCAACACTTTGCTCAAAGCCCAGTCCCAGTTCCAAAGCCATGCCCACATTTTTGGTTTTCCTTGTGACAGTATCCAACAGGCACTACAATCTGTATTTGCTATCTTTTGCTGCATTAAAAAAAAAACTACAACAAAAACCCACAGCTTAAAACAAGCATGTATTATCTCACTCTTTCTGTAGGTCAGAAATTAGAAGCAGGTTGGCTAGGTGATTTGGGCTCCGAATATCTCCGGAGGTTGGAGTCAGGCTATGAGCTGGGGCTTCAACTGTTTCATGACTCAATAGCATGACTGATGATACGGTATCCACTTCCAAGTTCATAAAGTTAGCTGGCAATAACTACCTGTCCTCATAGGCTTTTAGATTGAGGAGCTCAGTGCCTCAGAAACTGCTGGACTGGGGATCTCAGTTCTTTGCTACGCCATATGGACCTATTCATCTTGCTATTGAAAATATGGCACACTGTTTTCCTCAGCACAAGTGTTCTGAGAAAGAGAAAATACACATACTTAAGCCTGAAGTCACTTCTTTTCTAACCTAACCTAAAGGGTTAGCATACCATTGCTTCTACCTTTAAAAATGGGTCAGCAAATCCAGCCCATATTCAAGGGGAGAAGATTATATGACAGCATGAATTCCAGGAGGGGTTACTCATTACAGACCATCTTAGAAGCTGCCTACCAGGCAGATTCCAGGAAATGAAGACCATGCGGCAGGACAGAAAAGCCACCTGAAGAATTTCCAGTCTCATCAGACCTGTCTATTTCCAGTCTCATCAGACCTGTCTATTTCCAATAGTTACATCCTGTAAGATTTTTTTCCAAAGACTTAAATGCATCTACTCTAGTCTCAGGCAACTTTGATTGAATTTCTGCTCCTTACAATGTATTATTCCTAAAACTGTATGCCATCTCCCTGCAGAATCTGTACCCCGCTTCCATGAGACTGAAAGCAAATGTAATGCAACATTTGCAACCTAAACTCAAAATGTCTGAACTGACCTGCAGATCTTGTAGAATAGCCACGTTCTGTGTTCTGCTGACCTTGTCAGCAAAAAGTTCTCTGCCAGCATGTTAAGGACAGCACATTTCTACTGGAAGCTGGGCTTTTAATTTCTGTGACATGTAATGAGGCAGTGTCACTAGCCACAATGTTTTATTAAATCATAAGGTGTTACATGTGGTTTAATCAAGAGCTACCATTAAATAACTTCCCAGTGAAGTTCAGATGTAAGATGACTGTACATCTACAGAATCCATCCTGTATTTAAAAAGATGGGCCAGCAGCCATATAAGTAGTAATACCCTCCTAACTAGTAATAACAATGATATAAATAGCTGACATTTATTCTGTACAGAATACGGTTCTCTTATAACTCAAGAAGGCTGTTATAGAAATGCTTATCTCTCCACTCTTCTTCAAATACCCTTCTAAGAAAACACACTGAGAAGAGAACTCCTATATTCAGTTCCTAAGTCCTAATATTTGAAACATTGCGTTCAACCTTCAGAACCCTAGAAGGCAACTGTCAACACTATCCACATTTCAAAGCTGAGGAAACTGAAGTTTAGCAACTGGTCCAAGGTCAAATATCTTGCCTCCTAATAGTTGTATCATTGGGTGGTTCCTTGACACATTCCTTTGGGTAGAGATAGTCTATGGCAGTGATGGCAAACTTTTAGACCTTTCAGTGATAACAAACAGCTGGCTGCAGCACATGTGCCATAATCATGACAAAAGTGATGGTTTGTGAACTGTAGTACTAAATTATAAAAATCATTTCAGCTTCTCTTGGATCGCCATTCTGCCAGATGTCATACTGTGAGAAGACACAGTACCAACAGCCATCATCAACTTGCCCAGCAATGTCAGTGAGTCACCTTGGGTGTGAATCTTCTAACTCCAAACAATCACTGAGGTGAGAGGCCCTGATTAGCTTCTTTGCTGTAATCTCATGAGAGACCCCAAGTATGAACCATCCAGGTGAGCTCCTACCAAATTCCTGACCCACAGAAACTGTATGATAAAAAATGTCTTTGCCAAGCCACTGAGTTTTGAGGTAGCTTATGACTCAGTGATAGACAACTGATACAGAAATGAAGCTGGGCACTTTTGCTTTTGTTTTCTTAAGAATGTAGCCAGGATGTTGTCCAAGGCTAAGGTTTCATCTGAAGGCCAATCTAGAGAAGGATTTACTTCTAATTCATACACATACCTGTTGGAAGGATTTGATTCTTTGGCCAATGACCTCCTTCAGTTTCTTGCCATGTGGGGTTCTCCATAAAGCAATTAGAAGCATGGCAGTAACTGATTTACATTAGAGCAAGTGAGTAAGAGCAAAAGAAAGAATCCAAAAAGAAAGCCATAGCCTTTCTATATCCTATTCTCTATAACACTACATCAAATATGCCATAGTCATTTCCTAGAGGTAAATCACTAAGTGCAGTGCACACTCAAGGGGATGACATTGTGCAAAGTTGTGAATACCAGGAATTGGAGAACTGTGGGGGCCATTGAATACTGTGTTCTACACAGGGATGATTCCGGTGGTCTGAACCAATGCTCTTCATCATTATATTCTATGCCTCCTTTGAGTATGTTTCCCTAAATCATGGACCGTATTTATAGAAAAGTAAGCCAAGCATTAATCTTCTCCTATAACCAAAGCATACCTCCCCAGGATATTTGGAGAGAGGACAGTTAGCCTCAATACCATCCCTGACTCACCCCTGTGTTATAGCTGCTTCTAGTCCCCAATCATATTTATACCTCGGTCACTGTTTGATCAGTTGTACTCAGACTCAAATCCTTTCCTCCTCAAAGGTCTACTACCTCAAGGCTTTATTTATATACAATTTTTATGATGGCTTCAGGGCAAGTGAAATGATTATAATGTCTCTCAGCCAATCATTTTGAAATTGAACAGTAGTCATTCCTGTCTTTAAAGTTAGACTTTAAAGTTAGTTTAAAGTAGAGCCCCTAGCAATGACAACTTCCCATAGATCATTTTTACCAAGGGCCTCACTTGTTACTTTACTTACATTCATCTCTTTTTAGGACTGCCACAGAGTCATGCAGCTTGTTTGTGCCACAAAGGTGCTTAGCTAAAAGGGTTAGTGACGGGCTGAAATTCAACTCTACAATCTGAGGTAGGGCTGCATCTGCCTAAAGCTGCACTAGGATGCCATACAAGCTACTCCTCTATGCCTTCTTCATACTGCTTTCCAGGATATCTCTCTCTCTCTCTCTCTCTCTCTCTCTCTCTCTCTCTCTCTCTGACTCTCCCTCTATCCACTGCTGGGAATCAATGGGAATCAAATGCTGGGCCTCACACTAGGCAAATGCTCTACCACTGAGCTACATCCCATCCCCACTTACTTCATTTCTAAACTAATCCTGAAAACCCCTATGACAAGGAATAAAAGGAAAGCCTATTATTATTCATAATTTACAAATTCTAAGGAAAGTGAGTCCTAGAAGTCAAAGAACATTTTGGCTCCCTAAAATCCTCAAAAATGATTTTTGAGTATCCTGTTTTTAATGTGATGACCTTTTGCATACATACTTGAAGACAAAGTCTGGTGAAGAGTGTGAAGATGTAGATTAGAAAAACTTAAGTAAAGTTGCATAGCATAAGAGAAGAAATATAGAGGAGGGATTTCAAGATAGAGAAATAGAAAACCCTTTGTCATTCCTTCCCCTATGATGACAGGAACTTAACAATTTATACACCACTGTCCCTGTGAGAAATCCAAAGCCAGTTGAGGTTCTCACAAATCCCCAATCCCTGTCTTCTCATGTTCTGACTTTTGAGAGGGAGTCCCAAGGAATGGGTCTTGCCTGAATTCAAGTACTGACAAGAAGAGGTGCATGTCACCAGTTTGGGAGCCTGTGACCAGCAACGGGATTAACATATACCAGTGTGTGCAGACAGTAGGTGGAGCTCCACTACCGTAGTTCACTTCTGCCCTGGAGGGGCTGAAGTTTGGCAAACAGACGGCAGACAGAGCACCTGAGTAGTAACCAGCAAACCTTATTAATTAGCTCACACAGAACTCAGGCAGGATACATCCTTAGAAAAGATCTCAGAGGTGTCCAGAATCTCTAGCCAAGCTGAGTTGAGAAAGTTCTCCCTGTGTAAAACCAGACCACAAAGTCTGAGAAAGGTGACTGATCTTTCAAATGCCAATAGTGCAACAGAAGATAATGAGCCACCCAAAACTTACCAGGAAATCTGGTTCATTTAAAGGACTAATTGTGAAGATTTATCTCCAGGAAACTGCACAAAGAAAATGGAGATATTTGAAAAGTGCAAGATAGCATCACACTGAATGGCAAAAGACTGAAAACTTTTCCTCTGAGAACAGGAACAAGACAGGGTGCCCACCCGCACCACTTCTATTCAACATACTGTTGGAAGTCCTGACCAGAGCAATTAGACAAGAAAAAGGACAAAAAGCTTCCAAGGTGGAAAAGAAAAAGTAACTATCTCTGTTTGCCAGTGACGTAGTCTACAGGTAGAAACTTCTACTACAAAAATAAATAAATAAATAAATAAGACCAACAAGCGTTACAAATGGATACAAAATATTACAAATGATACATGATTTCAGGAAATTCGTGAGACACAGAATCATACAAAAATTAGTTGCATGTCTATGCACTAATAAAAACCAATCTGAAAGGGAAATTAAGAAAGCAATCCAAAAAAGTAAACAATCCCATTTTCCCTAACAGCAAAAAGGATAAAACCCTTAAGGAATAAACTTAACCAAGGAGAGACTGGTACATTGAACACCGAAACATTGACCAAAAAAATTAAAGAGGATGAATATAAATGGAAAGATATCCCATTTGTGGGTTGTAAGACGTTATTGTTAAAATATCCACATTACCTAAAGTAATACACACATCCAAAGCAATCTCTATCAAAATTCCAATAGAATTATTTGCAGAAATAGAAAAGTTTATCCTAAATGCTCAGGAGATCCTGAAAAAGCCAAAACCAACTTGAGAAGTAACAAAGTACTGTAGATGATTTCATATTCCTAGTTTTAAAACATACTCTAATACTTACCTGGCAGAGCAGGTATCATGATCACAAAACATACTACAAAATGATAATCAAGTAATTAAGTAATAATTAAGTAATTAAGACAATATAATACTGGCACAAGACAGATATATAAACCAATTAATTACAAAAAGAGCCCCCAAAATAAGCTCTTGAATATATCCAAGTAACTTTCAACAAGTGTACCAAGCTTACAGGATGGGAAAAGAATAAAATCTTCAACAAATGACCTTGGAAAAACTAGATAACCACAAAGAAAAGAATGAAGTTGGAACTTTAGTATATATTATAAACAAAACTAACTTAAAATAAAGACACAAATGTAGACTGTAACACTATAAAAATCCTAGAAGAAAATATAGTAGAACTCTTTAGGACATTAAATTTGGCATTGAGTTCTTGATATAACACCAAAAGCACAGGCAACAAAAAGAAAATTAAACAAATGAGACCACATTAAATTGTAATATTTTTCTTAACAGAGTGAAAGAGCAATCCACAGAATAGAAAAAAATTGCAAATCATATACTGTATCTGATAAGAGGTTAATATCAAGGATAAAGAAGAAATGCTACAGCTCAACAATTTAGAAACTAAATCCAATTTATAAATGAACAAAAAAACTTGATTTCTCCAAACAGTATATATGAGTAGCCACGAAACATATGAAAAAATGCTCAACGTCACTAATCATCAGGGAAATGCAAATAAAAACCACGATGAGACATTACTTTGGACCCAGGAGGATGGCCATTATCAAAACAACAGAAAGTAAGTGTTGATGAAGCTGCAGAGAATTGGAACCCTGTACCTTGCTGAAAAGAATGTAAAATAGTGCCATTACTATCAGAAATAGTGACAATAGAATTACTATATGATCTAATAATCATACCTCTGGGTATATATTCAAAATAATTCAAAGCAGGAGCTGAAAAACTATCTACACACCCATGTTTATTGCAGATTATTCACAATAGCCTGGAAGTGGAAGCAACCCAAAAGTTTATAAGCAGATGAAGAAATAAATAGCACATGAAAAAATATTATGCAGCCTTAAAAAGAGGAAATTCTGTCACATTTTGCAACATGAGTGCACCTCAAGAATTTTATGCCAAGCAAAACAAGCCAGTCAAGAACAAATAATATATAATAGTCACTCAGATGAAGTGTCTCAAATATCAGAATCATAAAAACAGAAAGTAGAAAGGTGATTGCTAAGGGCTATGGGAAGAGGAGAGGCAGAATTTCTATTTAGAAGGAATAAGATTTCAGTATTGCAAGGTAAAAAAGAAAAACTTTTAAGATCTATTGTACAATGTAAATATACTTAACAATACTGAACTATATTCTTAAAATTGGTTAAGACAGTAAATTTAATATTATGTGAAGTTCTTGTCACAATAAAAACGAAACAAATATGGGAAAGATTGGGAGTTGGGAGAGTGGGGAACCAGTAGCCAGAGGCTTCCTGGATGCTGAGGAAAGCAACTTGGCAGATAAAAATTATATCCAGCAGGCTTCTCTGAAAGAGATGCTATTCATCTAAGAAGTGAAATACCCCTACACTTGCCTTAACAATCTCCAGTAAAATCTGCATTTCTCCTAATACCTAGGGGCATATGTCTGACTGGGGGGGAGACAGGAAGAGTTGGAACAATGTGACCATATCTATATTAAACTCCAACTTTCTTAATTTTTTAATACAGTTCCTTTAGTTCTCCTCTTCTTATTTCCTCAAACTCTTTCCAGTACCCTGAGGCTTGTAGTTCCATAAACAAGTATCTTCATCATAAAGATTTTTACTAAACCAAAGGCAATATATGCTACTCCTATCAGAAGACACTCTTTTCAGATGAAATTTAAACAGCAATTTTCCCCTCTATCAAATAAACTGAAAAATCTTCCACCAAATTATTGATGTTTATCAAAGCAGGTAGCTTCTTCTAGGACTCTGGGATTTTCATATGTACTATATCATCAAATAAGCCTACAAAGTTGATATTATTGAGAGATGAGGAATCATAGTTGAGGAGATCAAATAGCTTCCATGAGGTAATAAAGTGAGAAGCAGAAAACATAGAAATCATACCTAGGTCTATTTGATTCCACAGTCCTGCTTTTCTTTCCCTTTGGAATATTATCTCCGTACAAATGGTTTTACCCTGGTGAAGCATTAGAAAATTCTTGAATGCCTCATACCAACTTATAATGAGTATGTTCTGTTAATCAATGACCCTGTTATGGGTTTCAAGACAACTAAAATTGAGTGACATGGAAGGCACTGAATCAGCCCACTGCAGACAGGCAGTCACGTGGTTTCATACTACAAAGACACAGAGGACACTGGAACACCAGACCAAGGTACTGAGTCTTGCCACCCCCAGCCCAGAGGTAGGGGCTTCTGAGGCACCGTTCCACTGCTCCTGGTCCACAGAAAGGGGCTTCCTGGCCACCATCGCTCCCTCTGCTCCCAGCCCAGAGAAAAGGGCTTTTGGGCCACCTTCTGTCCCGTGGCTCCTGGACCAGAGGAAGGGGCTTCTGGGCCACCATCCCTCCCGCTGTTCCCGGCCCACAGGTGGGGGCTTCTGAGCCACGGTCCCACTGCACCTGGTCCAGAGGAAGGGGCTTCCCAGCCACCATCCCACCCGCTACTCCCAGCCCAGAGGAAAGGGCTTTTGGGTCATCATCCCTACTGCTGCTCCCGGCCCCTGTCCCACCTCTCCCAGCTCAGAGGAGGTAATCCATGCAGGTGCCAACAGACCGCCACCCCAGTCAAAATGAGAAAACATGTAAATAAGTCACAAAACCAGGCTTCCAGATCACCTACAGCAACCCCAAAGGGAAATGAGATGGAACACTCTCATACTCAAACACCTGGACCCACTGAACTGGCAACAAAAGGGGATCTGGAAAAAATG
>NW_004624731.1:23816619-23840976 GCF_000247695.1 Heterocephalus glaber | reverse complement strand
AACAAAGTCTTTGTAAATAGGGAGGGATGGAGGGGTTGAAGGGAGGGCAGGGGAATGGGGAAAAAATAAGAGCCAAGAGAGATTATGTAAAGGCGCAAATTTCCAATGATGAATGTCATTATATTGTATACATTAAATGTGCCAGTATAATTAATTTTAAAAAGAATTATATAATGTTTTTCTTCCTGTGGACTCAGTGTTTCTGCTTTAATATCTAGGTCTTTGAGCCATTTTTATTTTAGTGCAGAGTGAGAGATATTGATCTAGACTGGTTCTTCTGCATTTGTATAACCAGTTTTTCCAGCATCTTTTGTTAAAGAACCAAGTTTTCTAGATTTTGTCTGGTTCTGGGACTGGATGTCACTGGTTTCAAATTCCAGCTTCTACTTTTCTAGTTGTATCTGGGAACATAATCATTGGACTCCTATCATAGGGTCATTGAATAGAATAAATAAGTTCAATCATGTAAAGCTTTTAGACCTCAATATATAGTAAGTGCCATGTAAGTGTTATCTTTTTTATGATTGCTTAACCATTTCCTTGTATTTTAATAAATATTTTTCTTTTCCTTTACTTTTTTTTTATTTCTGCCTGTTTACACTAATGAACTGAGAGGCCAAAATTAAAATTCTTAGACCATGGCATGAATAACACATGCTCCATCAAAGTGTAATCCATTTAGTATATAATCTTTTACTTCTATCATGTTTTGTTTGTGTTTAACTCCTTATGTTACAATAAGAGAAGAGTTTTGTTTAAAAATCTGTGTATTTAATATATGACATTGAAAGCAATTTCAGTTTAGGATAAAAGAAGAAAATGACGTTGCCTTTCTGAAATACCAGAAAATGCTTAATTATCTTTACTTCACTTTATTTTTTTCCATTGTCGAATTATATACTTGAAGTTAATTTATGGTAGTGAGCATTGTGCAATTTGTATAGATTTGGTGTTATGAAAGCTAACTGAAGCTCTTAGGGAGAGAACAGCTGAATAGAAACAGGCTGAATAAAAAATATACTGATGTGATTGCTGGCATGCATTCTGCATGTAAAAATGTGAGTCACAGGAGTAACAACATGAAGAAAATGTTGATTGTTATGAATATTTCCATGAAGCACACACACTGCTCCTGAGAACAATTTTCCTTTGATTCCTTTTTGGATGATTTCCTGATTTCTGTTGGTAGACTCATTCCACTTCAGCACATTACAACTTCTTCCAAATCAGTTTTTGCCACACAAGGGGTATCAGATCAGCAAGGGCTCTCATTCAAGTTACATATCCCCCCACCGTAGCCCATCACCAAGGCTTGTCACACTTTCTTAAAAGGGACACTGGGCATATACATAGTACCAATAAATTAGGCACCATCTTTACCCCCATTTTACAGATGAGTAAATCAAGGCTTAAAAAGAAGGTAAATAATTATTAGCTTGCTTAAAATTATACAGATAATCAATCAGTGATGGAGCTGGGATGACACCAAGGTCCCCTAACTCTAAAGGTTATGCACTTGACCACTTCATTGGTTCTCAGAAATATAAAGAAAGAGAGAGAAAAAAAATCTATGAGGAAAAACAGAAATCCATGAATCTAAGATAGAAAGAATCCACAATGAAAAATCTATGACTGATGTTAACCTAATACTGTGCTAGGAACTAGAAATGACCTGAAAAAAATAGGAATGGTTGCTAATGTACAAAGGAAAATAATGTGATGGTTGTCCATTAAAGCTTTCTGCAGATACAAAAGGGATTCCCACCTAACAGCTTCTCTTTCACAATTAAACTGTTAAGTCATAAGTGGCAGGTGTGATATCACATTTGGCCTTTTAATAGACTTCTCCTGAAAGCACTGAATGGAAGTCTCAGTATGACAGCTGTTAAGCAAGTGTAGAGAGCATCGAGGCTAAAACTGGGACAGGGAGGCACAGGGCTCTGGGGAGAGAGGCTGAAAAAAAGGAGATGGTAAGATTGAGACAAAAAATACAGGCTAATTTTTCAGATGCATATACAAAAAAGTTAGAATTTCTTGACTTTGTAATGAACATTGTTTACCCAATTATAGAAAGTTAAACCATAATGTTTATGTTCTCTCTGGAACACAAATCTAGGGAGGGAAGAAAATGGGAGAGGAAGTGAGCTACAGAGAATGTCGACCTGAGAGAAAAGACCCCATGAATTTAAAATATAAAAAAATCAAAACAAATAAAGTTTGCTTTAAGTGTACTCAAAATATTGTTATCCTCTGAATTAAAGACTGTGAATTTATTACACTTAGGAATTCCCCTCCTATCACCAAAAACTATTTTTAATCTAGTCATGATTCATGTGCATAGAAGAATAGATAATGATATATCTTTATTAAGAAGTGAGACTAGAAAGTGAATTGTACATAGCAACAATAAAGCACCTTTTATCTTCAAATTCCTTCAAAATGCCAAAAGTATCTTTCAGAATCTCCTCAAAGATCTCTATCTACCTCTTACTCTTCTAGTCAAAATTGCTTTTCCAAAGGCATTCCATTTAGAAAAAAAAAAGTTTAAACCCTCCTTCCCTTTTAAATATCTTCTTCCCATACTTCTGGGAAAGGGGAGGGGCTGACGGTTGAGTTGACCACCGATGATTAATGATTTAGTAGACAGTGGCTACTTATTATAATAAATCCTCTACAATAACTGAAAAGGCTCTGAGCTCTGAGAGCTTCCATGTTGAAAGGCTGGGGTGCTGGGAAGGTGGCTGCCTGTAGAGGGCACTGGAGCTCCGGTCCTTTCCCTCGTTCCCTAGAATAATTTGGCACTGGACTGAGACAGGCAACCTACCCAGAAAACATGGCCTAGGGAAATGAGCTCACGCCTGGAAAAGTTTGAAGGCCAGCTGTTTCTACTTTGCTGTTTTTTCAAAAATTAGGAATCATGATCCTTTCTTTTCTAGACTCAGCACCAATGCCAGAAGCCATGTTGGAGAAATACAGGTCATTTGATAATCCAGAAGTTCAAGTCTTTTTCAGCATGTTATGGTTATTTACAGTGTGTGCCATGAATTACACAGGATGAACTGGGGAGCTGCTAGGGTAAGAGAACCAAATACTAAAATTATTGTTATATAATCCACTTATTCTCTCTTTAGTGTATGGCTTATAATACATGAACTATGTCAACAAATTGTGTACACACATAGTTAAATCATTGTACATATAAATACCTGCTTCATTATTAATATTGAAAATGTTAACTTTATTCTTTCAATTTTTAACACATTTTATATTTATGTACACTTTATGATACTTAAAAAGTGACATCACAGTGTTGTCTCATATTTTATTTAATATGTTTAAAACTTTAGCTACATTAGGGATTAGAGGTTTGGAAATGTAACTCTCATTTACAGTTTAGTTTTTCAATGAGAAAATATGTTGTAAGTGCCAAACAACTGATTCATGAGTATTTCTGAATCACAAACCTGTACTAGAGGGACTGCTTTCACTCCTTAACCCATATAAATAACAGAAGTCTGGGTTTACAAGAGCACCTGAAAAGTTGATGCCATGGTAATGAAGACATGGACAGATAAATAAGATGACAACTACAGCAGATGTGACTTTTTTATTGCATTACTTTGTGCTGCATATGAAAAATAGTACATATTTCTGGAGCAATGCCATGTTTTAAATCCTGCAGTTTTGTGTAACATCAGCAGAATAGGGCCTGATGTCAGCAACATTTCCCTGGGCTGGCCATATCTCAAGACGGAAAATGTCAGCCTGCCAAAGAGAATATTATATGCCAAGTAATGCAGTGTGAAGTACTGACTCCTACCATTCAACAATATGGAGTAAGAGTCGGTCACATATACCTTTAAACATGGGAAGAAGTGATTTCTTTTTAAAAGTTATCAATCTTATGGGCCATTTAAAAAAGTTTACATATTAATTATGAGAGGTTAGTTTTCTGTGTAAGTGACTTAGTGAATAGTTTTTGGTCACCAAATAGATCTCCAAATGGTGAGCATAAATATTAAAATATGTGCAAATAGGAATAAACCTTGCTACATTGGCTTTTATCAAAAAATTCTTAGGTTTTTCTTTTATTCCCAATTAGAATTACCCTTGTATGGCAAACGCCTCTAAAGTAAGAAGTTTCAGAAAGCCCAAGATTACAGCAACAGGCTTTTGAGATGACTCTCACCTCAGTAAAAAGTATACTTCTTGGTTCATGCAAAGGGTCAAACTTCTTGGTAGATAAAGGCGTGCAAATTTGTTTACTTGGAGAAAAGGCCTTTATCAAATAACAAAGACTAAAGAAAATTTCCACAAACCATTCTCTCAAGGAAAAATGTGTTATCCTGGCTTTCTTTTCATTATGTATTACTTTGTATTGCTGTAGCTGACAGGAAGAAATCTGCCCTTCAGAACAGCTAGGCGTCTTCAGAATCGCTGACTTCAGAATATTTCATGCTAGACTGTGACTGTTAGAACAAAACATTTTAACAAGCAGTGAATTTATTCTGCAAAATTCTCTGAACTTTGGCAGTTTCTCTTTGGCATATTTATCTACAGTTTAGCTGAAACTGTTCTGACTCTATTGGGCAAAAATGCTCTCAAAACAAGCATGGCCTTTGAAGAGCATTATATATTTATTGTATCCCATTCATAACTTTTTTGTATGTCTTAATTTTACTTTGCAATTCATGGATCATATATGAGGTCAGAGTAAGCACAGTGTTGAATATATACAGTCTCTTCTACCAAGGAGAAAAGACTGTCTACTGTTTTGAGAGGGAATTTCATTCCTTCAAAGTAATATCTTTGAAATATTTGAATTAGAGTTGGTTTATCATCCCTCTGTTTTGACGAAGAAATTCATCTCCATAAAGTTTCTTCCTCAGATTGCCCTCTTAAACTTCAGAATTGCTCATCTCCTTTCTTGATCTCCCATTCTTTAATCAGTCTCCTAAGTGAATTGATGTTACATACATTTTCAGTGACATCCTTTACACAGATGACTTTCCTGTCTACCCTACCAGCCACCTCTCTTCTGAACTCTTGCACACAAAACCACTCTTGGGTTTTCTCCTGGATACCCCAAAGATTCATAATCCAACTTGTTACCTTGCTTTACATTTTATTACCCCCTCACAGCAGAGGGGTAGAAAATATATCAATAAATGATACTCTCATCATGAGCTAAAAAACAGAATTATCCTGAACTTTTTTTTTTTGGTACCAGGGATTGAACTCGGGTCCTTGCGCTTGCGCAGCAGGTGGCAAAACCACTGAGCTAAATCCCCGGCCCAATCCTGAACTTTTTTTTTCAATCTCTCATTCCCCAAACATCTAATCAGGAACTAAATTTTGTAGATTTGTTACATCAAAATGGTGCTAGCAAAGCCTAGCCGAGAAACTTGCTGTGAGGAGCTAAAGATCTCAGTCCCATCCCACATTTTCACTCCCTCCACACAAGGGAGTCTGTTTTTCTTAAGGTTTATGGTTTTTTGCTTTTTTCATGTGTGGGGGAAGGCTGAAGAAAAAGAGAGAAGATATAGGCCCCCAGGATTCAAGGAGGATTGTGAAGTAGGTGGAAATGGTGAGCAGTATTTTTCAAAACCAGTTCAAAGAGCTGGCTCTGACCCTCTTGGGACAATAAGGTGCAAACAAAAGCCAAAAGACTGATGAAGATGATTATAAGACCTTTCGAAATTCTAGTCTCACCACTTAAACCCTGGATGCCTACATTTTCCTATTACCTTCCTTTCCTTTATCTGATAACACTTCTTCATTTGACCCTCTACCAAGCTATGGAAATAGTCTTTCCAGAGATTTAACATAGTGATTTTGCTCCCTGTGGATAAAATAACACAAGCTGTCCATGGTGTTCAAGTGACACATACGGGTTGCATTCTGCTCTACCCCCGAGTCCAAAAGCTTTGGCTCGATCAAACCACTGGCAGTTACCTAACCATACCTTACCGCTTTATGCCACTGTGAATTCACATAGTTGTGTCCTCTTCATGGGTCATTCTCCTTCTTCCCCACACACCAATATGCTTTAAAATTACTTGATATTTCTCTCTGAGGAAAACCTTTCCTGGTCCCTAGAATGATTTATGTATCTTTGTTTGCATCCCAAAGCATTCTGCCTTTTCCTCTACCATACTCAACCACTGCTACTTATCTGTCACTCCCATGAGATAGTGAAGTCTTTGAGGAAGTATTACTTATCTTTCTTTTATTCTTGTACTGCCTAGCACATAATAGATACACAGCAAACTTTTTTATATAAACAATATAACACTGTTTTCATAGAAACATATTTCTCTAGTTCCAAACAAATTGATATACAAATATATTTTGTGAACTCAATCTGTTCATAAGTTTTATAAGCTCTATTCTGGGAAATTGAAAGTCACTGCATACACCACACATGAATAATTAGTTGTCAAAAGAATGCGATCAAATACTTCAACTCCAAAGCTGCATCAAATATAATTTAAATTTTATTAATTCAGCACCTTCATGTCTTGGAATGTTTCATAGGCATAATAATGAATTTCAATTCATTGTACTGTAGATAAAAGATACTTATATAATGATAAAGATGTTTAGCCTAGATACCAGAACATTTGTTATATTAACATTTGTTATTTTTGCCAGAATTAATTTACTTTGCATGTCATGCATTTCACAAGAAATGATCTTAACTATAACCACCAAGGCGAACATGCTGAGAATTTTCAAACAAAAGGTATGGTGGTATCCTAAACTCCAATCCCAAATTCATGTAGAACTGCAATGAAACTACTTCTCTTTTGTTAAATTGTAGCTGTAGTTAATGATACATTTCCCATGTCACATATCTCTGTGCTGTACACGTACATAGAAATTTCATTAAATATCCTCCACTTGTTGATGATTATATGTTCAACTTGCTAGTGATCAATTGTTTAAATAAAATGAATATGCAGATCCAAAGGACAAAAATCAACCCTTAACTATCTTGCTAAGCATCTCCCATTTTCAGAAGTACTGGATACATATTTTTCCAAATAATCACAAAAGGGCTCTTTTGAAACACTGCTTGAAATGTAACATCTGGTAATAAATATAATTATAAGGAAATCCTTGATTTGAATGAATGGTTTATGATCTATACACAATAAGCTCACTGTTCATATTATGATTTAAAATGTCCTCCATACTAAGGCACATGCAGTTATTTCATGTATGAAAATGCTAGGGAGGAGAAGGGGCTTAAGGGAGGAAGGGGATAAAATAAAATAAAAATTATTAAAAAGAAAATGCAGCCTTTGAACTGCCAACAATGTAACGTGCATTTCAAGCTGGTTTTCCAAACAAGAAAATGGGTTTTCTTCTAGCTATGCACATTCTGATCAGTGACAAGTAAACTACCTGAAATTCCAACATTTGTATAGCCATATAATAGAGATGTAATCTGCCTAATAAAATAGGGATTTGAAAGAATAGAACCAATGACTATGAGTAGTAAGCTGCAACAAAGATAGCTAGCCTTGAAAATATACTAACTGCCTTAGTCCCTTAGTCTGTGGTAATGAAAATATTTATTACCAAATGGGTATTTTTCACAGTTCTGGAGGCTGGAAAGTCTAAGATATGGCAGACCAAGTGTCTATTGTGGGCCCAATTCCTGGCTCGTAGATAGCAGTCTTCTCACTCACGTGGTGCTTACATGGTGGGAGGGATGAGGGATTTCTTTTTATCAGAGCACTAATCCCATTCCTGAGGGCCCAACCCTCATGACTTAATTACCTCCCCAAGGTCCCTCCTCTGAATACTGTAACACTGAAGATTAGGTTTCCATATATGAATTTTGAGGGACACATACATTCAATCAATAGTAGAAACCTTGACTCAGCCAAGCAAATTGTGCATTCTGATCACACAATTCTGAATGAGATGAGGATGCTCCTGTGTCACAGTGATAGAAATGTCTCGAGCATAGATGTCTCCCATGACATCAGTGAGGATCCGGATGAGGCCAATATCATGATCATAATCATTCTCACCTAAAAATTAAATTCCAAAGCTCTAGTCATCAGTGAATACTGATTCCTTCTAGAAGAGCTAAACAAAACTAAACACAAAATTAGTACATACTTCTATGTGAACTCTAGTCCTTTGAAGCTTATAGATGCTTGAATTTTGTTTATCATCTGCTAACTTTATGTCCTCCCTTTTCAGATTGTTTTTTCCAGATGATAAGTCACTTTTCACACTCAACTTTTTTACTAGCATGTCTCCATGAAACGGGCCTTTTTATTTTTAGCTTTGCCTAGATTAAATTCCCTTTGATGTATATTTGAAGCTTCTCTTATGACTAGCTCAGCATTATAGACCTCACTAAATCCTTATTCAAATGGCAGGCACAGCACTGTTCCCTTCTCTAATCACAGCAGCCATCCTCTAACAGAAGCTATTCCAAGACTCTTGGAAAAAAAGAAAAATCATGTTTAATCTATGAGGAGAAATTTAAGGTGGCAGGATTTTATTTCTCTAATGTATATACATGTGTACAAGACACAAGAAACACAAAAAAGGGCTGCTTGAAGCTTTTTGTTTTATTTTGTTGCAATACGTAGAACATATACACTGAATTACAATTATTCTGACTTAATTTGAGCACTGTGGGACTTGGAAAGTAATGTCTAAGGAACATCTACAAAATGAAGTTCAAATGAAGGACTCAGATCTCAGACAAAGACAAATTGGAAGGTAATGAAATAGCCAAATAGACAAGATTACCTCAGCCTTTGTTCTTTTTATCAATATGGGAGTTTTTATTTACTTAACTTGCTATTTCCAAAGAAGCATTATGGGAGAAAATTAAAGAGCTATAAACTGCTACAAAAGGGACTTCCATCCAGATGAGAGGTAGAAGCTCCTAATCTCTAACAGTTTGAAGTATATTTTCAAACTCATGATTTTATGCATAGTTGACAATAAAAATTTAACTGTTAAATCAAGATATATTTAAGAAGTTCTTTAATGTTCTCTTCACATTATATCTTATATACAAATGTGAAAAATCAGTATTTTCATCATGGGTTCAGATTTTACTCCAGCACATCTCTAATGGATCAAAACTTAATCTTCAATTAAATATTATGAACTTATAACCTAACTATCTCAAGTACCAGCAACAGGGGCTATGAAGAGCCTACACACAGACACATAAATACATATACATAACAGCAGTTTCTGGCCTACCAATAAGTCACTGACTTTACTTGCATGTATCAATATACATCAAGGCAAATGATAAGAGCTGCAATGGAAGTATAAAGAGCTGGAAGTCAAAGTTGAAAGAAATTCCAACTGATTAGGGAGAGTTAAAATTTCCCTGAAGGCAAGAATATTCAAAATGTACCTTAAAAACTGACAATGAACTGTAGGGACAGACAAAAGGAATCTAAGACAAAAGGAAGAACATGGAAAAGCATTCCACAGCATGAGGTATAGACAGAACAATAAGTAACAGTCAGATTTGGTTGAACTATGACATTCAAGAGAGAAAGAAAAGAAATTAAGTTAGAAAGAGGTAGGCCAAGGTAGTTTCATGAAAGGTAAGAGAAGGAAATTGTCCTAGACACAAAGAATTTTACAGCTGAAAGGAAATACGAAGCCACCTAGAACAATTTACTGACTCTTCAGTTGTAAAAACAGAGGCCCAACCAGACAACACAAATTTTCCAAGATTCCACTGCTAGTTTGTGGCAGAGCCGAGAAATAAGTAAAAGTCTCCAGACTCTGATCTAACACTCCTTCCTCTCAGAAGCACACTCAGAGATGAGTTATTCAAAGATCACCTGGCAGCATCTAAAGAACAGATTGAAACTGAGAAAGAAAAGAAGCAGAGATTCTATTTAGGAGCCTGAATAGACTAATCTAGGAGGAGATAATAAGGGTCTGAACTAAGGTGAAAGTGATGAGAATGGAAAGGAGTGGGCAGATTTGAGGAGCTTCACTCAAGCCCAGTTCTAGGAGGTGGTAACAGCAATGTGAGAGGGAAAAGGGTTCATGTTTACTTCATTTTGGAAATGCTGTGTTGAACCAAGATAAACAAATGCTGTTGCTATAAGATTAGTAAAAGTCTTTAGTACACTAATGTGAGTAAAGACTCTCCCAAAGGAACAGTATTGTCCAAACTGTTTTTAATAGAGATTTTTTTTTTTAGTACCAGGGATCAAACTCGGGACCTTGCGCTTGCGAGGCAGGCGGCAGAACCACTGAGCTACATTCCTGGCCATTAAACAGAGAATATTTAATGGAATAATTATTAAGGTGGGTTTTCACAGAAAAACTAGTTTGTAAAGCAGCATGTGAAAGATGCAATAAATGTGCAGGATTTTAAAGTGATTGTACCAATAAGAAAAAAATGAAGGGAAAAGTCTAAGCATTAGAAAGAGCTAGCTCCTTTTAACATCTTTATGACTATAACATCTTTATCTCATCAGTCTCTATAACAAAAATCCAATCTCAGCCAAAGTTAGCAGTTTCAATCATTGAAAGGTAATGTCTCAAAATGGTTTTGGAAAACATAGCTGTTTCCTAAATGAGTAAATAGTATTAACCCCCAGAGATTTTTTTTTTTTTGCTTAAATTCTTTTATTGGTACATTTTAGGTATATAATACATTTACATTTATCATTGGGTGTTTGTACCTGTACATGATGTATCTTGGTTCTTATTTTTTCCCCATTACCTATGCACCCTTCACCCCCTCCACCCTTCCCTATTTACACAGATTTCATTTCCATTTTTTTCCTTTTCTCATAATTTTTCCTTTCCCCTTCCCCTCCCACTTTCCCTACCCCTTTGAACCTTTTCTTCCTATTTTAAATTATCAATTATTCGTTTTAATCGTTTTAATCCTTATTTACACTTTCAGTTTCTCACAGTAGAAATACTATTCGGTATTTACACAAGTATGTCCTATTTATTTCACTTAAGAGTATGGCCTCAATATGCATCCACTTAGCTATAAATGGCTCTAGTTTCTCGTTCTTTATGGCTGAGTAGTACTCAATTTTATTTAAAAAAGACACACACACACACACATCTTCTTGATCCAGTTTCCAGTTGATGGGCACTTGGGCTGTTTCCAAGCTTTAGCTATTACAAACTGTGCCGCTATAAACATGGGTGCACATATATCACTGTGGTATGATTCTTTTAATTCTTTGGGGAAGATACCCAGCAAGGGAATAGCTGGGTCAAATGGGACTTCCAGTCCTAGTTCTTTGAGCTACCTCTGTACTGATTTCCACAGTGGTTGTACCAGTCTACGCTCCCACCAGCAGTGGAGCAGGGTTCCTCTTTCCCCACAGCCCCACCAGCATTTGTTATTGGTTAATTTCTTGATAGCAGCCATTCTTTCTGGGGTGAGGTGGAATCTCAGTGTTGTTTTCATCTGCACCCCAGAGATATTTTAAATTAAGTAAAGAAATGTTTAAAAGAATCAAAAACTTCATATCAATGTTTGTTTACACATTGGCTTTATATATGTGTATTTTAAGAACATTTGGCCTACTCAAATAATAGCTCAGACTATTTAAAATGTACACTGAACTTAAAAAATTTTAGTTGGGATCTTACTCTGAAGAGAAATTAAACTTTACCATCTTAGTAAGTGTACCGGTTTTATTTTAGATTTATAAGAATACATTAAGACCTTGAGAAAATTTTGATTATGAAAACAAGTAATTGAAGTATTTATGAAACAAATCAAACATGCCAAATTTATAAACATAGGTTGAAAAACATTTTGGGTGGCCTGGGGATTTAGCTCAGCGGTTTCATCACCTGCTGCTCAAGAACAAGGACCTGAGTTCAATCCCCGGTACCAAAAAAAACAAAAAAAAACTTTGGGTGTTTTGAGACAGGGTCTTGCTATGTCATTTAGCCTGGCCTTGAACTCACTATGTAGCCCAGGCTGGTTTTAAACTCACAAAAATCCTCCTGCCTCAGCCACCCAAGGACTACAGGTGTATACCACCATGCCTGGCTAGGTTGAAATTTTTAAGTGAGTTCAATTAACTAAATTGGTAAATGTTGCCAAATACCAATCAAAGCCCCTGTGATAGCTAAGATTTGCTGATCTTATAAATATAAGATAATATAAAGTTAACCTGAGAGCTAAAGAAAGAACAATTGTTGCATTTGTGACTGTTTGTTTTTCATTTGTAACTTCAATAAATTGAGTAATAATTTCAAATATCAAAGTTAATAGCTTTGCTAGTAGCTTTTTCTGAAGAGAGAAGCCTTCTGCGGCAACAGTAAACCTTGCAGTTAACAACATTGTAAAGAAGTCACTGGGTATGGTGACTTATGGGTAGGTGGATCACAGAGACCTTAAAAGAACAGGTTAGCAAGCCATCCAGAGCAGAGGGCATAGTTTCCAGTGGTGATGATTTGCAGGCGAAGTTGCTGACATTATGTTCCTATTGGCTGCTGTAAGAAATTACCACAAACTCAGTGTTTTAATACTCCCACCTACCTATCTCAAATCCATTTGTAACTACACACTGGACTTCTTGCAGGTTGGCACCCTAAATTCATACTATTTGAATGGAATTGAAAGCTTGCACCCTGTGTCCATACATTTTTAACAGACCCTTGTGCACAGACACATACTATATTTAGCATCTGTGGATTAGGAATTGTTACAGCTTATATTGCGATCCATCCCCCCAAGGCTCATGGGCTCATAGGTGGAGCTTTGGGGAGGTGGCTGGATCATGAGTGTGTGGTACTGTGATTAAGGCCATGCATGACTAAATTGGCTTAGCATAGATCTAGGTGTGGATAATGCAAAGGCCCAACGTGGGTGTGGGTGGCACCACCCAAAAGGCTAGTAGCCTGCATGGGACAAAAGAGAAAGGGATGCTTGCTGCTGCTGCTTGCTGCCTGTGGTTGCCACACCATGAACTGTTTTTCCTCTGCGATGCCCCTCTGCCATGCCACCCTGCCTTGGAGCCACCCAACTATGGACTGAAATCTCTACAAACTGTGAACTACAATAAACCTTTCCTCCTTTACTCTGGGTGTCGGATGTTTTGTCCCAGCCACACAAAGGTAACCAAGACAGTAATGATGATTTAGCTTAAGGACTTGGTCATATGAAATGCAACCAAAGTTGGCTAAAACATTTATGTATGGCTTTAAAAATAAATTTGTGTTGTATTCTCTTGTTTGATGACATCATCTCCCAAACATGAGTCCAGTTGTCTTACTTGCCTCATTTGGTCAAGTCTTCACTCACCTGGCAAATGTCCACGTACAGTATTGTCTAAGTAAGCAACATCATAAAGCCAACCAACAAGGAAAGTTGAATGGGATATACAGTACACAGTTACAGTTCCTGCTCCTTTCAAAATGTAAACTGAATACCATTTCTGTTTTTCTTCTTCCTATTTATGAATGTATCATAGTAATCAGAGATAATAAACAATTGAGGGAGCTGAAAGAGTAATCTCAAGGAAGCTGATTTCTCAGGCTTTATCATATCAAAATCCCAGCTGGAAAAATTTATCAGGAAAGAGTCAAAAAAAAAAGGAATTTCACTCAAGACTGCAACATAGAAACCCTGGCTGAGCCTCCTGCCTGCTGAGCTGCCCTACAGATTTTAGATTTATCAAGCCCTACAGTCACATGGGTGAATTTCTTAAAGTCTCTTGTTAGAGAGATGGAGAAAGATAAATAGATAAATTAGTAAGTATATATGATATATAAGTAGAGAGAGATGGAGAGAGAGAGAGAGAGAGAGAATGAAAATCATATTAGTTCTGTTTCTCTAAAGAACCCTGACTTAATACACCATCTAAAAGGTTTCCAAAGAGCCCTGTAGCCAACTGCTCTGCTTCATTTACCTGATAGGATCTGACCTTGCAAATGGAAAAATGAGAGCTAATCAACAAAATAACCTCAATGGTATGTAACAGACAATTTCTGAAGCCTTTACCACTTCCTTCCAAACACAGAGCATTAAAAGGTAACATAATGGAATACAAACCAGGATTTTGTTCTGCTCTATCTGTGACCAAGTCAGTGAAACTGGCCAGGGACCCCATTGTAACTTCTTCCCAAAGAGAGGGGCTCTAGCCACTCTTCCAGTTAAGATCAGTTTCTCTCCTCTAACAAGCCAATGGGAAGAGTGACTTCCTGAAAATGAAAAGATGTCCCCAGTGATGACTTCTAGGATAGCAGGCTGTGACAAGCTGGCCTATTCAGAGGATATTAGCAACCAAGAAGAATGTAGAATGGTGGAGCTGCTGGCATGATAGCATCATTGTCTCCACAGTGGAGGAACCAGTGCAGGTTGTGGAAAGCAACGGAGTGCCAGAAATAGCCAGAAAATGATAAGAATTGTGTTCTCCATACAGAGGATGAGCTCAGAGAGATTCATGTGGAGACATTGGTTAAGAAAAGTGATTTCATTTGGAACCAGAAGAGATCTAGAATAGCAAAAGCAATCCTAGGCAACAGAGACATGACAGGGTATATCACAATCCCTAATTTGAAACTATACTACAAAGCCACTGTGATTAAAAACAGCATGATACTGGCAAAGAAACAGGCCCAAAGATCAGTGGAATAGATTAGAAGATGCAGAAACAACTGCAGACACGCTCAGCCACCTCATCTTCGACAAAGGAGCCAACCATCCTCACCGGAGGAAAGATAGCCTCTTTTATAAATGGTGTTGGAAAAACTGGATTTCAACTTGCCAAAGATTAAAACTAGACCCCTATCGTTCACCATGCACTAAACTAAAATCAAAGTGGATTAGAGACCCAAGTATTAAAACAGAAACACTAAACTTGGTGGAAGATAAATTAGGTAGAACTCTCGAAGACAATGCCATAGGAAAACACTTTATGAACAAATCCTCAGTAGCACAGGAACTAGCACAAAGAATCAACAACTGGGATCTCATCTTATTAAAAAGCTTCTGCATTGCAAGAGAAACCACCAACAGAGCTAAGAGACAACCTACAATGTGGGAAAAAAATTTTAGCAGCTGTAACTCAGACAAAGGACTACTATCTACAATATATGAAGAACTTAAAAAAAAATCAGACCCCCAAAACTTAAAGACCCAATTCAAAAATGGGCATCTGAAATGAACAGACATTTCTCAGACAGAGAAGTAGAAGCAGCAAATGAATATATGAAAAAATGTTCACCATCACTGGTCATTCAAAAGAAACATGAAAACAACACTGATACATCATGTAAAGGTTCAAGATCCCAGTGATGAATGTAACGTATTTTATATCTAAAATGTACCAATAAACTAAATGGAAAAAAAGAAAAGTGATTTCAGAAACATCTTCAACAAAGCTGAGATTCTGTGTTGTTCTTCCCTTGAGGAAATGCTTGTAAAGAAAAGTATGAAGACTCAGACACAGAAATCTGAATATGTAAACTCAGGTCATATTTCTGTATTTCACTGTGTATAAAAAATCATTTTCTCCCCGGTACCAAAAAATAAAATCATTTTCTTTCTCTTTCTCTTTTTTTTCTTTTTCTGTGTTGTTACTGAATAGTTCATACATGAGGTAGTATATCTCAGACAGTATTAGCTTGTTTAACTTTATTATTGTTATTCCCTATTGTTGCTTAATAGGGAGAATTTTGTGCAGTGGCGAAGTGGCGATACAGAGAGAAAGGAAGCACTGGCCTGCAGCAGCAGTTTCACCTCGCAGCCCTGGGATACTTATCTCTGTGCAAACACCAGCAACCAAAAGTAACTTTTGAAGTTGTGATCATATTAAAGTAATGCTAATGATTTTAGGTGCCTGAGTAACTTTATTTATTAACCAAGCATTTGTGGTTTTACTTTTCTTCTTTCGCTAAAACTCCAAAAAAAAATCTATGTACTTACATAGGAAACGTTGCTGTTCTTATAGTTTTGATATTTACAGTGTTTTAAATACACTTTTTGTGAGATTTAAAACACTGCATTTATTTTGATACCACCATTTGCATAATTAAAAGATGTGTTGACCACAATTCTGTATGAAGGAAGAACCTGCTACAAATTAGGAATAACTTGTTTTCATTAATTTTGCCAATTTTGAGTCAAGGGAAGAAACCTGAAATAAAGGTTTAGTTGAAAGTGGTCCCAGGCTGGTAGTGCAAGCAGATATGCAAAGCCAAAGAACTCCTAGCATTCCAAGAAAAATGAGTGACTCACATTCAAATATCTCTGAACACTAAAGAAAACAGGCACCAAGACAGAATCATCAGACTTTTAATATTTTAGATATTGGAATTAAAAGATCCAGAATATAAAATGATGATTATTAATATATTGTATTTAAAGAGCTAAAACCCAAGTTTGGAAAGATGAACATGGAACAGAATACTAAAATGAATATCCAAGCTAATTTTATAAAACCAAATAAAACATCTACTTGAGAAAATAATAATTGAAATTTAAAACTTAGTGGATAAGCATAACAGCAGATTGGACACAAGCCAAAGAGATAACTGGAACCATAAAACACCATCTAAAAAATTAAACAAAAAAGTATCAATCAGAACAAAGCCAGGAGAGACATAAAATACAAAAAAAAATTTTAAGTGATTTACAGACCTATAAGATGAAATGACAAAGTTTAACAAAGTCTAATAAGGTCTAGGAAAGGAAAGAGAACAGAGAAGAGTCCATTTTTGAAGAAAGATTGGCTGAGGAATGGGTAAAAAAGATGTGAATTCACAAATTCAAGAAGTCCAATGAATTCCAACAGAACAAGTAACTGGAGCCATTATGACGGGACTCTAGAACCCCAAAGTGTTTCTATCAGGGCAGTTCACTTCGCTCGTTGCTGTATCCCTGCTGTTGGACACTCAATGTACTCTTGATGGATGAATAACAGAGAATCACAATGTACAGCTCATGTGTTTGAAATCGTGGCTTTGACATAGTTCTGAATTATTCTGGTTCTATTTATGGACTAAACTGAAATGGAGTGGAATTTGAAATTACTATAGTTTTAAAGGCAGAAAACTGATTGTCATTTTATATCATTTAATGTCTTACAAATACTCAAATGTGACTCAAAAATCAAATATGCTATTAAAATCTTTGTTCTTAAAGCTAGTCTTTATGCTGGGAAATCAAAAATATTTTGCTCTGGATTCATTTCATGTTGGCATGAAAGGAATAGTATAAGACTTTCTGGTAGTCATGAGCACTATCACGAATAGTCTGGCTTTCTCTCAGTTGAGGCACATGGTAAGATTGTACTTTCCTGCTCACTTGAAGTTAGGTATGTCTATATGAATGTGAGAAGCAACACATACTTTGGCCAACAAAATGTGAGAAATAACATATGCCAATTCTATGTGGAAAGGTAACAGCCAGAACATGCAATGCCACCACCTTTCTTTCCCCTCTGCCATGGCAATGTTCCAGATACTTGCTGCCCCTTGGCCTGTCTCCCAAAGAAATGCAAAACACCCAAGGTTACCAACTGATGGACATATTGTGACTGACATGTATACTTTTTCTCTTTTTAAACCACATGGATTTGGGGTTGTTCGTTAGAGGAAAACACACTAGCCTACTTTGATTAATATAAAGGCACTAAAGAGTTTCTACACTTCTCTAGTAGAACATTTGGCCTAACCTATAGGGCTTGAACTCCAAATTGGAAGATACAGATTACGTATTCAGAAACATTTTCTTAGTGACACAAAAGAATAGAATGTGGTACCAGGAAAAGCTGCAGAATTGTGTTTTCATGCAACGTTTGAGAAGAGAATAGTGTCTAATCTGGTTGAGGTTTCAAGCTGCCTAATGATAAGGCAGTAGATTACATAACTACTCAAATTTCCTCCAAGCCTTATGGTTTTACATTCTTTAGTATAATGCCATGGCTGGAAAGAAATAGGTTACAGAAAGGAAGCAATACAGTTCCTATTCTAGGTTAGTCAGCAGTTTCTATAGGATATGTTGGTTATTTTAAGATTCACACAGTGAATTTTCAATGCTATTAGCAACATTGGTGAATTATAATCAGCTTTTGCATAAATTACTTGCAAAAATGAAAACCCATGGCAGTTCCTAAAATGTAGTATAAACTTAGCACTTTTTCTTTCATTTAAAACATATTAAACATTAACTAAATTCCAGGCACTGGACTAGATCCCACAGATTGAAAGATAAAAAAGGGATTAGTCCCTCCAGGGGCTTACTTAAGCTGGGAAGTCACCTAAAAAATTAATTACTAAAAAGTAAAAATTAAAAAAATAAAAAATTAATTACTAGACAGTGTGTTATCTACTATGGTAGAGGATAAATATAGCTTTAAGTGATCATGGAGGGATAAGCAACAATGAACAAAATACGTCAGAGAAAGCTTCCACAATGAAAAAAAAAAACTTTATTCCACTAACTGTTGCTGAAATTATAAATACACATATGCATATACAAATATGTACAGTGAGAAGAAACATACATACCTATGTGTATGTACATACATACACATTCAGATTTTAGCTACTTGAAATGTGTCATTTATGCCTTCATTTACCTAAATTGTGGAAATGAATTGAGTATTTTGTTACAGAAATTGTTAGGCATACCATACTTAGGCTTATTAATTTTCAAAAGCCACTTTAAATTTGATGATCTCTATCTTTGATAACGCAGAGAAAATTGCAGCACCATGAAAGGCCTTAAATCATTACCTATGGAAATTGACTTTAACCTCTGAGCCCACACTCTGGATATGGGAATGGAGATAAAGCCTTCCCTACAGTCGTGTTCTGAGAATTAGAAATAACATATAAGAACACCTGGCATGTACCTTGCAAACGATATGCTTTCAATTAATTGTAGCCATTATAGTTATTATACTTACTACCATTACAGTAACTGGACTAAACCAAATCTGCACTGACCCTAACATGTGCTGTAGATGTTATGCTTTTGAACTCCTGATAGGACTTTGTCACATACTGTTTTTATTTTCCTTCTTCTTCTTTTCTTCTTGTAAAAGCATAGCATAAACTTCATACACCCTTCCCCAAAAAGTTCAGCATCTGGACTTCTTGATTATTTGAATTCAGAATCAATAGGAGTTTATAGGTTTTGAAGAAATGAGAGGAAGAGAAGCAGAAACATGATAAAGCACAAAATTCATAAGGAAATGAAGAATTCAAAGACATCTGGCAACCTCAGTTATGGAATCAAAATATTCGTTGAACTATGGTTACTGCTGGAGCTTCTTCTAGGCATAAAATATCACAATTATGTTTAGCATTCCTTCCCACTGCACAAGCAAAGCAAATTACTCTATAGATAAATAAATGCCTATGTGGTTATTATATTACTTCATGGTATAAAAATTACCCTGAAATACTACCCATGTTTCCTATATATCTATGCAATACTTAAATAAGTAGGTACATAATGTAATAAGGAGAAATGAGAGCAGATATGATCTCCTCTAATAAGCTCCTATGTGCATTCCCTTTTCATTATTATTTTTGTGAAACAAAATGAGAATACAGCTGAGAGATAAGAATAACTTAAATCTAAGATTGTAGCTAGCTAGGAAGTAAAAATTTAGCAACTGGATTGCTAATGTTATACATAAAATTCCATATGTACTTAGAAACTCAAATATGTGTAGCATAGACATATTGGAAGAAACTTCTCATGAGTTTTATGTTTCTGCATATATTACAAGCAGCAGCACCAACAGCTTTTGTTCTAGATTTCCTTTTTCATTATTTCTTTAAAATGATACTGTACTTTCTCTTTTATCCACCTTTATTGGGTCATAACTGACAGATAAATTATACATATTTAAGATATACAATTTATGTTTTGATGTATATATACATCGTGAAATAATCACCACATAAAGCTCATTGCTATCCATTGCCTCACAAAGTTATCATTTTCTTTTTGAGATGTGTATGGTAAAAAATTTAAGACCTACCCTCTTGGTAAATTTCAAGCATACAATATAATTTTACCATTTTCACATTGTTGTACATTAGATCTCCAGAACTTACCATCTTGCATAGCAATCCAACTTCTGCATATTTAGCCAAACGAAATGAAATCAAGATCTCAAAAAGATATTTGCATATCCATGTTCACTCCAAAATTATTCACAATAACCAAGATACAGAAACAACCTAAATGTCCATTGATGAATGAATGGATAAAGAAAATGTAATATATATATGAATATTATTCATTCCTTATAAAGAAAATCTTGACATTTGCAGCAATGTGAATGAACCTGAGACATTATGTCAAGTAAAATAAGCCTGGCAGAAAATGACACATACCACATGATATCACCTATACATGTAATCTAAAGTAGTCAAACTCACAGAAGTAGAAAATAGTATGCTAGTTGACATTGACTAAAGAGGAGGGATATGTTGGTCAAAGAGTACAAAGTTTCAGTTAGGCAGACCACATTTTCAAGGCTGTTTGTTATGCAACCTTGAGAAATGGATAAATCATCTCCCTTGGAAAGAGAGGACAGATTTATTTGCTGTCCAATACAATAAAGGAAATGTCTCCCTTGAAGATAAAGATTGGGCAGCTATGTTTGCAACCATCATGCAAGATTGGAATTCCCTATACTGTGTTTCTTAGCTGTGAGTCACTCCATAATGGTTAATTTTGTCCATCTGCCTGGGCAAAGGATGCCGAGGTACCTGGGAAAACATTATTTCTGGGGGTTTTAGGAAGGGATTCACATCTGAATCAATAGAATGAGTAAAGAAGATTTTCCTTACCAAACTAGATAGGCATCTTTCAATCCACCAAAAGCATGAATAAAGTAAAAAGGAATAAGGAAAATTTCACTCTTTTATTTTGATATGGGATATTCATCTTCTCCTGCCTTCTCCTCCTCCTAGACATTGGTTCTATTGGTTCTAAAGTCACCAGATTTGGACTGGGACTTACACCACTGGCTCCTCTGGTCTTCATTTAGACTTGGACTGGAACTATACCACTGGTTTTCCTAGGCACCTAGCTTGCAGGTGGAAATCCTATGGTGACTGAGGAACTCCTCTGCCTCCATAATCCCATAAACCAATACCACATAATAAATTTTTTCTATAATCCTTTTGGTTCCTATGGTGCCTTGAATAATAGTTCCTTCTTCTGACTCATAAGTCTCATATTTTTAACCAGCATCCATGAAACCATGCCAGGCTAACCTCTTAACCTGTAAGTAATGTAAAATCTTAAATCCTTCACAATTCTTCTTAGGGTATTGCTTAAAAGTTAAACATTTTGTGCCACATAAGCACACTTTAGAAGAAAATTGTCTCTCAACCCTAGAAAATATTTTTGAGACTCTAATACACACAAGGAATACTTCCTCAGTTCTCAGGTTTCAAATTCTATCATATTAATATGTAAATTCAGATGTTAGCTTCTTTGAAAAGAAATCAAAATTTTTTGGACTTCGAAAGAGTTAGATTACAACAAAGTTCCACTGAATTGTGGTTGTGGAGGCAAACTGTAGTACATGTCTCACCAAAGTTGTAAATTGTGATGTGCTATGGGTCTTCAAATGGTAAATCAATTAAACCTTAAAGTCCAATTTCACAATAATTTGAACCCTGCCCCTAGGATTTAGAGGGAGGAAGTGGTATTTCCCACTGCTGAAATTTTATACCCCTCATCAAGTTCTAAACCTATTCTGATCATTACTAAATTTATTTAAGAACATTACTTTTTTTAAAAGAGAAATATCTTTAAGCTCAAGGTTCACTAAAGTTAAGAGGGCCATATAATTTGTCATTCAACCAGAAACACTTTTGGTTAGTGGAAGGACATTATTAAAAGGTATACTGAAGCAACAAGCAGAAACCAAGTCTGATTAAAGCAAACTGAGACATACAACAAGGCTGAATATCCACCTATATTCCTAATTTTTCAGAGATCTATTCTCTTACCAAGGCTATTCAGAGTTTGAGAGAAACTGTTTTTGTATGCAGCTCTAGTTGCCAAGTTCCTTTCACTTTCAGGTTGCGTATAAACTTATAATTAGAGCAAAGCTAACCCAAATCTAACACATGCAAACAAGGGAGCTTGGCAAGCAACTGTTTAAGCATTTTCTGGGACTGGCTTAGTGCACACTTACTTCTCACAGAGGGTTATTTTATTTTGAAACGATCAGTAAGATTTCATTCAGGGTCATCCCTGCAGGGGACACAAACTGCAACTAGCATCAGGAGTTGTACTGCTAATTCCCTGAGTACCAACCTGTTAATTAATCTCAGCGAATAGTATATAAAATATTCTTATGTCATCCATTGCCTAAAGGTGTTTCTAATGATGTATGTGACATGTCAGAAGATGTCTTCGGTAGCCATGTGACAGAGAGTTTGGGCAAATGAGCAGGGAAATTTGGTTATCTGGAATCAGTAGTAACTAGGTCAACAGAAGGCAGTTAGAGAACTTGAAAGAATTTCACTTTCCCAGGAGTTGTTTTCTCTTCCTAAGGACCAACTCCAATGAAATCAAGACAGACATCAAATTTCACTAGGAAGTGACTGTGAGGGAGCATGAGTAATGCAAAACACAGACTGTTTCTCTTCAAGGCATACTTCTGGGGAGGTTTGGATTCCTGTTTTTTAACCATTGTGGGTAGTTGCTAAGGAATTGATGTTGGCATTGCTGTTGCCATTTTTGAAGAAAAAGATTTTTACTGCATATAATCAAGATTTAAAAGCCAACCCTTGCTACTACTGCTTCTTATTTCTCTCCTCGTTTTTCTATGTTGTGCAGCATTGCTATATATAAACTATGGACTAATTATACTCAACTGTGGGCAAGTTGCCTGTATTCTCCTCCTCATCATGTGGGTGATTCTCCTGGGAAAGAATTCTGGGTTCTTTTACTCTCTTCCTTGATTTCTTTAATTCTAAAGATTGATTTGCTCCAAGGAATTACAGAGTAGAGATTTATTTATCAACAAAAGGCTTCACATATTTGAGGTTACACGTTGGTGATACAGACTGTTAACTTCCGTATCCATTACTCCACTCTTTCTTTTGTATTATAATTCTTCCAGTTTGAGGTGTGCCTATTTTCCACAGGTAGAGACTCTATTCACTAACCCCTTTGCAACTGGTTGTAGGCTAAAATCTGCATTTCAGAGCATCCTCTGCAGCCAACAGGATGACCTAACCTGTTGTGAGAGCCACCTAAGCCACTCCCATTCTACTTCCTTCTCCCTTTTTGAGGAAGTACAAAGGTGTATTGATAGTGACTCAGCTTAGAAAGTTCAGCAGAAGTCACTCCTGGAGATCACATAGTTAGAAGATGCCAGGGAGACATCCTGTGGAGTAGGTCTGCCTCGACACCTGGACTGCCAGCTCAGACTTATATCAGAGAGAAATCTCCTGTATTTCTAAGCCACTATTATTTTGACCTCTCTTAAATTAGCCAACTGGCATCCTAAACAATTAAATATTACAAGCTAATTCATTTTAGTACTGCCCTGTTTATTATTTACTCAGATTGATTAAAAATCTAGCATGTGGCGGTAAATGTCTATTAAAACACAAAATCTAGCCCAGGAATCCATTTAAAAAATTACCTCATTTACTAATTACACTTCATATTCATCAGTTAACCTGCTTGTCTTTTAATACATCTGAGAGATAATTTACTAAATTGAATCCTTGGAGTTCCAATGCAGTTATATAAAAAAAAAGTGACTTTTTCTAGGCAAATTTAAATTAAATTTTTAAGTCTCTCATGTTTGCTTATATCTCTTCATTTGTAATGTCATGTAATAAAAAGTGAAATTCTGTTATTAACACAATAATATAGCAAACACACAAGATATGTGTCAATTATAAATGACAAAAAAGTAGCAGGATGTGTATCTTCTGGGAATTTTATTTTGATCACGTCAAGAATTTATAGTGCATACTATCCTTCCTTTAGTCTTCATTCAAAGAATGTTTGCTAATCTTCTCTGCACACAAAGTAGATTTCAAACCAAAACCAAAACTAATTAAGAGAGACAAAGATGGTCACTACATACTAGTGAAGGGAACAATCAAAGAGGAAGAGACAACTATCCTAAATATTTATGCACCAAATATGAATGCCCCCAACTATACAAAACAAATATAAATGGACATGAAAAACCAAATAAACAATAACATAATTGTAGTGGGGGACCTCAACAACCCTCTATCACAAATAGACAGATCATCTAGAAAAAAAATTAACAATGAAATTCTAGAACTGAACCAAGCTATTGAACAAATGGACTTAATAGATGTTTACAGAGTGTTCCACCCCAAAAA
>NW_004624731.1:23793266-23806300 GCF_000247695.1 Heterocephalus glaber | reverse complement strand
AAAATGGAGTACTACTGAGCCATAAAGAATGAGAAACTAGAGACATTTATAGCTAAATGGATGCATATTGAGGCCATCCTCTTAAGTGAAATAAATAGGGCACACATGTGTAAATACCGAATAGTTTCTCTAGCGTGAGAAACTGAAAGTGTATACAAGGATGAAAATGATTAAAACAAATAATTGATAATTTGAAATAGGAAAAGTTCCAAAGGTGTAGGGGTGGCAGGAGGGGAAGAGGGAAGGGAAGAAGGGAAAGGAAAAATTATGAGAAAGAAAAATAAATGGAAACAAAGTCTATGTAAATAGGCAAGGGTGGTGGGGGTGAAGGGCGCACAGGCAATGGGGGAAAAAATAAGAACTAAGATACATCATGTTCAGGTACAAACACCCAATGATAAATGTAAATGTATTGTATACCTAAAATGTCCCAATTAATATATAAATAAAAAATTAAAAAAACAAAGAATGTTTGCTGTAATATCATCAGTGAAATATGAACATGGCTGGTAACTACTCTTGAGTGGTAATATTCACTTTGTAATTATTAACTGGCTCCTGATACTTTCCTTTTGTGTTAGTCATTGGAAATTATATAAATAAAAAATTTCACAAGAAGCCCTAGGGTACAAGGGTAGTTACCATAGGATTGTGGGTAGTGGAAATGGGGAGATGTTGGTCAAAGAGTACGAACTTTAACATCAAGTTCTAGAGACTTAATGTACAGCAGGGGACTATGGTTAATAATAGTGTACTATTGCATTTACTAACAGTACATCTTAAGTATTCTTACCACCAAAAAGATGGTAATTATAGTGATGGCTATTTTATTTAGTTTGATTGTGGTAGTCATTTCACAATGTATATGTGTATCAAAATATCTTGTTGTACACCTTGAATATATACAATTTTTGTCACTTGTGCCTCAATAAATCTGGAGGTGAATGGAAGACAGGAAAAAAAGGAATCTCTTGAAAACAATTTGATTTTGAATGATTATGCAACATTGTTATATATCCTGCAGCTTTTGTTTGTTCATTTATCCTTGCATCCATTTATTGTTTCAATCAACAAACCTTTACAGAGTGATGTGCTGGGTCTGTGAACTATAACAATGAATAAGACACACTACCCCTCCCCCAACAATGTTAACAGACTGTTAGAGAAATTTTAAAGAAAATAATTATGGGAGTAGATGCAGAAGATGGCAATCATCAAAATTCCTTTAGGGAAAGCACTGCATTATTGGGAAGAAATTCTATGTTATGCCACATTGCAAGATGGGTTTGATTCCCAGATTTCATACTTAATTGTTTAAAAATGTTGCTTATAGTATTCTGGCAACTGATTTAATTAGGAAGGCAAATGTGTCTAGAACTTTAGCACAGCTGATTTCTTACACATAACAGAGAACAAGCAAAAAGGAGGAAGCTTCTGACTTATAAGATCTCCTTATCATGACTTTTCTGGATATAGTGGGAGGATCAGATTGGAGGGTGAAATTCAAAGACAGTGAGGGAGGAATCAAAAGAGATCAGAAAGACCTTGGTTGGGCCTAGATTGTAAAGAATATTATGTGCTATGTTCAGCAGTTTTGACCTTATCCTTTACAGAATTGAAAGATTGTAAGAAAGATAATGAGCATCAAATGTGCATTTGTAATGGTAATTTTGGCAGGACTGTAATGAAGGCTCGTGCCATATCTTGACTGTCTGAAAAGAGAGGAAGATTTCCCTAGAAAAGATTTCTAGACCTCATCAGTTGGATGTTAGATATTATAAGGAATTTGAGGTCTAGGATAACTGTCAAAATTCTTACATGGAAAACTCAATGAAGAGTTAAAAGTACAGGATAAAAGAATACATTTTTTATTTACTTTTCCTTTATTTTTTAACAATAAGAGAGATTTAAACACTATTCTGCATACTAACAGGAGGGAACAATGGAAATATGTGGTTAAATCAAGTCATAGTGGATCAATATCTCAAAAGAGGCAAGTCTGTGAGACAAAACACCTGGAACAAATACATAGCGCCTGGAACACACTCAGGACCCAGTAAGTGTTCATAAGAAATTTTTCAGCCTTGTTTCAGTGGCCTGATTTTGAAATTCATTGTCCTAATAAAATAAATACAATTTGGCAAGGGCTTAGTATGTGCTCTACAGAGTATCACAACCCTCACAAAAATCCATTAAAGTGTTATTTACAAATTTTAAAAAAAGACAGTAATGTAAAAGAAATTTACCTGTGTTGTGCAGTTAGTAAATTGTGCAGCCCGGTTTCAAAGCCTCGTCTGAGGTCTATAAAAATCTATGATCTAAATCTCTATGGTATATTGCCTCCTATATAACTTGAAAATACGAGCCTTTCCTGAAACTCTTCTCTGAAAGTTTAACTGTGCAATAATTTAGGTAGTAGAAGGAGGAAGACAATTGGTAATTGCAATTAAAACCAAATTTATTGATTGATTGATTGATTCTTCAGAGTCAAGATAAGTTTCAATCTTGTTAGTGAGAGAACACAGCTTCCTTTCTCACCAAGGAAAACATTTTTATTTGTCATGACTTCTAAAAGACAATACTGGCTTTATAATTGGGAAATCATATTGCTCCTAATAAAATGGCTTTTGCTGATTGCTCCTACATTAATTGCAACTTAATTTTTGAGTTTAAAAAATATGGAAGAATTTTTTTATAAGTTCTATCATTTTTTTACATGGGAAATCATTTTTGTATTAAGTTGGAATTGCTAATTTTTTACTTGCAAGATATTTGAAAAGTTTTATATAAGTAGTAACTGGCATAGGTATCTTTCAGCACTGAGGAGATAATTGCAACTATAATGTATAAAATGGAAATTTTCAGTTAATGAAAAAACACTTTTAAGCTTCTCTAAAATACAACTTCTCTAAAATACAAGGCTTTTTGTTTTGTTTTGTTAGTTCCAGGACAATATGGCAGTCCTAAGTACTCTGTAAGACACAGGGAAAGATAATCAATTTCCAAATCATCTTTTATCATCAAATCTTCAAATATCAGTGGGTATCCAAATCCTATAATTTCAGACTTAAGGACTGAGACCATCCAGTTTGGAGTTACCAGATTAACTACATGTACACCCAGTCCCAGCCCCAGTGAGACTAGGATTCACAAGCAGCTTCCTGGCAATTGTCCCTCTTAAGCAAAAGAGAAGAAAACAATCAAACAGGATTTTCAAATCATGTCAATTCAGATCTCCTACAGGGGAAAAAAAATGCTTCATTTTGTTTTGAGAGGCTCCTGCTTCAGGCAGATAACTCAGATTCTTCCTCCGCTGATTTTTTCTACCTTAATTTTTTACTCTTTTTCCCTGACTGGTTCCTCTCTCTAGAAGGGCAGAGGCAGCAGCAGAAGAGTATTGATAATATCCACTAAAAGCCTGATCTTGAAGGTACACTGTGCCCTTAGCTTCAGAGATCAGAGACCTGGTAAATCCATCTCCCTGACACTCACCTCTGCTAGAGTTGTTACTTGGTGGCTTTTAGCCTATCTACTGGCAAAGGTCAGCTCTAAAGAAACAGGGCAGCCAAACAGAGTTGAAAATAAAGGGAAGAAAGGGCTTCAACGTAGATGAGGTTTACATTTTTATTAGCTTATCACAGCATTTTTGTTTCACTGAGCTGTAGCCCAGTTGTTAAAGCCAACGGTATCCCGTCTTTCTTCTCCTATACTTCCTATCCCTCCTGGTATCTGTTTTCTTTGACTGTTTCCCCAAGAGCCTTATTTTACAGCTGCAGTGCAAAGAAGCATTCGATGGCTTAAAGGGTCGAGAAAGAGGAACGAATGAAGACCACTGGGAACAGGTATGGCATTTTTTTCATATGAGACTTGTTAAGATATAGATGTATTAGTCAGTTTTCCTGTTGCTGGACAAAACACCTGACACTATAACACAAAGGAGGAGAAGTTTTGCTTCCCAGTTTCAGAAAGTTCATTCCATAACTGACTGGCTCTAAAATCAATCAGAACATCATGGCAGAAAGGCATGGTGGAACAAAGCTCTTCATGTCATTGTGGCTGGAAGCAGACCGCAGAGGAAGCACACCAGCAAGAGACATACTGTTGTGGCAAAGTGAAACAGCTGGGTGCCATAGCCAAGTGTTACAGCTCTGAGGCACAGCCAAGAGTTACAGTGTTACAGTTTGAAGACTCAAGAATCCCATGGTCAATTGAAGTAGAGAAAAACCTTTATTACCCTGGGGGACTCAGAGGAGTTCATACTCAAAGCCTGAGCACTCTACCAGAAATAAGAGACTCCTTAAATAGGGATCTACAGGATAGGTGAGCATGCTCACTGAAGCAGGGGGGTGGAGTTATAGAACATTCCTGAAACACATGCTGTGTGAGTATGCTCACTGAAGCAGAGGGACGGAGTTACAGAACATTCTCACAAGTGAGCAGAGTTTAACAGAACATTCTTGTAAGGGAGGAGAGCTTAATATTCTTGTAAGGGGCGGAGCTTAACAGAACATTCTTGAAAAGGGGGAGAGCTTAACAGAACATTCTTGAAAGGGGGCAGAGTTTAACAGAACATTCCTGAAAGGCCACACAGTTCAAACATCACAAAATACTTTGATACATTGGGCAGAAGCACTGCCCAGCAGCATAAACTGTTACATTTCTGGAACAAAATATTTTGTGAAAGAAAAAAAAAAACATGGAGGCAAGGCATGGGAAAGGCAAGGACCTATCTTATTGTATATTATTGCTCTATCAATACCCCCCAAAGCAGCCCCCAGTGACCAACTGGGCCCCACCTCCTACATTCAGCTGTGAGCATCAATGGAGGACCCACTGCACTGATGAGTTATAGTCCCACACGGCCCATCACCTCTCCTGGAGTCTTTTACTAATCTAGTCACCCTGACAAATTTAACCATCACAATACCTAAGGAGCTCATATCAGAAACTGTTGGAGAATTTCTAGGATCTGGCTACAAAATATGACAATGAGTTAGACTTCCTGCCTCAGCAGTGCATCTGGGGCATCTCTGGCATCCCAAAGACAGGAAGCACTTAGAGACCCCATCCTTGATGTGAACTTTGTAATTCTGACAACAGGCATTGTAAATGAAAAGTCGTCACAAAATAGACTGTGGGCCTTTCAAGGTCTCACAGAAATAACTAGCAGGCATTAAGAAGGGGCTAATTTTGAGAACTGATCAATAAGGATTCTTACTACCATAACTTGGATATCAAAAGCAAATGTAACTATATTTTGTGGTCACAGACTGGTGAAATCTGGGATATCATGTTACATCTGCTACATGTGGATGTATTTTCCAATTAATAACCAAAGCGTGAGTTGACATGTGATATCAGTAATATTAAAATATTTCTCTAGCCTCATTCTGAGTTTCATCTTTTAAAAAATCTTCGTAAAAAAAAAAAAAATCTTCGTAGTTTAATGAAAACTCTTGTCTTCCACAGTGGCTGAATGCCAGGGTTTTCTAGGGCAAGTGATGGTGAAGCCAAAATAGTCACAGTAAAGTCATTTGTGCAAAATTTTCAGCAATTGTCAAACTCACTTCAGGAGGCAAGGGCGGAATTGAGGAGGAAAGCCATATCATTATCTAGGTATCAAAATATAAGCCATCAAATGCCCAGTGAAGAGTCAGAACAGCCAAGGGCAGTAACTGGCAGAGGTAAATGAGAAGAGAAAATAGGAATTGAGAAGGCTCATACTAGCCCAGTCTTACAGCATGGTCCAGCACTTTACAGCCAAGGTGGTTGCTAAGAATACATGTTACCAGGCACCTTTTGCAATGTCATAGAGCCATTCCCATTTACCTAACACTTTGTTTCTCCCATGGTTAATACTGAGCACTATATATTTCTATACCTAGTTTACTTAAGATGTCATTTACTATATTACATAATAGAAAGTCATGTTGAACTTGGTTCCCTGATCTAAAACATTAACCCAGCAAGGAAAGGTAATTAGTGATTATCGCCAAGTCCCTGGGTCCCTGTGATGATCGGCCACTGATGCACTCTCAGACAATAAAACTTAACATTTACTGACTCTGGAGGACAGACCAGGTCAATATCTTAATGTGTTGTGGGCATTAGCTGTGACTCCACATCAGAAGCCACTGAAATCAGTGGCAGATGTTCTCTGTAAAAGGTCATTCTTAGGACAAAAGCAAATCAGTAATGAGATATAAAAGAAAATATCAAAGGTAAGAGCAGGGGATCAACTCCAGGGCAGAACAGAAGCTGGAACACTACTTTTATTGACTCAGCTCTACAAAGAAGGTCTCTTGTCTTCAGAGAATTAATAGTTATCAGGCAGCCAGGAAGGGATATATCTGAGGAGGGAAGTTTACCTCACAATATTGCCTAAGGTTGACCCTGGCATTACATATTTTTTTTAATGGGAAGGCAACATGGAAGGTTAGTTCTTAAGTGGTATTTATGGCTTTTAAAAGTGACATAATAAAATGTGACACACAGTCAAAACTAAGTAACCAAATACACAAATTATTCATTCTTAAAATCTAAACAGATTTGTAGAAGTTAAAAATAAAGTCAAAGAAATTCTCTGAGCTCTGCTGCGGAAGAAAAATTGGACCAGAGCAGCTAAACAGTCAAGAGAGACTTTACTCAGAATCACCACAATAAAGGGGAAAGATTACGTCAATAGGAGAGAGATACTTAACTCAATTTCATGGAATTCCTTGAGACACCCAGCAGGTCCATGTCTGCTCAAGTTGACTTGTAAGATGGAAGACTGCTGACCTCAAGGAGCCAAAATGTCTTCAAGATGGGATGTTTTGCCAGTTCAAGCAGAGATGGACCTTGGGGGGGGGGGGGGGGGGAACAAGGAAGATCCCTAGGGGACAATCGGATAAAAGTTAATTATTCCACCTGTTACCATGCCTTGCTTTTCTGCCTTGCTAAAACAAATATCTGCACTCTGCAAAACTCTTTTGCCTTTGTTGTTCCTCAATATACCTGGAGGTCTGAGTCAGTTCGGGGCTTCACTCCATTCTGGTGAAGACCCTGGCCCCTTGACAAAGATATTCTCTGTCTCTCACATCTTCATTGGTCTCTCTAACAGGGTTTGCTGGTCCCAACCTGGCAAATTCCATTGAAACAGAAAGATATAAAATACCAAAGTGAGCTCAAGAATAAGTCCAGAAGGATAGTAGTAGGATGCTGGTCAGTGTGGTGAAGCCATCTGTTTCTGATAATCATTTCTTATAGAAGTTAGGCTCCTATCCTCCCGCAGAGACAAGAGGAAGGAGCCCTACATTTCTTGATGTTACATTTCAAAGGGATGGCTCCCAGGTCTTTGAGGGAAACTACTCAGAGTTGTAGAACATTTATATATATTCAAATTCCAAATTTCAAGTTTCCTAAAGCAAATGCTCTAAGAAGAAGAGAGGTTGAGGGTCCAAAGTTTAGTGGAGAATGTTAAAGCCATCTTGATCACTATTTTCAAACTTAGAAAGGCATGCTAAGGGCTACTTGCACTTGGTTCTGTAAGGATTCCCTTTTTTTTGCTGGTTCAGCCCACGACTATTCTGTATGTTAACTGCTTCAATTAATGATCATTCAAAGGGGGATTAGAAATCACACTGAAATTATCTTTGCAAATGCTGTTTTCCACTTTCAACTTAAATGTCCTGGGGATTTGCTACTCACCAAACACACATTTGGTGTTTAAATTGAGAGTACTCTCCCACCTACGTTAATCTTTCCAAAGGAGATGATCCCAAGTTTAATTATCTACAATTGGATAACACAATATTTTTTTTCAAAAGATATTATGTGTGGGGAGCTTTAGACTCAGCTGGCATCTCAACTTAAAACTCTTAATAACTGCTTCACTTCTTTCATGTGCATACCAGTTATCTGTCACTCAATGGGACTAGAGAGCAGGAATGAAGGGTTTCTGACAACTGTTCTAACAAAAACATAATGAAATTCTTCTGATGAATCCCATTTTAACAGGTCATGGCATCAAATTGACAGATCCAGCAATTCATCTGATTACTGGAGCTTTGCAGGGGAAAATGAGGCCAGAGAAAACCAACTGATAAAAAGCACAGCAAAGGTCAAACAAATCAGAGAAATGACCAGCCTAATGAGCCACAAAATTATTTATCTGCTTGTAAAAAAGAAATTAGCCATAGTTCATCATACATAACCAATACCTGTCTCAGTTGATGGAGCACAGGATTGCTCAGACAGAAAGAAGCAGGGTGGAGGAACTCAGGTGTGCAGCCTCTGGGGAAGATTATTGGATTTTTAACAATTTGAAACCCTAGAGACATAGTCAGAGCCAAAATAATTAGGAAACCATTATTGAATGAATCCAACATCTTGTCTGACGGGGCTTCCAGCCTGTTGAGGTGATTCCACAAATAGGGAATGGAGGCGCTGAATTGTCATTCAATTTTTCTGGTTTCTACTTATTTTCCATGTCCATCAGAATGTACCTAAGCTTACCTTGCTATTTAACCCTTCTGACCTTAGGATAAGCTGCCTTTCTCCCCCCTAAAATAAGCTACTGTGAGAATTGTCACTAAAGACCTGCTGCTTCTCTTGGTTAGCTTTAATCTTACAGTAATTTTTTGCAGATTTCCTTCCCCCACCACGTGGGTTGATGTCGAACCTTTTGTTTGTTCTTATGAACATCATTGTTTTATACACAGTATATTAATATTCCATGTTCTGTGTCCACCCTTAGAACAAGAGAGTGCATATACCTACTTCTTTGACCACAGTCAATGAAATGCAGGACTAGTGTGCGATCCAGCTATACTGGGCTCAATGAAGAGAGCTGCTTGTCCTCTCTTCAGTGTGGTGCTTGGTCTATATTTTAGAACAATACATTTTTGACATCTTAATTTGGCACTGGACACGAATGTCTTTTTCTCACATAATTACAAATGAATGTAATCCTTCAAAAGAGTACAAAATGTATTGGAAATGACCAACAACACACTAAGCATTTACATTATCCAGGCAAAGAGACTTTTGATGTGCTTCATTTAAAAAGAAAAAGACTGAGTTATTTAATTTTGAAATAGTTAAAACTTGAAGTGCCAGGGATTTAGCTCAGTGGTTCTGCCGCCTGCCTCGTAAGCACAAAGACCCAAGTTCGATCCCCAGTACCAAAAAAATAAAAAAATAAAAAATAATAATAATTATAAACTTGTAAAAAGTTGTAAAACTTGGACATCGGATCCTTTGTGCACTTAAGCTAGCTTCCCTCAACAGTAAGTAACATCTTAAAACTGTAGAACAGTATCAAAGCCAGGAAATAGTTTACATTTGGTAAAATGCTGTTAACTGTAATACTAACTAGACCAGAGTTTGTCCCATTTCTACCAGACATATCCATTCCATGTGTATGTTTGTGTGTGTTTGGTGCTATGCAATTTTGTCTCATGTATAGATCTGTGAAACCATCAGTACAATCAAGATACAGATTTGTTCCCTCATCAGAAAGGAGCATCTGGGGGCCGGGAATTTAGCTCAGTGGTTCCGGCGCCTGCCTCGCAAGCGCAAGGACCCGAGTTCAATCCCTGGTACCAAAAAAAAAAAAAGAAAGAAAGGAGCATCTTCAAATTGGCCATTTATACTTGGGATCACCCACCCTTCCCTACCTATCCTTTTCCCCTGAGAACGACTGCCTGTTCTCCAACTCCATAGATTTTTGTTTGTCTGTTTCATGACACTTAAAGGAATCTGACCACTGCCATCCTGATCAGAGACCCTCTAAACCGTCCCCTCCCAGCACAGCTGCACCTGGGGGCCTCACAACATGATCAGCCCTGTTACTGACTGCAGCCAGGACTCCCTGTGCTTTCCCAAGCCTCATCCTTGGGTAACCATCACCGCTTGTGTTCTCTCAAGCCTTGCTCTTGGCAGGCAGCCACAACCCCCTCTCTCTGAACTCCCCCTCCCCATGACCTGCAAAGACCACATAGCCTGTGTGACACCTGCTGGCTTGGTCTCTAGTGCCAAAGCCATCCCTCACATTTGTTCTGCAATACACCTGCCCTGTTGAGCTCGTATCTCTGTTTCTTCTTTTCCTTTTTCCTAAAAACGGTTATATAAATTGCAGTCATATAGTATGCAACCTTTTAATATTGAACTTTTTCACTAAGACTAATATACTTAAGATGCATCCAGGTTGTTATTTGTATCAACAGATTGTTTTCTTTATTACTGAGTTTATTGTATAGATGTCTAGAGTTTGCTTAACTATTCTACTACTGAAGGTCATTTAAGTTATTTCCAGTTTTTCTATTACAAATAAAAATGCTATGAACACTCATCTATATCTTTTTATGTAAACACAGGTTTTTATTTCACTGAGATAAATGCCTAAGAGCACAACTGCTGTGCCGTGTGTTAAGTGTGCATTGAGTTTTGTAAGAAACTGTCATATTCTTCTCCAAAAAGGCTACTCTATTTTGTACTCCCACCAGTCTTATGTGAGAGATCCAGTGTCTCTGCACAATCACCAGCATTTGGTATTATGATTATTTTTTAATAGAACAGTTAAAATATGTGCACAGTGATTAGTCATTGTGATCAGAATAGATTTTTATTCATATGTTCCCCATAATAAATTACCACCCTTCTGCATTTCCCCACTATCCACCATCAAGATGCATTTCACATCCATAAACCCATAATTCTCTCACTCTCTCTTTTACACATCCTTCTCTTCCTTACAGACACATAATTTTACAAAGACTCTCTGTAACACTGTCTTTAATTTTGTTCCAATCTTTAATCATATCTCCAAAATATGGTAAGGCTTAAGAGGAGTGGTATTGTCTTGTACTTAGGAATGAGGAAGAAATTTAAGTGTCCACAGACTCCACAAAGCAGACACCTTGAGGGTCTGTGTTTTTTTTTAATGCAGCATTTACAGGATTTGCAACGTAAGAAACTACAGGGAAAGCTTCCCTTAACCAGGTTAGCTACTATGGGTTCTATGTTCTGTCAATAAACTAAGAGTCACCATGTTCTGACAGATAATCTGGCACTGAGGAGTAAAACTGATTATATATAGTCCAGATAAAGAACTAGTGAGGTTATGAGATCCAACTGTGGTGAAATCAAACTAGAGACAAAGATTTGATTCTCACAGCTCCATCATAACCCAGGAAATGAATCACCTGGTGGGCTATCAGAGAGACCTCGCTGGCTACAGCAGCCTGAACAACCTCACTCACATTGCATGTCACAAATGAAGAGACTCTGATACAACCTATTTGTTGATACTGTATTGCCAATATATCACCATGAGATCAGTGAGTTTGTAGAAGTATTTTTCATTATAAAAATATTTTTGAAATACAGAAGAATGGTAATATTTTATATATCATTCAGATAGTTTTCTTCTAATATTCAAAATATTCTGTGTGCTCAAAATCCCACACAAATCCATCCAGTAAATAATGATCATAAACCCAGGCTAAAATTCTTCAAAGTATTATTATTCAGGAAGAATACAGGGGGAAGTGTGACCTCATATATAATGATTTCAAATCAGAAAAATAATGAATATTGTTACACTGAGATTCACTCTTATTTTCCCTGAAAATAAGACCTAGCAGAAAATAATCAGCCTTGAAAACCAGAGATCAAAAGTGCCAGCTTTGCCAAGTCTTAGTCAAGAATGATGGCACATGCTGCAATCTCAGCACTCAGGAGGCTGAGGCAGGAGGATCTCTGCAAGTTCAAGGGCAGCCTGGGCTACATAGTGAGGCTCTGTCTCAAAAAAAAAAGTAAAGTAGCCAATGAGCAAGAGAATATGAATGGCGGTTAAGGCAAGGATAGACTGACTGGGGCTGGCATTTTTGATCTCTAGTTTTCAAAGCTGATTATTTCCAGCTATGTCTTATTTTCAAAGAAATATATAGCACAATTAAAAAGGAAAAAATAAGATTATATCATGAAGATAAGGTGATAATTGTAGATACCATTTCAAATTGGAAGACAAAAAAATTATAATTTTTAAAATGTAACAAGATTAAAATGCTTACACCTAAGAAATATCCTTAGTCAATGAACTAATACCACTTTTCTAAGAATGAAGCTTAAAAATACTTGGCAACATGGATTGCCAATATACAGTTTGCTGAATAAAAAATATTATCTTACTTGAATCTCAATATTAAAAATCAATTCAAAAAGATGGGGAACAATTTTGTTATTTTTTTAAATTCTATGTGTATGCATATAAGAAGTGATCAAAATATAGTGAATTTTAAATTTTTAAAAATTTATTATAGTAATATACATTGCCATTGGTCTCCCTCAAAATACTTCCCCTTCTTTCAAACACACTTATCCTATCATTCTTGCCACTTTCCAAAGCAGTTCTGGCAATCCCCTTTCATGAGTATCTTTAACAGGTGCAATCAAAACTACAGTAAATCCTGCTGCTGAGTGTCACCCAATAGAAAGGCAGGCTTATGAAAATACTACAATATGCCTTCATCCACTTTGTTCCCAAGATCTGGCACCACGTGACTTCTGGCTCTTCCCCAAAGTGAACATAACATAAAACATAAATGTTTTGAATTGACTGAAACCATCTGGGCAGCTACGACAGTGCAACTAAAAACATTCACAAAAGAAGACTTGCAGAACTGTTTTAGAAAGTGGCAAGAATGATGGGATGTGTTCAAAGAGAGGAGGAGTATTTTGAGGAGGATTAGCATGTTCCTGCTGGCTTGAATCACTGGTGGTACATGCATGACTATCCCATTAGGTGGGTTTTTATTAACTGTATTAGTAAAAAGACCAATAAAAGTGATTAGATCTGTTTGTACCACCAGCGGTACAAGCCACCCAATGGGACAGTCAGGAATGTACTACTAGTGGTTCACATTGCCCAGCAGCCAGACATACAAATTATGACCCATTGTGTACATGTTAATGTCAATGTGTCATTTAATGTAATGATTTTTTAAATTTAAACATTCACTGTACTTTTTGACCACATTTCTTTCCCCCCC
>NW_004624731.1:23779422-23790251 GCF_000247695.1 Heterocephalus glaber | reverse complement strand
TTCCATCTTGTTTCCCTTTGGGGTTGCTGTAGGTGATCTGGAAGTCTGTTTTTGAGGCTTGTTTATGTGTCTTCTCATTTCCACGGGGGTGGGGGAGCGGTGCTTCTGGCACCCACGCAGCTCACCTTCTCTGCCCTAGGAGCTTGGGATGGCAGCAGGGAGCTTCCTTCCGGGTGCTGGGACTAGCTGAGCTTCACTGCCCTAGGAGCCTGGGAGGGAGGCGGGGAGCTTCCTTCCAGGTGCTGGGACCAGCTCACCTTCTTGGCCCTAGGCGCCTGAGATGGCAGCAGGGGAGCTTCCTTCCGGGTGCTGGGACCAGCTGAGCTTCACTGCCCTCTTGACCACATTTCATTAGTGAGCTCATTCCGAGTCTCAAGTCTCATTTGACACATCACATCTGGCAATTAGAAATTTGGTGAAATTATATCACTCTGTTTTGCTACACCATAAGCAAGCAAGAATAAATTTCACAAGAACTTTGGGAACACAAGAAATATGGGACAGGTGTCAGAGGGTTGGAGCCTCACGGGAGAAAGAAAATTTTTGTACAACTTGAAGAAAGGTATGTTCTTTTTCCAAAGTTATAAAACACACACATCCTAAGATGATAAGTTTCAAAAGTATCAGATGATAGTATCTATCATAACAGCAACTGATGCCAACCATGTTGCTGTGGTTAAAATACTCAATTGGGGTCTTATGAATACCAGCTAAGTCTTAAACAAATAGAATTAAAAATAAAAATTAAGGCTCAGTCACATTTAAAAATAAGAGCTCCTATAGATTTTAACACAAATTCTAAGCAGATGCTTTTGATACATACTCTTAAGACATTTGGTTCCAATCATAAAAGAATATTTGAGATCTGACATTTTCCCCTAAAGTATAAATTTAGGAAAATTACCATACACATTTTCATTTTGGATTTTATAGAGAAAAATTTTGTTTCATGGCTTTGCTGAATTCTGCTATTCATGTCTCTCTGGCAGTGTGACACCATTTGCATTGTTCTTCCTCTAGTAGTTGAGCTGATTAAAAGCTTGAGGATAAGACAAATTCTGTATTACACTTAAGATCCAAATGTTTCACATTTTTCATTGACAGTGAACTTGAGAGATATATAGTATCTCTAGAACCTAACTGTACAATGTTTCATATCTCCAGATAATGGAGAACAGAGTACTTGGGATATCTATTTCTGGTTTTGAAAGGGTTTTCAGGAACATTCACAGGGATTCAATATATTATGTTCAAACATATTGACGTGAAAATTCAGCCTTCCTATTTCTACATGTTTCAGTACTCTGAAGTGATGGGTTTCTATATTGACTTAAAAGTTTTTTCACGTAATTTCCCTAAACCTAAGTGGCTCCTTAACCTTTAAAGGCAAAATGCTGACATATGGATATTGGAAACTTGAATTACAAGGTAGTGCTGGAGCCAGGGATTTAGCTCAGCGTCATAGCGCCTGCCTGGCAAGCACGAGGTCCTGAGTTCAACCCTCGGTACCAGAAAAAAAAAAAAAGGCCGGATTTAGCTCAGTGGTGCCGCTGCCTGCCTGGCAAGTTCAAGGTACCTAGTTTGATCCCCGGTACCAAAAAAAAAAAAGGTAGTACTGGTGAGACAAGTAGAATTTGCAATTAATACAATTTTTCACTCTATTCAGATAAGATGTTAAGAATAAAATTAAGAGAACCATAAAAGTGTTATAATGAAGAATCTATTAGAAAAGAAGAATGCCATTATGGTGACAGTTAATGCATTATCATAGAGGACTATTTTATTAGAAATATATATACCCCTTTAGGCATTGTTCTTCTAGCTGTCCTAGGATATTGCTCAGCCAAACTAATAAGTCTGAACTGCTTTCTAATTCCTGTGTAAAGATGAAGGTATTGGAAACTCATCATGAATACTAAAGAAGAAATATATCCACTAGGGAAAACGCACCTGTGCATTGCTATTCTCTGTCTGACTCTCTAACTGCCACGATTAATATTTTTTGTGTTTCTCCCAGCTGTCAGAACGTGCTGGCTTCTGCTTTATTCTCAGTGCCTAAACACATCTTCTCAAGCTACATGATTTGCATGCTAATGTTCAACCAATGCATATTATTCTCTCTAATTTTGATCTTATCAAAGGCAGGACAAGGATTTTAAATGCTACAACAGTTCATACTAATTAGAAGAACTATTTAAGAGCCAGTCTTAGGTTTCTCAAAGACTAAGGCATAAATAAGATAGAGGCTTCACAATTAAAATGACAGCAATAGCAAAGAAATTTTTCACATACATTTGCTTGTGTTTCATATCCAACCGGGTACTATTTTCAAATAATTATAAATCAGAGGATATGCCATTTACACAACATATGATCAAGGGATTTCAGGACACATGCTACTCTAGAGATCATTTAGCAGAATTCCCTAATTTTGTGAATGAAGGAGGCTGGAAAACATGGAAAGGTTAGCAGTCTTACACAAAAGCATTCTGCAACTTAACAGCTGAGTCACAATTTACAGTTATTGTGTTCGATCTCCCATCCACATAATATAAGCTAAGACCAAATAGAAGAAAATTTTAAAATTAAAAATTAGAGCACTCAAAACATATTTTTAATTTTTGTTCTATATATAATGTCTACTCAAGTCACAATGATCAAATTTTCTTCCTTACACATTTTTATCCTTTTTGATCAGAAGTGATCACATCATCTCTACTATATACTATACTACAGGAGAAGTTTTAGCCCTAATCTTATGAAGAACCATAATCAATCAACATCACTTCTCAAAATATCATAATATCCTGGTGTGACCTTCTGGCTCTTTGTTTGAAGCATTGATAATCTCAATGCTTATGGAGCTATGGCTTTTCACACCCAACACTGCCCAAGACATACAACTTTGCTCATGCAAACAAATATTTGGAGTATTAACTAGCTCACCACCATTTAAATCATTTGGCCCAACTGGAGGCATACAGCCAGCCCATAGCTCATCTAGATAAGTACACACCTGATTTCCATATGCATAAGCCTCTGCAATCCTGAAAAAGAAATTATAACAAACTGAGCATACCTGCTGTTCAATCATGTAGAAAAGTCTACATGTACAAGAGCAAAGAATATGAGTGAGGTAAGGCTGCTCTGAAAACAATTCCTAAATGATAATCAAATTAGTGATTTTAGAAATAGAATATGCTAAATAGATCATTAATTAGATTGATGAGAGTTTGTAAATTTTCTACAAGATAGAGGAAAAATTTATAACTCAGTAAAATTGGCTCTGGGTGTCAATGGGTCTCACACCCATGGATTGAACTAATCACAGATTGGAATTTTTTTTAATTCTAGATATTTCCAAAAAGAAAAATTTGAATTTGTCCGGTGCTAACAGTGAACTGACACAAATTAACTATGTGTGCACATTGCGCTAGGTATTACCAGTAATCTAGACATGATTTTAAGCATATAACTACGATGTGTGTCAGTTATATGCAAATACTGCACCATTTCATGTAAAAGACTTAGGTATCCAAGAATTTTGTTGTCCATGAGATGTCCTAGAAGCCCCCTTGTGTACAGAGGAATGACTGTATTGTTAACTAGAAAATTTTTTTCATACATGAAGACAAATAGGGTGAACTTCTGTTTGAAGAGATTAATTTTTAATTTCCTAAATCTTGTATTAAGACATTGTCAAAACCGGTAGAAGTCCAAAAGATATGGTAACAAATTGGTAAATAACATGGTTTCTGAGGATTTGTCACTAAATACACTATATTGAACTACACACTTAAAGCTATATATGTAAAAATGCAAATGTCAAAGGGAAAAAAGAAACTTGATTTTAAAAAGTACAGAAAAGAAGGCCCTACAATAAGTAAAATACACATTGGATAATTAGCTATCTTATGCATACAATAAATTTTGTGTTTGTTTTTCACCTGTGAGGCATGAAGGGAAGTAGGAGTTTCACCTCTGTTGGGAGCAATGCTACATAATTCTAGGGAAAAATCATTTGAGTAGGCCTAGTTCTCCCGCCTACAGGCCAGCTATGAGATTCCAGACATAACTGCATTTTGGCCTCGGTCACAACTGAGACCTCAGTGACCGGGCAATGCTGTAATCTCCAGGACAAGACCACACCTTCAGGAGACGCCAGGCCAGGGAAGCCAAATCTTCATCTGCATAGTTCCTCATTGTTCTTAGATTTCCACTGCCCCCAGTCTTTTGTTACACCTTGTTTATCCCAATGTGAAGTACTGAACTCTGCATTTCACTTGTTACATCTGTTTCCCCATGTACTGAATAAAAGGTGCTGCAAGCTAGGGGGTCTTTGTCTTTGCTGCCCAGAGCAGCACTGATCAGACCCAAAGTTCAGCTTCTTCTCAGTCTCATTTTTCTACCTTTCCTGTGATTCGCCGAGTGCTGCTGTGGCTCGCAGGAGACAAGGGCTCACTGCAGAGGTTCTGGTAAGGTCCCCTTCCCCTGTTCCCTACACATCTCCATTTATTTATTTATGTATTTATTTATTTATTTATTTGGTACCGGGGATCAAACTCAGGACCTTTCGCTTGCAAGGCAGGCGGTGGAACCACTCGGCTAAATCCTCAGTCCTTCACCTCCATTTTAAAGGAAGCTTAGAAAAACAGAAAGGATATAAAAAATTCTGTTCTAAAACCAGATTGTGTTCTCAGATATCAAGCTTCTTGAGAAACAAAATAAAACTAATAAAGTCTTTTGTGTTACACATTCACTTCTATAATCCTTGTATTTTTATAGTCAGTAAACAATAAAGACAGGCACAGTTTCCTCTGTTGGACTAGGGAAAAAGGGACAAAAGTAGATATCTTCAACTGGGAGAAAACCATGGCCAAAAAATTCAAAGTGTTTTTGTATATTAATTTCTCTCTTCTTAATCATCACACTAATCTTTTAAAGAATCTCATAGATACAGAAATGTCCAATGACTTAATGTATTTTATGTGCCAAGAATTATATCCTGAACCCAACAACAGAGAGAAAAAGACCCAGCCCCCATTCTATTACATATGTGGGGAACAATCCTAAGGTACGGATAAGCCTGTTTACAAGTACAGTAACAAAGTTTAATACACCTTTGAATGAAATGGTCATTTAGTGTTATGGCATTTCCTTTAGTGATCTGCAAATAATTTAGTTTCAACCCATTTCACTGTATTGACTGCTAAGATGAGCATAAAAGACCCCATGACACTTGTTTAGCTTATAACAATGAGCTCTGTCCTCCTCACTTCACCCCCAAAAATGATATGGGGAAACTTAAGATTCCACAGTGTGAAGTTTTCCAAAAACAACTTTTTTCCACATCATGGAAACTGAGTGTTATGCGATGCACTTCCTGTTTTCCAAGGCCTGTATCAGCGGTTCTGCTTGGTAGCATCTATATCCTCTCGGCAAGTGCAGAAGCCTTTGTTTCTGTTGACTGACACCGCTGTTTTGACTGCCTTTAACCTGCATGGCAACTTGTGAATTGTTTTGTCAGGATCTGCACCCATAAAGTGGCCATGGCGTGGCCTTTGTTGATAAACTGCTCTCACTTCACTGACAGGTATTTCCTTATGTCTTGCGGCACTGATCCCAGGGTGACAGCTAACACGGAAAAAAATTCTACAATACAATTTTAAATATGTGATATAGAAGACATCGTAAATAGATTTTATGTGTCAGGGTACAAATGCAAATTCTTATAGGACTGTTTGTGAGTGTCTGTTTTTATAAGCTCTTATCAATTGTGCTATTTTTCAATGATTATCCAATGGATTAATTAAAAATAATATCTTTCTATAACTTGCATTTTTTCTTATAAAGTAGTTTAATATTTTTACACCTTAATTTTTGGTTACTGTCTTTTGCTGTTCATGTTTTCAGCCTGTTTTTCTACTGAGGATACTGTCTTTATTGAATGTGAGGAGCACATTATATGCAGAATATCATTCTAAAGTTGAGAATATATTTAGGGATATATGACCAATATCTCTTTGATCTAAAGTACTTGCAACAGGATAGAGAAAATGTTATTCACTGAAATTCCAGGGGAGTTAGTGGGGAGAAGTATATTTCTCTGCAGTCTGTACATTTAGAAAGGATTACTTTGTAGCTTCAGTTTTTGGAGATCTGAAGTATGGAACAGACAGGAGAAAAGCACTGGAAGGCTGTGAGTGTGTGATATGATTGGAAGCAGTTTAATGTAATAGATTAAGTAAACTATAATACACATATGAAATGCTATGTCAGTGTGGTAGGCAGTTGCTAATACAGCACACAATGATACTTGGCCTGTTATTCAAGCCCTTGCGTTATCCTCTCCCCCAAAGTGTTGGCTAGATCTAATGACTTGCTTCCAAGCAAGAGATTATGGCAAAAGTGTGGGGATGTTACCTCTGAGATTAGGTTACAGAAAGCCTCTGGCTTGTCTTAGTCAACCTCTCTTCTATCCTCACTTCCTGGGATAGAAGTCAGCTGCCAGGTTATGAAGTCCCCGACAGACAGGCCCATGTGGCAGAGAACTGTCAAGACAACACGCAGTTCCCATCAGACAACAGCAGGGAGGAGCTGACGTCCCCATCCAAGGACCTGTGCAGAAAGCAGTCCTGCCAAAACCATTCCTGTGACCTCACGAGCAAATCCTCCCCAAACTGAGCCTCGAGCTTTCTGCATCCCCCAGCCCACATACATGCTTGGTTTTATAAGCCACCAAGTTTTGGGGCACTGTCCTATGCAGCAACAGGAAACTAATGCGGCAGCCATTGAAAATGACAATGAGGGCGTGTGGTGTGTACATAGGATGGGGGAAAGATAGGTGTATGGCTGCAACCCGTTTCTTTTGTTGTTGTTTTTGTTGTTGTTGCTGTTATTTTGAGTCAGAGTCTCACTATGTAGTTCAGGCTGCCCTTGAACTCACTATGTAGCCTAGGTTGGCCTCAAACTCATGGTGATTCTCCTGCCTCAGCCTCCCGGGTGCTGGGATCGCAGCATGCACCATCCTGCCATGCTTACACATTTCTGTATATACACTGTTAGTAAACAGGGAAATATGTCATTTTTTCTGGATAAATAGTGCAACAATAGGAAGAGCAGACATCTAACTCTCGACAAAAAAGGAAACCCCTTTGCTCAGCAGGTACACTGACAGAAGCCCCCTGGCTATATTTTAAGAAAATTTAAAACCAGTGTCTAGAGTGTGTAATGTATTCAAGACGATTATTATAGCATAATTTACAATATTCATAAGACTACAAACAACTCAGATTTCATCAATACAAGATTGATTAAGTAATCTTCAGTATCTTAACTAACAGAGTACTATGCAGACACAAAAAGAACTGATGACAACTCTGTACACTAACGTACAATGATCTCCAAGACTCAGCCATTAAGTAAAATGCCAGAAGAATCTGAACAGCGAACCACTGTGCAATAAAGAAAAACACGTGCTAATATTTTCAAAAAAGAAACTTTAAAAAGTTATCCAAAAACTAATTAGCTACATAACAAAATCCAATTTGTGAATTGTCCTTGAATTCTGACTTTAAAAAATTAAAAATGTTTCGTTTGAGAGGACTTTCCCACATGGCCGAGCAGTGAGGCAGGGCTGGAGGAGAAACTGGAGGGGAACACTGGACCATGCAGGTCTGGTGTCCTGAAACAGGAAGGCAGTCGCACCCAGAGACGGTAAATTAACCCAAAAGATGAACCCTCCAGATCAAACCAAGTATCTGGGTAATGAGAAAGGGAAACAGCGTTGCTGGCCCACACCCCACCCCCATGCCGTTTACCCAGCGCACTCGCCTCCCTGCCTGCATTGACAAAGGAAGAGCTAGAATGGACGCGCGAGCTGTGCACTGCACAAGACTCCCTGGCAGGGACCCACGGATCACGTCCTGGAGACACAGGGGAGGAGGACTCACTGGAGCCAGACCGGGGTGGGCGCTTTTCTCTGTTTCCCCAAACACCTGGCAGACGAGAGGCAGCGTGAAATCCTGGCCCCACCCGCCATCCCCAGAAGGTAAAGGAGGCCCTCAGCCGAGCCTGGGGACTGTGACAAGTTCCATGGGCTGAAAGATGAGCTCTCGAGTCCAGGACCAGGGACAGATAAAGGTCTGAGGGCAAAGGGACAGAAAGAGTAGCCTGGGCAGACTCCGCTGATACACTGGGCAGATGTCTGGAGACGACCGCAGGACTTGCCCTGCAGCGAGGGGAGTGGGAGTGGGAGGTGATGCCGCAGTTGAGGCAGAGGCAGACCTCAAGCTCCTCTTACCAGACTGAGGTGGTCACACCTTGGGACGCAGACCAAGTCTGCAGTTCGCCAAGCCCCAAACACCGCTTGCGGCCCAGAGAGCGCCACACCCTGGCCCCTCCAGGGACGCAGACCGGAAGGCGGAGACTGGCGTGGCTGCCTGCGGGCAGACAGCGCCCACAGCCAGCCCTGAGGGAACTGCGAGGACTCTGGCTGCCGGTTCCTGACTGTGCGGGGTGTGTGGTTTGTTTCCTTGTTTGTCTGCTCTGGTTTTTTGTGTTGGGGGTTTTTTGTTTGTTTTGTTTTCTCCTTTTCTTCAGCTCTTGCTTCTTTGTCAATAATATTTGTTATTCTACGTTTTTATTTTTAAGTTTTCTCCCTTATTCTGCTCTCTCTTCTTTTTTCTCTTTTTTAAATGTCTTTACTTCCTGTTCTTTTTCTTCACTATTCCTCATTGTCCCTATCCCCTTGTCCTCCCTGTCTTCTTCTCCATCAATATACCAGGTGCCTGTATATGTACAAAGGAGACAAAGAATGGATTGGTGCTTTAACTTGAAGGTCATTTATGGCCATGTCACAGTAATCCTTAACAGAATTGTGCTTAAAGGAGCCAAACAAAACTAACTGCAAGTATGTTAACAGGTTCCTACAACCTTACAGCTTCCTTCGATCTCTAACTACACTTCCCTCCCTCTGTATTCCTCCTCCCTTCTCCACCAAAATTCTCACAAACCTCTACAACACTAGCCCTTTGCTCCAGCTATAAAAATTCCTCCAACAGAGTCTGATCTCATCTATTTTTCATCTGCTAACATTTCTCTTATCTCTCTCTCCTCTTACTGGCTTACTCCTTCTTTGTCCTCTTCCTCTTTCCTTCCTTCTTCCACATCTCAGACTAACCACAAATAGCAATATAGTATAGTCTGTAGGGACACTGATAAAAGGACAAATTGTGCAAACAAGTTTTAATGTTCATGATTGATGTAGGACTGGAACTGTGGGTGCTGTTTTAACCAGTAGTTTTCTCCTTATGACACAGGGACTGGGTCCAACCCAATTAAACTGAATAGATTGAAGGTATAGACATTATCACTTGACAAATAAAGTCAAAAAACACATCACTGGAAAACAGAACAAACTGAAAAGATCTCCATACCAACAACAAAGTCTCTTCATTCTACTTGACCATAACCTTCAACCCATAGAAAAAAAGGAATATGAAAAATTGAGGGAACAAAATGCCTCCAAAGTCTCCCATCTCTCCCAAGCAGATCCAAGGGGCACTAATGGAAAGGAAATCAAACACCAAATAGCAGAGCTGTATAAAATGATTAAAGAAGAAGCAAAGAAACTTGGTGAGCTTGAGGATGACAAAGACAGACAGACAGTGGAATTAACAAACAAACTGCCCAATGTGATTGGAGAAGAGTCAAATAAAAAGTGAGAAGAGCTGACCAGAACCACTCAAAACATAAATGAGAAATTTACCAGAGAAATAGAGTCAGGAAAAAGTGACAAAGAGAAATCCTGGAGTTAAGAATGCTACTGACTATATAAACAGAAGTGACAGATGTGAGGAATGTAAACTGGAACAATAACTATGGAAATCAAAAAACTAAAACTAAAAATTCATTCTACCTACTTATACCTCCCTTGGGTATCATACCATACAGCTTAAAGACACTGCACCAAAGTGATACATGCATACCCATGTTTAAAGCAGCACAGCTCATAATAGCTAAATCTGGAAAATGGCCTAGACATTCACCAACATATGAATGTATAAAGAAAATGTGGTAAGTATACATATGGAATACTACTCGTCATAAAGGACAAATTTGAGTCATTTGTAGGAAAATGGGTATGCCTTGAGACCATAATAGTAAGTGAAATAAATCAGACAGACATATCACATAACTTTTCTCATATGAAAAAATCCAAAGTATAAATAACTTTAAGAACAAAATAAAAGACGAACAATAGCAAAGAAGGAAATAGATCCTTTGCAAATGGGAAGGGGATCTACAGATGAAGTGAGGGGGGGAGGAAGGAAAGGGGAAAGGAAATGTAAAGAATTAAGATATGTTAAGTACATGTATCTAATCCATATGATGAATGTAAACATTATGTACTGCAGACATGTACTAAAAGTAAAAAATAAAACCAAATACAAGATAATTTACCATGTGGTTGTCAAGCAGGCTCCTTCCAGGTCATCCTAGTGAGTAATCTACGAGTCCTTGAATAAAATGGTAAGGATCATAAGAGGGAAAAATAGTAATTGGAAAAACTTGAATTCGGACATAGCATCAAATAATCTTGATCAATTTTGTTAGGAATGAAAATTGCATTACATTTATACTTCTTAGGATTTTTATCCATACAAATATATTCATGAAATGGTCCGGTGTCAAGAATTTCCTTTAAATACTTCAGTGGAAAAAGGAGTTAAGGGTAGGTTTGGGGAGATAGATGCAACAGGATTAGAAAAATGATTATAACTGTTGAAGTTGGGTTTGGGATACATTATATTATTTTCTTTTCTTTA
>NW_004624731.1:23714097-23734475 GCF_000247695.1 Heterocephalus glaber | reverse complement strand
TGAGAAATGTAATTGTGTTGTATACCTACAATGTACCAATAAAAGAATTTAATTTAAAAAATTTTTAAAAATAAAAGAAAAATCGTTAACGCAAGTCATAAAAAAAAAGAATGTTCTTGTTGGTTTGATTATGGCCTACCAGTTGCTATTCTGTGAAATCCTTTCCTGAGTGCTATTCAAATGTGTTTTTAGGTGGCAGGGACCTGGGTTGGGCTTCAGGCTGCTGTCTAGGTACCTGGTGCATTGCTCCATCTGATGGTATCATCCTGCTGTGACAGGCGACTAGGAAGCAAGATGCAAGTTTTCTTGGAAGACATGTCAATGAAAGGACATATATTCTTAGGCAGTTTGGAATGCACTGACATCCAGCAGCATTGTCCTTTTCTTGGGCTTTCATTATCCAGTTGTATAAATGTTGGGCTACTTTGCAAAGGAAATCCAGACTTCACCTGTCTTTTTTGAACATTTAGATATAGTATTACTGTTACCAATTGGGCCACCTTCTCTCATCTGGCAGCTGACAGTTGGCTGCTCCAATTGTAGTTCCCCTGGCACTGCCTGGGCAGCACAGGACCTCCCCTGGGTGCAGCAGCAGTGGGGCAGCCACTGGTCCTTCTCTCGGGTGCTTTCTAAGGGGGTCTGGTAGGAGTGTGGTTGGCTTAGGGAGGGCATACCTCCCAGGTCTGTGTGTATATTTCAGCTGCTTACTGTTCCACCTGAGCTTCTCAAAGGCTGTCAGACTTCTGAGCGGACTGGAGGTGGGGGGTGGCATGGTCTCAGTATAAACTGGAAAGTTGATCTTGCATGTTTTAAGGGTTGTCTCTCTTCCTGACTGAGTTCATTTGAAGAATGGAAAACCTGTGGGATAACCTTGCTTTAGTCCATAGGACTAACAGTTTAGTCATTTGGGATGATGAGACAGAGGAGCATATCTATCCAGGGAGTTCTGACGCACTTCAGGAGGGTGGGCTGTCCCAGATCAGCACAGCAGGTAGCTCCCTGGGCAGGGTGTAGCATGGGCCCTGATGCAGGCTGGTGGGCAGTAACAGATGAGTGGGCCAGATCAGAGACTGTGCTCCTGGTGGGTTGTGGTGATGGCACCTCGGAGGAAAGGCCCCAAGGAACTGCATGGGCTGTGGCCGGATAGAAAATGGGTCCTTTTTTTTTTTAATGATCTTTAAATACTGTTTTTCACACTGTTCTCTTGGTACTTTTTTAAAGCTTAAGTCAGCATTGTCTTCCAGTATTAAAGGCATCCCTCACCTCTGCATTGAACTTATATGTCAATATAAAGGAATGGACTATCCATTCTGAGCCAGTTCAATTAGGTGTAAATTCATACTATTTTAATTTTTTATGCAATCTGATGAGTAGATGAGCTCAGATTTAAAATTCTTAAAGGCACGTTTATTGTAACAAATTGTTATGTATTAATACTGCAGTTTTCAATAAAGGTTGACTTGTGTTGCAAAAAAAAAAAAAGTAAAATTAAAGAAAAGACAAAGCCTTTGAAAATTCAAGCAAAAGAGTAGAAATGTAAATTTTTAAAAATTATTTGGAAGGTAATGAAGATCTCCTGGAAAGTAGGACAAACAGATCAAGGTTATAAAAATGAGCAAAAACAATTTTTTAAACTTATTCTTTAAGATATCCATTATCTGGGTCAGGGATTTAGCTCAGTGGTTCTGCCTCCTTGAAAGTTCAATGATATTGGATTATTTCCAAGGTTCTTGCCTTGAAAGTGCAAGGTCCGGAGTTCAATTCCTGGTACAAAAAAAAAAAAAAAAAAAGATATCCATTATCTAACTAATAGAGTTCCAGAAAGAGAGAAAACAAAAGTAACTCATCAAATAAATAATTCAAAAAATGTTTCTAGAATAGAAGGATCTATCCCAGATTTTAAAAACAAACTAAAGAACTCAGAATGATTTTTTTAAAGATTCACACTCCAAGATACTTCACTGTGAAATTTAGAACACTGACGACAAACATCAAAAAAGAACTAGAAAAGGAAAAAAATTAAGCATATCTCTAACATAATAAATATATGCATACTTTGTACAAGGCATGGGAAATGGAATACCATATCTCAACAACAAAGCTAGAATCTAAAATATAAGGAATCAATGTTTTGAGTATTCTGAAGATACATTTTCAATACAGAATGCCATATCAAACAAAATCATTAATCAACTATGAAGGTAAAATACAGATATTTTCACACATGCAAAAATAGCATAGGACTTTATTTCTCAGTCTTTCTTAAGCAGCTATTGTAGAATTTTTTACTAGTGCATATTAGTTCTACAGAATAATGAGTTTTGTTGTGGCATATTCGTACATGTGTATAGCGTATTTTGATCACCCCCACACACATTATCTCCTCCTCCTTTCCTCTCCCCTGTCTTAATCTCCCTCCTCTTCTCTAATAATCTCCTTTCTATTTTCATGTCATCTCTCCTGTTTATTTTTTTTTCTAGATTCTTCATACAAGAGTCTTTTTCTCATAGCATGACAGTCTCTAGCTCCATTCATTTTTCTGCAAATGACATGATTTCATTTTCTTTAGGCTGAATATTTCCAATGTATATACATAGCACATTTTCTTTATCCATTTACCTGTTGATCAGCACCTAGGCCAGTGATGGTGAACCTTTTAGAGCTTTCAATGATACAAACAGCCCACTGCAGCACACGTACCACAGGTCCACCACCACTGACCTAGAATGATTCCATAGCTTGGTTATTGTGAATTGCGCTGCAGTAAACATGAGTATGTGAATATCTCTACACTATGCTTACCTTAATTCTCTCAGGTAGATACTGTGTGGTGTTACAGTTGGTAGTTCTATTTTTAGTTTTTTGAGGAAACTCCATACTGATTTCCATAATTGCTGTACTAATTTCCATTCCCACCAACAATGAAAAATTTGTAAAACAAAGGTATGAACAATAGCAAAGGAACACATAGGAACCAGAATCAATTTAATATCATGATGGCAGCAACAGAAGGCAACTTTCAGTGCACAATTCAGAAATCCTAATTTTAAAATAGAAAAATAGACATATTAAATAATTAATTCAAAAAGTCCTTTTATCACAGTACAAGGGATTCATCCCAGGGCCTCACAACTGCTATGTAAGGACTGTAGTACCGAGCTACATCTCCATCCCTTTTGTAAAATTTATTTTGAAACAAAGTCTTGCTAAGTTTCCTAGGTTGGTCTCAAATTTGTGACACCTGTGGCTCAGTCCACTAAGTAGCTGGGATTACAGGTGTGCATCACCTTGCTTAGAAAAAGTCTTTTGACAAAGTTGGAAAATAAAATCATCCCTTCTCGAAGGTAACAAACACTACACTGAATTATAGAATATGCAAAATGTCTCTTCAAGTATGAGAGAATTTTCATTATTTCTGAACCAGGAAATATTGACAGTTTATTGTTTTCTCCAACTATTTGAACATTTTTTATTTATCTTCCATATATTTTTCTGGCTTCAAAAGTTGCTATGTGAGACTAGGGATTACAACTCATCCTTTATTGTAGCTCTACAAGTCCTCAACATATAGTAAGAGCTCAATAACTAGCTGTGTAATCTACCCGATACTAACTGAATAATAAAACATAATTGATTCATGTGAAACTTCTCTTTGTGGTGTGAAGATTCTTAATGCTACTATTGAAGAAGGCTTTCAAGAACTATATAATGAAGGTACAACAGGAGTAAATGAATCAAGTGGGCACCAGCATTCTGAAGACCATATTAGGAGAAAGTACCAAAGTATCAAGTGATGGAGACTCATTATTTTAAAAGACCACACTTCAGTCAAATACTAAGCAAATTTCTTGTGATTCTTATTAAAGTCTTGACAACAGGAAGTTCATAGTCCAGAACAGTTGGTATGAAAATGTAAGAATGGATCCCTAGAATGAACAAAAGAAAGGCAGGGTAAGAAAGAAAGGAAGTAGGGAGGAAGACTGGGAGAGAGGAGAGGAAGAATTGAAGAGTAAAAGGAAGAAAAAGGGAAGGGAAATCCAAATGAAACAAAATACTCAAAATCATACTCTTAATGTCACTCAGTGAAAGTCATCATTAGGATACTGAGGAAAAATTGTTATCATAATTTATTATTTCATTCATTTATTTAACAACCATATGTTGTGACTCTGTGTGAGGCAACTGTGCTAAAAATTAAGTATTCAACAATGAACCATAAACCTTGTAACTACCCTCATGGAGGTTACATTTATAAAGAGATACATGTATACCTAATAAGACATGCATTTTTCTTATAATTCTCAACATATCCTTTTGTTTGTATTAAAACTCAGAATACATAAACCATTAGGCCCTAACTGGGTTGGTCTTATCTGACCATAATTAGGGTTTTAGGATTTGGGAGAGAGGAAGATGCCAAATGTATAAGTAACCACCACTCTTCAGAACCATGTTTTAGTGAGACTTATTTTTTCGCTGGGTATACTACATATTACAGCAGACAATTTGCCTGCATTGCTGTTTTGATGCTAAATAGGACATTTGGTAACTAGAGATTAAAAGTTCCTAACTCCACATGACTTTGGGGTTATAGCCCTCCCTAGTCCTTACACAAATAACTTCAGTCAATTTTACCAAGATTCTCATTAACGGAGTCTATGGGATCAAGACGGGCGTTTCAGGGCTCTCTTGTACCAAGGTATATATATTTTGCACTTTATTAAATTCTTTTATTGGTACATTGTAGGTATACAACGCAATTACATTTTTCTTTGGGATTTTTCCTTTTCTTTATTGCTTTTTGTTTTTTTTTTTTCCCCATTCCTAGCCCTCCCTTCACGCCCTCCACCCTTCCCTATTTACAAAGACTTTATTTCCATTTTTTCCATTTCTCATCATTTTGCCTTTCCCTTCTTTCCTTTCCCCTGCCCCTCCACTACCCCTACCACTTTGGACCTTTTCTTCCTATTTTATATTACCAATGATTCATTCTAATCATTGGTACACTTTAGGTATACAATATAATGACATTCATCATTGGAAATTTGCACCTTTACATAATCTCTTTTGGTTCTTACTTTTCACCCTTGCCCAGCCCTCCCTTCAACACCTCCAGTCCTCCCTATTTACAAAGATTTTGTTCCTATTTTTCCATTTTCTCATATTAATCCCATTCCCTTCTATCCTTTCCCCTAGCCCTCCCACTTCCTTCCCCTTTGCCCCTTTTCTTCCTATTTCACATTACTTATTATACATTTAGTCCTTATTTACACTTTCAGTTTCTCACACCAGAGAAACTATTCGGTATTTACACATGTGTGTCCTATTTATTTCACTTAAGAGTATCTCCTCAATGTGCATCCACTTAGCTATAAATGTCTCTAATTTCTCATTTTTTATGGCTGAGTAGTACTCCATTTTATTAAAAAACCACATTTTCTTGATCCAGTCTCCAGTTGATGGGCATTTGGGCTGTTTCCAAGTTTTACCTATTACAAACTGCGCTGTTATGAACATGGGTGCACATATATCACTGTGGTATGATTCTTTTAATTCTTTGGGGAAGATCCCCAGCAGTGGAATAGCAGGGTCAAATGGGACTTCCAGTCCTAGTTCTTTGAGGTATCTCCATACTGATTTCCACAGTGGTTGCACCAGTCTACACTCCCAGCAGCAGTGGAGCAGGGTTCCTCTTTCCCCACAGCTCCACCAGTATTTGTTATTGGTTGATTTCATGATAGCAGCCATTCTTTCTGGAGTGAAGTGGAATCTCAGCATTGTTTTCATTTGCATCTCTCGAATGCCCAGTGATGTTGAACATTTTTTCATGTATTTATTTACTATTTCTACTTCTTTGTCTGAGAAATGTCTGTTCATTTCAGATGCCCATTTTTGGATTGGGTCTTTAAATTTGGGAGGTCTGATCTTTTTAAGTTCTTTATAGATTCTAGATAGTAGACCTTTGTCTGAGGAAGAGCAGGTGAAGATTTTTTCCCACATTGTGGGTTGTCTTCACATTGCTGGTGGTTTCTCTTGCTGTGCAGAAGCCTTCAAGATATATTTTTAAAGCTACCATCTTTTGGCATTCTGTTTCCCTTTGCAACCCTCTAAGCCACTGGGATACGGAAGCAAGATTTCAGTGAAGACTAAGCTCACATTTTACATATAGAGTTGGAATCATACAGAGCAGACCTAAAACTCAGTTATATGCAAGTGTTCAGGCAAGTTTATTTTATGTGTCTCTGCTACACAGAGACTAGAAACAATAGCTCTAAAATTGATCCCAGTGGGAACTATGGCAAAACATTTCCCAGGATGACTACACCACACTAATTGCCTTCCTCTATACATTTGTTTCCCATCCTTTTCTGGTTTTCCCCTTCCCTGCTTACCTCTGCCACTTAGTAATTTCTTATGAGAAGGATGTTACCTCCTTCAAAAAGAGATTGTCTCAAGAAAGAACTAAGAGGACAAAGGACACGTTCAAGAAAAGAATACTTTTAAAAATCCTTCACATTTGGGTATGTTTTTGTTCACTGACTTGTGCAATTGAATCCTTAGGAGAGGACCAGAGAAAGAAGCAGCTTAATTCTTTCTTGGAGACCAATGAGGTTATTTATCCCTTTTTCTCTTCCTCTCCCTTGCTTAAGCTATCCCTAACACAGAAGTGAATTCCCTTCTCTTTTTATTTTCATTGTCTGTGTCAGAGCCTTGGGTGCACATTTTGTTATTCTAGAGTCATTGTGGACAAAGATATTTGAGATGTGAGGGGCATGTTAAGAAACCATTTATAGCTTATACAACACAGCTTTAAAAAGCCCAGGGTCAGCACAGCAGTGTCAATTTCACCTAAAGCCAAATTTTTCATCTAAGGGAAAAAGAAATAGTGCTTTGAGTTTTACTTACCACATACTGTTAATTCAAAGAAAAAAAATGACAGAGACTAAGTGGACTATTATTGACTCTTCAATATATAACAAAAAGATTTTTAATGTACAAAATGAAAAATTAAAAAATGCTTACATGAGTTGCTATTGGACAATGTTTCTGTGCTCTGGCTCCAATTTGGAAAAATTTCTGGAACTAGAATTTGTCTTTTCCAAAACAGTATAAATCTCTTTTCTTGAAAAATTTGGTTTCTAAACACTGGTGGTGGTGATGATGATAAGAGCTTATTTTTTAAATTTTTTTATTTGTATAAAAAGATATCAGAATGAGAAAACAGTATTTATCACTAACTTGAATTCTAACTCTGTAGTTGTACAATTTTGCTTTCTCAACTTTAAACAGAAGATTAAGAACTTAAAAACATTTCTTTCCTACCATTCCGTTCTTTGCCTTAGAGGAATCTCGTTATTGGCTACCTTTGGGCAAGCTTCAACCCAAAATGTACCTAACTGTAAAAGTTTCCATGAAGCTTCTCAGAAGCATTTCTGAAATAGGTGCCTAAATTAGAGGTGTGTCAGTTATACTACTGGGTAGGAAAGACCATAAATTTATTAGCAGACAAAAGAAAGGATCAGAGCAGAAAAAGGTAACTGGTAGGAAGGAAAAATAGAACAGAGGAGAGGGGTGGGCAGATGCTAAGCAGTGACTGACCGAGCCACACTGCCACCTGTAAATGCAGCTTTAATTCCTTTTGCAAGGAAGCATTTTGTGCCTTCAAAGGACACTGAAGGTCAAGAAAAGATTTTAAAAAAAAAAAAAATGGGCCAGGGATTTAGCTCAGTGGTTCCCCTGCCTGCCTTGCAAGTGCAAGGTCCCGAGTTCGATCCCCGGTACCAAAAAAATAAAATAAAATAAAAATTAAAAAACACAAATGAAAGATTACCACATTTTTATTTCACTGCTTTAACTTCCAGTTCTCCACCATTTTAAAGGAAAGTCTCTCCTCACTTCTCCATTAAAAAAAATAGTTATCTTGTTGAATTAATCCAAAATCCACTTATTAGAACAGCTGGTGATCACAGTTGCAATTGTCTTGGGAGCACAGTCACCCTGTTTTTGCAACTCTCGGTGAAGCCTAGTGAGCAATGCCCGACTCCTCCTCCACTCCAACCAGCCTATCTGACAAAAGTCATCAGCTATGGAGGCAAAGGGATAATGGGCGAACTCTACTCACTTGGCTGGGCTTGAATCCTGGCTCTACTAATTGGCGATTTCAACAAGGACAAGTACCCATCTATAAAATGGGCTTGCTGATAATTACAGTACCAATATTCATAGTGTTGTTGCGAGATTTAAGTAAGTGAATGTTCATAAAGTGTCAAAGGGCTTAGAATAATGCCTCTCATAGGCTAGGTTAAATAGCTTGTCAAAACAAATTCTATGCCTATTAAGTAAATTAATTTTAAAATTTAGAATGTAATCTATCATTTTTATTATTAAAAATATAGTCACCACAGTTGCCTCACTTTTTGAATCTTACTTTCTTTGAGGTAGACTCCTATGACCCCCATTTTTATACTTTCTACAACATAAAATAAAACTAAGAATTGTATTTTTTAGATAAGCACTCTTATTATATAAGCATCTTATCTCTTTCCCCCAGTCATTACAATACCTATCAAAAGGGCTTAAAGTTGAATAGATTATTGCAAAAATCTACTTTTTCTTAATAATACGCTCTCTTGTTCTCAATAACATAGGGAAAGCTATATAATCTTGGTTATTTTCCTACGATTTTTTCATTTGCAGGTTGTGCTTCCAAGCATGAATATACTAGGTAGAAAAAATTGGTTGCAGTTACTAAACCCTACAAGACAGTACAAAAAGATCCCACTAAAGGTGCCATTTTCCATCCAAATAGCTATCTTGAATGCATTTCTTTGTGATACTTTCAATTGTGGATGGTATTTTAATGGAAGAAAATAGAAGATAGGGTCAGTTGGAGCAGTATTATAATATATGCTACAGCTATGACTCACTGAATTTGATTTAACCAGGTTCAATACTAGCTACACAATGCACTGCTTCATGAACTACAGGTTTTTCTTTGTGGTAAAACTCTCCTAAATCCTGATTTCAAGACAACATTCATCACCTGTTGTAATTTCAATTAGAACAAGGTGAACCAAAACATGCCAATGGCTAAAATTTTATATCTACTTGGAAGAAAAACAGTCCAATGGCCTTACTAAATAAAGAAGTACAAAGCAAGTGCTGAGGGGGTTATTTACACACACATGCACACAGGCATGATTTCTAGCAGCAAGGCATTTAAATTTTTCAACTCAGTATGAATTCAGAATCAGAGTTCTGAACTTCAGGACAGTAACTAATCAATTTACTCAAAATTGTCACCAATAGCATTTGTAAGATTTGTACCAGAAGGTCAAAGACTGACTCAACAAGATTTATCACTTGTAAAGTCATGGTTCTATCAATCCTCTGGTTCAAGTTGTGATCAATGAAAAGACACCTGTCTTCAGTCCTCGCTTTGATACAGATGCTCCATAAAATTCACCAATTTAAAGTTACATTTTAATTGATATAATTCCAATATAAAAGAATAATTTGATGGGACCGGGGATTTAGCTCAGTGGTTCCGCCACCTGACTTGCAAGCGCAAGGTCCCGAGTTCAATCCCTGGTACCAAAAAAAGAATAATTTGATGATAAAAACCTTCACTTCACAAAACTTGAAAAGTATTTTAAGGGATATGAACATATTTGTGATGAAATTGCTAAGTAAAATCCCCAAAAGAAAAGTTTGAGACTATAACATTGGAATTGTTTAATTGAGCACTCCACATCTAATTAGAATTATGTGATTTCCATAGTGTTTAACACATAAACCAGAATCACTGGACTGTGCAACCTCACATTAAAAGAAAAACATCAACGAGGAACAATTAAGATGATAAAGAAACAGAATTAAGCATATAAATAGATTCTACAATACCCTCTTACCCATTTTCCTTTCATGGTTAACAAGAAAATGAATTTAGGGGAATAAGCACTTTTCCACTAGAAAGATGGCATGAACAATGCCTTCAAATATGGTGGCTCATACAAGGCTCAGTGGCCCCTACTGGAAACAATAAATTGGATCCTTTTTGAGAAACCCTTGACCATAGCCACATAATATCCTCCATCCTCCAGAGAGACCACCATGAACAAACATCTGTGCAAATATCTCTAACATCAGCACCCACCTTATTCAAGGGTCATTTAATTAAAATAATTTCTTGGTGATTTGGTGGTATTGACAAAGGGGGAGAAAGTTGCCTACATTTTGTAAAATTATTCAGAAATGAGGATTTCATATTTCAAGGTATTTTATACCAGTAAGCCACAATATACAATTTATACTTATAGTAATTTTGACATGAGTTTCTTTCAAAGTAACTATTTTGCACACAGTTTTTAAGATTCTTCACCATTGTGATTAAAAGGTGAAGCCACATAGCATTGTAGTTACAGGAAAAGTTAAGTTCAGTGCTTGGCCTTGTGTTTGAATCATTTTTCATTATTTTCAGGTTCTATGGTGGTGAGCAAATTATTTAACCTCTCTTTGCCTCAATTTCTTCACATGTGAAATATGAGTATAATAAAAGCAATGCTCCTCTTGCAGTTCTAAGCAAACATTAAATAACAGAATCTGTGTTAAAATGCTTAACATCATGCCTAGCACACAATAAGTATTCAAAATCTGTTAGCAGTTGTTATTATTAGGCAAAAATTGCCTCTGGCTCTTTTAAACTTGTCGCCTTTCATTCTTCATCTGCCTAATAAAAAAAAAAGGGCTTTCTGTGCAGCCTGTGAGGAAGTAAGATCCCTCTCAGCTTTGTGATTGTAAAAGAACCTTTCTGACCCTTAGAAGCCAGCAAGGGTGCAGTGTTGATCAGTAGTCATATAAAATCCTCTTGGCCGCGTCAGAGCCACAGTGTCTGCGTTTGCAGTGTGACAACACTGACATCTAGTGATCAGAAAGATGAAGTGTATGTTTTGGACCAAAAGGAAGGCATGTAGTCTTGGCCTAACAATTATTTGAGGGGAGATGAGTCAAATCCGAGATAGATTGGTACACATTCTGCTTATGTTGGCTGTATTTCATCCTTTAGTTATTTTGGACAACTGAAGTCCAAATTATTCATTACATCAAACTCTCCTCTTTTCTTTTAAATGATTTGTTTACTTTAAAAATTTGAAAAAGCACAAAATGTATTCAAGGGAAATATTAAACCACTTTCATTTTATTTTCAAGGTGAAATAAAAGTCTAGCAAAGTAATATAAACCAATCCAACAATATATAACAGGATAAACCATCAATGGGCCTTGAGTATTATATATTAATTTAGTATATCCTATTATACAGTTTTATAATGAAGATTAGAGAATGCAAATGATCATGTAAAATAAGATACAAGCAATCAAGGGTTTTTCTGCTTCATGTACATTTTTCTATAACAAAAGAACAGTTTGCACTATTCTTCCCCATTATAAAATAAGCGTTAAGAGAATTTCATACACAAAAATTAGATAATTAACCACAAAAAAATCCATCATTATCATTTACCAAAGATGTGCTAGTACTATTTTGCCTTGTATTATAGTCACTTGGTCAAACCTTTGCAAAGAAGACTAAAGATTTAAATCAGCAGTGAGAATTTAGAAGTAAATGCCAATAAGAGAGCAACTAGATCATAAGAACAAAATTTAAACTGATCCCTTGAGTCAGCTTAGCCACCTGTTTGTCATCACCTGTTTGTTAGTAGTATCTATCTTTGTAGTGTATTTGTTATGGAGCAGAGTCTACTAGGCTCTTCTCATTTATAAATGTTCATGTAATAGCAATGGGGGCTCACAGTGGACTGATCCTTGTCCTCATTGAGATTATAAAGTACTACAGAAGACAATAATAACTATTCAACTGAGCAAAAAGTTAAAACTGCATGTTACAGGATGATTTGTATCACCTTAAAATTTAGATATCAAAACCTTTCTCTCTGTGCCTCAGAATATAACTATATCTGGAGATAGTGTCTTCAAAGAGGTGAAGATGAAGACATTCAGGTGGTCCTAATCCACTTTGAATAGTGTCCTCATAAGAAAAGGAAATTTTAATTCAGTAAGATATGTCAAGGGATTCACACACCTAAAGAAAACACCATCTGAGAACATAGCGAGAAGGTAGCCATCTGCAAACCAGAGAGAGAAGTCTCAGGAAAAATCAAACCCGCCAACACCTTGGATTTCTATCCCCAGAATTGTGAGAAATAAATTTCTGTTGCTCAAACCACCGAGTCTGTGGTATTTTGTTATGAAAATCACAGCAAGCTAATAAATTGATAAAACGTCATTTAGGGAAGGCTCACAAAACTGTGAGCACACAAAATAGAGCATTTGAAAAGCAGGGAGAGGTTTCTAAGTTAGAAAGGGAGAAGCATATTCCAGGCTGCAGAGGGAATGTGAGGCAGGCCCCAGAGGAGCACGAGGCAGCGTGTATTTCCAGACTGAAAATCAATAGGGCTGAGACACAGACTGTGAGGGAGAGTGTGATGTGAAACAAAGCTACAGAGAGAAGCAGATACCAGATATTGTACATCCTTGTAGGTCAAGAGTTAACAATCTTGGACTTTATCCTGAAGAAATTAGAAGTCATTGTTGTGTTTTCTTCAGGGAATCATATGATAGGTTTGATTTTCAAGGTCACTCCGGCTGCTGTAGGGTGAATGAATTGAGGACAGCAAGAAAGGAAATGGGGAGACCAATTAGGAAGTTATTTTAGTTGGCCATGGTAGAGGAGTGATATACTAAACAAGACTGATAGCATGGAAAGTGGATAGGTGTAGATCAATTCAAGAGATATTTAAAAGTCAGACTGTTATAGATACCTCATTTATATGGCATCCTGCAGTATTTGTCCTTCCATTACTGGCTTGTTTCACATAGCATAATGTCCTCAAAGTCACCTAAAGTTCACCAATGGCAGGATTCCCTTCTTTTCAAGGCTGAATATTTCATGGTATGCCACGTTTTCTTTATCCATCTATTCATAAACACTAGGTGTTCGCATTTCTTAGTTATTGTGAATAGCTTTGTAAGAAACATGGGAGTACAGATATATCTCTTTGCGATTCTGATTTCAATTATTTTGGACCCCTTCCAGAATATTATAGTAGTTGTCAGGGGTTGGAGTGGAGGAAGAGTAGTTGTTCAATGGGTATAAACTTTCAGTTATGCTAAAAGAAGTTTCAATTATGCTCGATGTTAAGTTCCAGAGTTCTGTTGCACAACATAGTACCTATAGTTAACAACACAGTATAGTGTACTAAAAAATTTATTAAAAGGAACAATACAGTATTGTTCACTTCAAAATGTATTAAGAGGATAGGTCTTATATTGAGCACTCTTAATACCAAAATGGAAAAACAAAGGACATACAGAACCTTTGTGAGGGGTTAGAAATGCCTGTTACATTAATGGTGGTGATTATATCATGGGAGCTTCCATATGTTCAAGATAACCAAATTATACACTCTGTACATGTGGAGTTCTTTGCAGATCAGTTATACTTCAATAAAGCTGTTTTAAAAGAGAGATTTAAGAGTACAGGACATGGGAATGGGTTAGTTGTCAGGGGAAATACAGAAAGATATTAGCATATTTCTGACTTATAAAACATATGGATAGAATGATACCATATTCTTAAAATAGGGAAATAGATGAGAACAAGATTTAGGGAAGAAAAAAATTTAGCTCTAATTTAAATGAGTTGAGTTGTAATTTGTCTTTTGAAACATCCAAGTAGAAATGTCAGAAAGTTAGACAAGCTGGGATGCGGGTGTGAATTGGTCATTTACATGCAAGTGGTACATGAAGCCTTGGGTGCAAGTGAGGATACTTAGGTGATGATACAAACTACTTAGGGAGAGATGGAAGGCCTAAGACTAAGTTTCGTGAACTCCCCAAACAAAGGAGTGAACAGAAGAGTGAGGAAACCCAGGGGCGTGCAGTGTCAGGATTGAGCTGAGGGATAAAAAGTGAGAGAATAGGAGGAAAAACGGGTATTTTGAAATGTTTTCCTATGAGGAAAATAACTGTGAGGTTGACAGAAGATTTGTTATACTTTTTGGGTTCTGTGGGCTTTTTTGTGGGCTTTGAGGACTGAATATGTGTGTATCCCTCCAAAATTTACATGTTGATGCCCTGCCCCCAAATGTGGTAGTATTAGGAGATGGAGCCTTTAGGAGCTCACTAACTTTAGAGGACATCTTGTGGGTAAAGCCTTCATGAAAGAATTAACATTCTTATAAAGGGAAAAAATCAGAACTCCTTCTAACTACCATGTGAGACACAATGAGGTAGAGGTCATCTACATACAAGGCAGAAAGTGGGTCAGCACCAACAACCAAATCTGCAGGCACCTTAATCTGGGGATCTCAGCCCGCACTAGTGTAAGAAATACATGTGTAAGCCAACTGACCTGTGGTATTTTGTTATGGGACTGCAAGCAGACTAACACAGTGGGAACTTGTGTGGTTTTATTATGTTTGGTTTGGTTTGATTTGGTTTGGTGGGATAATATAGGAATATATCTTAAAGATGATAGGAACATATCATGTTGAAAGAAAGACATTTTGGCCACATGTTATATAGATCAGGGACCCAAGGATCATAAGGATCAGGTGATTAGTCCTAAATTATATAGCTACTAAGTTGATCAAGGTCCCAAACACAGAGCTGTCTGACACTGCTTCAAGCTCCACTCTTTTACATCTTCATAAAATATATAATAGGTTATTGTGAACTGTAGTCATCCCACTGTGCTGCAGAACACCAGAGCTTATTCATTCTATGCTATAGTACCTATTATCAAACCTTCCCTTACTCTTTGGTTTTTTGCCAGTAGTAAAATTATAACGAATACAGAACATCCAAACAACTAATATACTAGATCACAACATGATTATGAAGTTCTCTCCTGAACTCTACTCTACTGAAGGGAAGTTCAGAAGAGAAATATACAGAGTGGGATGAACAAACTTAAAATTCTAATTAATGTGGACTTTTCCACGTTCAAGACTTTGGCCTTCATCCTTCACAGTGACGGTGACTATCTCAAAGCTCTCTCTGCTTCTGATCAGAACCACTTCCCTCAGGTTCATAGCCCTGCCATGAAGGTTTTGACTACATATTTCCCAGGATCCCCTTCCCTGTGTGAGGTAGGTTGGCCCAAAAATAGGCATATTAGATTTAAAAGATATAAATAAAGCAATGATCATCAGGCTCTGCAGGTCATTACTAACAGACACAGAGATGGACAGATAATTCTACACTAGCAGGCTCCATTTCTTCCTAATATTCTCTGTTTTGCATCCAACTCCTCTTCCCAAAAGCTGACATTGTTAACTCTGAACCCACCAGAGGCAGCAACCACATAGAAGCAAGAGATTGCCACAAACATTTACATGTACTTCCCCTTGTGGCCCCACTTTGGCCACTGGAGATGCTTGGCTTCCCAAGTGGACCATAAGTGTAGCCATTATGGAAAAGCATATGGAGGTTTCTCAAAAAGTCATTTCTTTTGTTGTCTTGCAAATGCCCTTCCAGATTTTCACCAGTTCCTAAACTATGTAAGGTCTAATACCTATAATAAATCCCTTATGTCATAACCCTCACATTCCCTCTGCTCCTTAATTCAGCTACTCATCCCCTGCATTTCTCCCTACTCCGCTCCATAGGTGAAAAGAACTTACTCTCAATTTCCTCAGATCAGATGATGAGCAGTGATACTGCCCCTGCCCTATTGCAGTTCATTAATCAGAGCGAACATGTGTCCCCCAATTCTAATTCCAGCTTCCCTCCTGTGATAGTGGCAAGCCTACTGATTCCCTTACTAGGGGGCCAATTAAATAAGCACTTTTCTCAGTGACAAACATTGGTTTTCCTTGGAGACAAATAAGTCTCTATGTAGAAAGAAGAACATTACCCCAATGCCAGGGCTGTGCCTTGCCATGAAAAAATATCAGGCAACCCGTTTGAGCTCAGAAACACTGAAGTTCTTTTCAGTTGGGCTGAGACCAGGCAGCTGCACTAGAGTCACCCAGCCACATCCTGCTTCCCAGGTAATGGCCCTAGCTTGGGTTGTATCCTGTTGAGTTAGAATCTTTCTCCAATGGAAAAGTTGGGGAAAGGGGGTTATTTGACAATTCCTCCCACCACAGAATGCGAACTTACATCTGTGAATATACCAAAGATGGAGTGATAATGTGGAGCTGCAGAACACAGAAGGTCACATTTCACTGGGATCTGAGACTAATAGAACTTTTATTGTTATAAAAGTATTTCTCCCTCCTCTAAATTGAGTATTTCTCACTATCTGAATACATTTCATTCCCAATCCCACACATTCAGAGCTAGAATAAAAAGGAGAAAGCATTATCTGAGTGTACTCCAATTCCTCTACTTCAGACAAACTAGAACACTTTAGCACCTCCTCACAAGGAATGGGGAGGGAGAAAAGTTTCCACAGACATTCAGTAAAATATCAACCATGTTTTACCGGCAATATTTCTAGTCACAGATTGTTTTAAACACCAGAATCCAATGAATCATAACCCATAATCATTCTGGTACAATAATGGATGTTAGCACAGAAACCTTTTCACAGCCATTTTTCTGAGATCAGAATTGTCATTTAGACCTTTCTCAGATTTCAAAGCTGCTAAAGAAAAAGAGTATTCTTTGACCTCCTAGAGAAAAAAAAAATCACCATTAGCACTCTATTTCTCCATAGTCTTTTCAAAGGAACCAGTAACTTCTTAAAAGTTAGGCCTGAAATTTTAGTAGCTTTAAAAACAGGTAGCACTTTAAAATGTGAAAGACATCATAAAGTTCAGCTGTAAAATTACCTTTTACCCCACTGAACTTTTCTTAAGCTGCTGAAATATTGCCATAAAAGGTCAAGTCCTTGGTAAACCCCAGAGAGCAAGATTGCTCAAGCAATATTTAAGTTGAAATAGGCAAATAAATATGCTTACTATTTCAGGTGAGACTGGAGTGGGTGGAAATGGATGAAATACAGCTTGAAAAAGTCATTAAATATAGCCAATGTGAATCTCAGTCAATAAGCCCCCATGTGGAATTAAAAAAATTGCTTCTATTTTCTAGAAATCCATGTAATTTTCACCCAGTGGAAACCCCACCTTGAAGCATTATTGGTGCTCCACAGGGCTCCCAGGGCTGAGACAGGTTCCAGGCTCTTTCTTGTTGCAACAGCTCAACAACAGCTCTGGTAATTGGTCTCTTCCCAAACAGGCCATGCCCGTGAGTAGGTCTGCACAGTGTACTTCAAATATAACAGTATCCACAGTGTCCTTTCCACAATGGGACGTGGGAATCTGCTGAATCTGGACGTCCAAGACTTGGGTCCTGTCTCTATTAGTCACCTTTCCTTTTGCTGGGACACAATACTCAACACCTACAACTTAGAGGAGAGGTTAAATTTGGCTCATGGTTTCAGAGTATCCAGTCACTGGCCATCTGGCTCCAAGGCAGAATCTGAAGAATCTGAAGAATGTGGCAGAACAAAGCTGTTTAGTTCATGGCATCTGGGAAGCAGGGCATGGGAATGCGCTGGAGGAGAAGGGCCAGCAAACATACACAGTACCCAAGGTCACGCCTCCCTGGCCTACAATGGCACACCCAAAAGTGTGCTTTACTAATCTGGTAGGTAGCTCTTAATCCAAGCAAGTTGATATACTGCATATCACAATGAACAGTCACACTGCCTTCCTGCCCACAAAACCTCCCCTGTGTCTGGCCACCTCTTGGGGATGCAGCCACAGGCGTACAGCTGCATGCAGTACACACAGATCTCCTCCTTTCAGTCTCAGACTCTGTTCTCACACCCCTTCCAGCTTCTCCAGGATACTCCCTCCTCCCTCAAACCCTTCTTTTATTACAAAAATCCACTTGAGGCTGATTAAACCTGGAGCCTGAGTCATTATCTACAATAGTTTCCTCCCTTACCCCCACAGCCCAGGAACCTTCACAGCACCTCAATCTTCACCTTCTACTTGTTTTATTTTTGTTACAGTATTTTTGGAGTTCTATTTTATATTTTATTAATATGCATTCATTGTACATCTTAATGGGGTATAATGCGATATTTCAACACATGCATATAGCATGCCCTGATCTAATCAGGGAAATTAACATTTCTCTCTTGTTGTCATTCCTTTACATTTGAAGCCTTCAAGCTCTACTCTTCTGCATCTTCACAAAATGTATAATAGGTTATTGTGAACTGTAGTCATCCCACTGTGCTGCAGAACACCAGGGCTTATTCATTCTATGCTTTAGGACCTATTATCGAACCTTTCCTTAGCCCCCTTGACCAAACCCATCCCAGACTCTAGAAATCAGTGTTCTGTATGCAGATCTGCTTTTCTAGTCTCTGCATATGAGAGAAAATATGATTTGTCTCTCTGAGTCTGGCTTATTTCACTTCACATAAAGTCCTCCAGTTCTAAACATTCTGCTACAAATAAAAGAATTTAATTTGTATGGCTGAATAATATTGCACCAAGGTAGATATTTGTATTTTAATATTTATATATTTAATATGTGTATTTTAAAGTGTGTGGTTCTCCCTATACATTTCTCCTATACTTCTCCTTATTCATTTATCTTTTTTTTTTTCTGGTACCAGGGATCAAACTCATGACCTTGGGCTTGAGAGTGCCACTGAGCTAAATCCCCAGCCCCTCCCTGTTCATTTATAGGAAACTAGTACCCAGAATAATGTCTGATATGCGATAATGCTCAACAAATGTTGAACAATTTAGCCACCAACAACTAGTTTTTCTGTCCTTATGAGGAGGGTTTAATCATTAAACACTCCCAGGAGGCAGGTAAAAATATTCATTTCTCATCCATCTACTACACTGAATAAAAGAAAAGAAAAAAATTAGGTTTCCATGTTTCAGAGCCTGAATGTTCTTTGCTTGCCACATGTGTTTTCAAGTTAAATGCTTATTATGCTGCCTCAAGTCTCCACAAAGCACCTATGTTGTCCCGAAGTGAACTGGTGCTAGGACTGAGGACTTAAAAATTTCCCCCACGCAGTGCAGTGGGAGCATCTTGTGAAACCTGAGAGGAGGAAAAAAGGAGGAGTGCAGAAGGGACTCCTAACACTGCTGTTTGTGTTCTACTTTGGCTATATTTCAGTCATTAAAATATACGGAGGGGACGCCCACCAGCCACCTGTGGAGCTGCACAGAGTCCCGCGGCAGAGCGCCCAGGACTGACTGAGCGCAGCTCTGTCCGGCTAGCCACGCCTACTTGCGACAGGAGCCGGCTGTGCAGCTACCTGGTTCCACACTACAGAGGCACAGGGGGACATAAAGGCCATTGTTCTGAGCCGCAGAAGTGAACAAGAGAGGGCCTCTCTCAGGCTCCCCGACGATAACTGAAGCCCACTGGAAAAGTGAAGAAAATCTCAGCAATAAAGGCACACCAGACTACCGTGCTTGGTAAGTTGGAAGAATCTGGACTATCTTCAGGGGAAGGGCAGCTGGAACCTGCAAGAGAACCTTGCACAGTTCAACCCTGTAGGAGGACAAGGAGCTCAACTTGGGACTTGCAACCACAAATCTGCCTGAATCTCACAGGTCTGTGACTAGCTTACTGAGACTCATTGACTTATAACTGCACACTGTTGCCCACGTTGTCTGTTGTGACAGAAGAGACATACCCTGAAGGAGACCCTTCATTTTTCTTTTATTTGTTATTTTCAAAATCATCACTACTTTTTTGCTCTTATTTTTAATTTTTTTACTTCTTTTTCTACTCTTTTAAAATTTTTATTTTTCTCTTTTTTCTTTCTTTTCTCTTTTCTTTCTCTCTGTCCCTCGCTCCCTTGGTGTCCCACATTGTACTTCATCTCCCTTTGTGTTCCCGTTCTGGCCCTAATTCGTATTTCTTCTTTATTTTTCTTTTCCTTCTCTTTCCTTCTCTCACCTGTGTCCTCTGGCCTCGCTGCTATGATTCCCCTATCCTACTACCTACCTATCCCTCCCTCCCCAACTCCTTCTAACTCCCCATTCCGAAGGGTAAAGTTGCTATATTGAAGAGTTTGTTCACTATAGATATATGTTGGGTTGGTCCTTGATTTTGGTTTAATTCACACAGTTAAAGGTGATACATTAATAACTACCACAAATTGTCATTTTCTAAGAGGTACTTGATGCTATGGTGTTGCTAATTGTATCACTTGGGCTAAGGTGTTGTGATTGATCTAATCAGTTATCCTTCCTGGTATAATGAAAATGAGATACCCTCAGAGCCATTAGTGACTCAAAACCTAAAGACCAGCTATATCTGGAAGACACCTCTGAGAAGCAATCATTTCATAAGGGTTCTAAATA
>NW_004624731.1:23685813-23701888 GCF_000247695.1 Heterocephalus glaber | reverse complement strand
ATGGGGGTTCTGGGAAAACCTTATATGAAAACCTTCTTTTTCATCATAGAAACTAGTCAGTTAAAGGAAGAAAATATATGTGTCAAATAAAACATTGTAACTGGATAACAGGGAAGTAATTGTTGAGAGGAAGATGTCTGAAAAATATACTCTGTTTATTTTTATCTAGACAAGAGGAAAAAGCAGAAATATACTTCACCAAAAAATCAAGCATCACATCTCTTTATCACTATGTGATTACACTTATAATGTACTCATAGAGTTGTTGACTCAAGTTATTATATTCTAATACAGATTAGCTAAACTGTTGAAACACAGATGCACACTCAAAGAGAATGAACATTAAAATCCAATTTTATATTACGTTTCTTGATAAGTTTTACTGTAATTTGAAATCCATCCTGGAAGAGCAGAGTAGAATATTCAGCCCATTTGTATTTTATGTGACAAAACCAACAGGTTCACCACTTATTTCTAACTAAAATCGAACCACCTAAGTATTGCAATAACTGTCAGCCTCTAAAGAACTTATCTCATGTCTCGCAGTTTAATTGGATTGTTTTCTGAGGCAAGCCTTTCCCCTTCAATTTCATAAAGACCACATTATTGTACTTTATACTTTTTTCTCATAACTTTGTTCAATTTAATTTTTTGTCCTAATGGCCTAAACTGCCTGTTTCCCTTCTAACCCCAAATTCAAATGATCTGCCACTATGGGACCATTTGACATTTTTCAATCTGTAATTGCATTGATAAGAAACCTTAATAAGGAAGGCAATGAATGAGTTTGCAAGTGATTAAATCACAGAAAAGTAAATTTCATTCTACAAATGAATGGTTCTTAAATTATGTGCTCAGAGATAGTCCAGTTATCAAAAAAAATCAAAGCACAAATATGACAGAAGGCATTATTTTGTCATGCCAAATTCCCAGCTACAAGCACTCTTTCCACAGATAGCTCTTGGGTAACAAATAAGCTGCTCCATAAAATTCACTGTAAAGAAAATTTACACAGCAATATAGACAGTTTGACATTAAAAATTAAAATAGAGTTGGATGTGGTGGCACATCAGTTTCTGGGAAACTGAGACAAGCGGATCACAAGTTTGAGCCCAGCCTGGGCAACTAACCAACTTAACGAGCCTGTCTCAAAATTTAAAATTAAAAAAAAAGTGGTGGGGATACAGTTCAGTGAAAAGGCTTTGGGTTCAATCTTTAGTATTGCAAAAAAAATGTGGATTATGTTGAAAAGATGTCAACCATAATATATCATAGCATATTGAAGTCCTAACCATGATTAGCACTATATTAGACACTATAGTAATTAATTACTATAGTAATTCACTAAATTTAAATTTTGGTTTAAAATACAATCATGGGACAAATATGAAATGAAATGAAATACAGTACTGTGTTTCCATGTTTATTGCAGCCCTGTTCACAACAGCCAAGACATGGACTCAACTAGGCGTTCACAGACTGATAAGTGGATAAAGAAAAGATTATATATACACATACATATATATATATATATATATATATGTTTTATGCACCCATTAAAAAAAGAATAAGATCCTGTCATTTGCAGCAAAATGGATGGAACTAGAGTATAATATATTAAATGAAATAAGCCAGACCCAGAACAACAAATCCTCCTTTTTTCCTTTTATGTGTAAGCTTCAAAAAAAAAAAAAAAAGGTGAATGTAAAAAAGGTAAAACTGAATGTAAAATAGTGATTACTACACCATGAGAAGGGTGAAGGGGAGGGGGCATAGAGGTAGGATGACAATAGGTATCAAAACACAGTTATACAAAAGGTAAAAAACTTTTTTTAAATGTTACTATTTTTATAATGTGTTATAAACAGAAAGATCCAGGCAAAACACCATATCATCTTCTAGATATATAGTTATAAATATGATTTCAGTTATATATACACACATCCATTACACATATGCGCAAATGCACACAAATTAATACCTTTACACATTTACAAAATTTCTACAATAACTGCATATTGTCCAACATACCTCCTTGGCAATCACATACATAGAGGTATATTTTAAATCATTTTGACTCTGGAAAAGATATATATCTAATCCAATATTCTTATATCCCAAGGTTGGTCCACGTATGTTAAATAAATATAGATTGAGTATCCCTTATCCAAAGTGCTTAGGACTAGCAATGTTTCTGGTTTTGGACTTTATCAGATTTTGAAAAAATTCTACTAGTTGAGCTTCCCTGATTCAAAAATCTAAAATCTGCAATGCTCCAAAATCTAAACATCTATATTGCAGATTTTTGGATATTTGAATTAGGGATGTCCAACCTGTTCTTAATTTGTAATTTTAATAATATAACCTTATCACAGCCTCCTAGGAAATTTACTTCATTTCTGCTGTTTGTTATTCTCATGAGAATGAGAAACTCCCTTTTCCATCAACACCACACACAAAAACATACCAGAATGATGGCATATAAATTCTCCACTCTCTTACATTTACATGTCACAGGGAACACTGAAAGACATGCCTGAGGGCCGGGGATTTAGCTCAGTGGTTCCGGCGCCTGCCTCAAAAGCACAAGGTCCTGAGTTCGATCCCCGGTACAAAAAAAAAAAAAACCAAGACAATGCCTGAATCTTGAAGTCTTCATTGGATAATTTTAGGTAGGATATCCTTGAGATCCCTCCAAATTTCACATGGAGGACTACTGTCCACTAATCAGGGGACACATTTAGGCTCTTTTGAGACCTAAATACTGAAGAGACTAAATTCTTCTAATGTAATTTTCCAAAATGACAAAAAAAATCACATAAATACTAAGACTAAAACAGCTTCTGTCTAAACATTCTACCTACAAAATTCAGTCCCAAGTTCTTTCAGGTAGTTTTTTGTGGTACCCTAAGCACGGCCATATTCTATCCATTGTGCAACTCGGCCATGCACCTAACCTGTTATCACCTCTGCTCTCCTACTGGCTTCTGCAGTAAAAGATGGCAAATTAGGGTATTGTATGACCAGCACATTCTCTATTTGTATAAATATACCATATGCCCCATCCAGACACACCCAGAAGTGTGCTTGATTAATGTCTCAGGCGTCTCTTAAGCCAATCAAGTTGATAATCAAGATTAACCATCACACCTATTCCTACCAACTGTGACAGACTCAGCTCTGTAGGATATTAGGGGCTATCATTACCCTCTCTGACAGGCTTAGTATGCTACCAACTTTCTGCTGCCTCCTCCCAATTTCAGGGGTTAATTATACCTACATGTTCTGCTCCTCAGAAAACTCCAAACAAGAAGCTAGCACTAGGGCCTATTATAGATGCCTCCAAATCCAAAATAAAATTTCTTTGGGACTTTTACCTCAGGGTAGGATGGGAAAGATAGAACATTCTCCTCCTCTTGCATGAGGTGGAGGAAAGGCACAAAGCACCTAACAAAAATGTACCACAAACTCCTCTCTTCCACAGAAATTCCTCTCTTTCATCTAGTTTGCCTTAGATATCACCTTTTGATGTGCTCTATAATATTTTCAGATATCTGGCAAAGTCTACATTATATATAGCTAATACACTTTGTCCTCAGGAATTCTGAGAAGAAGATAATTCTGAAGAAATAGAAAACAGACTCTGTATTTAATGTCTTAAGTTACTGTCATGAGTAAATACTTTAGATGTGACTTCTTTATCCTATCATTTCTCTCTCACTGATCTTAAAAACAGAATTTGTCTCATGTCTCCTGTCAAAAATTGATGCCACAGGTGGAGGAGTTGAAGCAAGGGCAGGGGAATGGGAAAAAGTAAGAATCAAGATATATCATGTACAGGTATAAATTCTCATTGGTGAATGTGATCATAAAGTATACCTAAATGTACCAATAAACTTAATAAAATTTTTTAATGGATGCCACACTTGAAATCTGAAACCAAAAGCACCAAAATAAATTTGATGCTTATTTAAACAATGAAGAGCTTTGCTAGTCAGAAAGAGTAAACTTCTAATCTTATTAAGCATTCTTGGGAAGTGTTTATTGATTTCAAGAAGTCAGAGTAGTCTGAGATCAGCCTGCAGAGCATGTTTTGTGCTACTTATAGAGACAGATATTTAATGTCAGATTTAGAAGAGAGTTTGCTGAAGTGAAGCAACTACCCATTATTGATACTTGTCACTAGTTAGACAGGGTTAAAATCAGTTCTAACTAACACTAACAAGACAGTATAACTGTCCATCTTTTTCTAAGAGTTTGGATACTTTTAATTTTTATCACCTACCTTTTGATCCCCTCACAGTCAGAATTGCAGGGAAGATCATTAATGTCTAGATTTTTGTCATTGTTATTGCTTTTCTTGGAAGTTAATGTTCATTTGTGGAGACCCAATTTTTAGTCTGAGTGTTCCTCAGCATGTTCCTTTGTTATATTTTCGATCATCTTTAGGAGAGGAGTATGTGGAAACACTTAATACTCTGGATAATAAACATGACTTGTCTATGAAGAAAAAAAAGTAACTAAAGTACTATAAAAGACTCAAACTATGGCCTAAGATTTCCCAGATTGCATCAATAAAATGAATCTCAACAATTCCTACAAAGTTACATCTATCTTAGATGTTTTGGATATAGACTGTTTTGCTGTCATCACTTCCGGTGTTAATTCCAGGTACAAAATAAAGTCTCAGCAATGATAAAGACATCCCCACACACGCTGGCCACAAGGAAATCCATGGCTATTATTTTATCTGTAGAAATTTGGGATAATTTAAATGTTTACTCTGTTACATTCCTCACAAACTTAGGGGCAAATTTTGGAACTATGTGGGTTGCTCAATCTTTATTAATGAGATTGCTGTCCCTCAAAAGACTCTTCTACCTGTTATTTTTCTCAGTAAAAGTTCTGTCCATGTAGATTTTATAGGAAAATATACTTAGAATATAGGAGAATCACTCAATAGGAATGGTTTACCTCGTAGCTTATAGAACAATTAGCCAACTCCTAGGATGGCACTGAAAAGCCTGATTCCCAAACAGTGAAAAGAATCCAGCCCTCCCTTGCTACCTTTGCTGCCTTGTGCGCACCATATTGTTTCTCCTCTGCAACACCTGTTTGCCCTCCCTGCCTTGGAGCCAGCTGATTATGGACTGAAACCTCTACAAACTGTAAGCCAAATAAATCCCTTCACTTCCAACTTTTGGTTTCAGGTATTTTTGTCTCAGCAATGAGAGAAAAGTAACTAACAGAAATTTGGTACCAGAGAAGTGGGGTCGTTGCTGTGACATTACCTGGCCATGTGGTTCAAAAGCCTTTGGAACTGGCTTGTGGGAAGAGGAAGAGTTAGGAAAGATCCATAGACATTGGCTAGAGAAGCAGCGCTGAAACACCTTAGACTGTTTTGTATGGGAGATTCTGGTCAGATCTCAGAAGACCAGAGACCTTGTAAAGACCAGGCTACGGAAGTTTCTGCTAGGAAGAAGGACTGCATTGGCTGTTAGACTCCAGATGACATGACATGTGTTATTGCTTGTTATTGTTTGTCTGCATTTTGTTTGTGTTCAGAGACTTTGCCTAAGACTTAAATTAGGGGGGCTGTGGATTTTGCTCAGTGGTTCCACTACCTTCCTCGAAAGACAAGGTCCCAAGTTCGATCCCCGGTACCAAAAAAAAAGAATATGTAAGAAAAGGTCAAGTTTATTTATAAGGATTAAAAGGTATAATAGATAATGTGAAATAGGAAGAAAAGGGGCAAAGGGGAGGGGAATGTGGGAGGGGAATGGAATTAATATGAGAAAATGAAAAAATGGAAATGAAGTCTTTGTAAATAGGGAGGGATGGAGGTGTTGAAGGGAGGGCAGGGGAAGGGGGAAAAATAAGAACCAAGAGAGTATGTAAAGGCGTATATCTCCAATGATGAATGTCATTGTGTTGTAAACCTTAAATGTACCAATAAAAGGATATACCCAAAAAAAAGACTTAAATTAGGGGCAGAGGACTAATTAATCTTGCAGAAGAAATTTCAAGGCAGTTGAATATTGAGGCAGTGGCATGCCTGCTGTTGGGGGCTTTTAGCCAGATCTATGTTGAGAATCAAGGACAAAAAGCCCAGCAGAATGATTTTAAATGTTTTGAGTTTGGTCAGAAAGAAAGCACCAGTAAAGCTGTGGACTGCAAAAATAGAGCAGAGGAGAGAGAAAGAACAGGAGAATAGAAAAGATGGCCTGAAGGCATCACAGGAGGCAGCAGGACTCCACCCTTTGGAGCCTCAGAGTTATAAAGGTGAAGGAATTTGCTTTGAGAAAAAAGCCCCCAGAGAACCAGGTTCCAAAATGGCGGTAGCCACACCATGTTCCAGAATGGTGGTGGCCTAGGGAAGTTGTTCCAAAATGGCAGTTTAAGGAAGTTGTTCCTGGGGATTTGGTTCATAGGCACTGGACCCCTACAGCCAAGAGAGAAGGAAGACTGGCTACTAATGCTCCAGCTGGCAGCAGACCTTGGCATCATCCATGTGACACTGGTTTTAGGCACACGCAGAATCCAAGAGTTGTGGGGTCAGGAAGGCTTCCACTCAGATCTCAGAAGAAGGCCTGGGAGGCCAGGCAGGGTGCCCCTGAGAGGTCAGTGTGTGAAGCTGTGAGTGTAAAGCCAAAGGTGCACTGGAGACCCCAGAAGTTTGAAGAAGCCAGGAGTGTGGATCGTCTGAGTAAAACTGCAAAGAGGGAGCAGAGCCAGCCCAAGAGAGAAGCCATGGGAGCTACAACCACCAGAAGTGCCACAGAGGCAGAGCCACCCAAGCCCTTTGGAATTCACAACTTGCCACAGATTGCCTTGGATGCTACACAGGAACTATAGGACTTAATGTTTGCCCTACTGAATTTTGGACTTATTTTGGTCCCATTCCTTTGTATCCTGTTTGTACCTTTTGGAATGGTAATGTCTACCTTGTGCCATTGAATGTTGGAAGTGTTTGACTTCCTTTTCATTTGTACAGGGGCTTGCACTTAAAAGGTTGCCTTAAATCTCAGAGATTTTAGACTTGGACTTTTCAGCAATGCTGAAACCTTTAGGACTTTGGCTACTCTTAGAGATGAACTAAATGCCTTTTATGTAAAGGAATGTACATGAGTCTTTGGGGGGCCAGCGGTGGAATGTTATGGTTTGGATCTGGAGGTCCCCCAAAGCCTCACATGGTCATAGAATGTGATGATCTAGAATGTGTGAAGCTGGAATTGATCCATGATGCAATGCTAGGCTCAAGGGCACTAGGATCAAGGGTGTGAGTGCTACCTGCCCTAAGTAATCTGAATAAGATAAAAGGGGCAGAGAGATGCTGTTAAGCTCGTTACCTTTGCTGCCTTGTGCACACCATATTGTTTCTCCTCTTCAATGCCCATTTGCCATCCCTGCCCTGGAGCCAGCCGATTATGGACTGAAACCTCTACAAACTGTAAGTCAAATAAACCCCTTCCCTTCCAAAAAAAAAAAGAATCCAATAGTTGGTAAGAGATTCATTCAACCTTAGTAGAACTGTAGTTTTATTTCCTTTAAATTTGCCTTATAGTCACTATTACATTCCAAAAACATTTGTGGCCTTCCCTTCCAGCACAAAGACAACATTTTTTTTCTTTATTTACAGTGGTCTGAGAAAAGAGGTTAATCCTTGATAAGGTTAGTGTAAGACATTTTCATACCATTTCTTTTCATTATCGTCACTAGCAATAGTTTGGGAGAACTAAGTTACAAAGTTATGGAAATGATCATCCCTAAACTCTTGCATGAAGTAAGTGAGCTATAATAAACTAAGAGATGTATAACATTAAACCAGTAAAGAAGAAGGATGCAGCAAATCATCACATGAATGTAGCAACAGAAATGAAAATGATCTCTGTGCTACCTCCATCCTTTGGCAATTTATACCATTCTCCAGAAGAAAGGAGGAGCAATCTGGAATGCTCATTTGCTGGGCATCCAAGGGTAAGGCATTGTAATTAATAGTCTGAGACTACCACCTATCCAGAGCTGTATTCTGTGTAGCCATGAGCTGGGTCAACTCAAAACAGTCACCCTTGACTCAGATGTAAATGGAGGAAAACACTGGAGAAAGGTATTACTACCAGTTGAGAAACTACAGATTTCTTCAGAGGTGCTTGAGCTTGGTTCCTGATACTCCAGACAGTATTATCAGGAATGCATGGAATAGGCCAATCAACATTTTTTAAATTACAAAGAAAAAAGGTTTATTTTGGCTCATAGTTCTGATTCAAGGTCAAGGGACTGCATGTGGTCACAGCCTTGCTGTCAGGGTCCCCAGGCAGCACAGAGCATCACATGGCAACAGACAGTGCCCAAGAGACCTAGCCAAACTGGCTTTTGTAGCAGACTCACTCTCAAGATAACCTGTTATCCCATTAATCACATAAATTGATTGATCCATTTCTGAGGAATTTGGTCCTGCCTCAGAAATACCACCCTACTACTCATATCTGCATGGATCATGTCTCTCCTATCCTACTCTTTCCCACTCCCAACATCATTTAACTACAAGTAGGAAAACTCTACAAGTATGCCTCCAATCATTTCTGCTTAGGTCATCACTCTTTTAGCCTAATAATAAAATGCTTGCAATCAGTGTTCCTAGGTTACCTGGGTCTATCTGAGGAAACCAAGGGAGAGGAAAGATCTTCTGGTCACAAGTGAAAGGATTTGAGGGATGATCCCTGGGGTGCACAGACTTGCTTTTTTTACATATACACAAACTGCTGTGCAATGAAGCCCCTGCACTTCACTTTCCATATCCTAAGGCCATGTTCAAATACCTCTCTTTTGGGGAAACTGGGAGAGAACCAGAAGAGTGAGGTCTCACGTAAAAAGTTTAGGAGACGCGCACTGGAGCAGCACAACATAAATGTAAGAGAAAAACTGGCACCTAGGACCTGGGCTAGGAATGGCAGCTAGAGGCTGAGTCTTGACATGGGACTGGATAAGATGGATGAGGCTGTTGAATAAGGATCTGACATTCAGAGGTTCATCAGTTAGAACCCCTTCTAGTTTCCAGAGCACAGACAACAGTAGCAGCAGGGCTGCCACAGTGACATTTTGCAATACTCTTTGACCCTTTGAGGAGCTCATGTAAACAGCTCTCCTCCATGAGCCTGGGTTCTTAATTTACTTAGCAAAGGACATAAAAACTAAGCTAAAGTAAAGAGATAAAGCAGCAACACAGTTACAACTTTGCAAAGCCCACCAAATTTCCAGAATTGGGACACAACACCTGTTCTCCCACAGTATTCAACATGAAATTAAATAGTCTGCTATGGACTGAATGTTAGTGTCCTTTCAAGGTACGTATGTTGAAAACTAATCCCCCATGGGATGGCATTTGGAGGAGAGGTCTTTGGGAGGTGACTAGAGACCAGTGATCAGTGTCTTATAAAGGAGTCCTCAGAGAGCAACATTGTCCCTTCTGCCCTCTAAGGATACAGTGAGAATATGGGTGTCTATGAACCAGTAAATGGGCCCTCACTATATACTGAATCTTCCAGTCCCTTGATCTTTGACTTACCAGCCGCCAGATGAGTAGAAATAGGTGCCTACTATTATAAAGCCACCATGATATTCTGTTATAGCAGACAAAATGAACTAAGATATCATCATAGTCTAAGGATATCCAAAAGAAACACATACTACTCACACTCAGGGGTGGAAGGTAAGAAAGAAAGGTAGAGGAGACAGTAGATCCTTTGAAATGGGAGACCATGTCTATTTGAGAACTCTATAACTCTTCAGCAAATCTTAACCCAGGGCAGTAGTAACATTCGCACACTAGAACCTGCCAAAATTCCCTGCAGAAAGCTAGATGGCTGGCCCTGTGGTAAGCATGGCCAGCACAAATGAGCAAAATGAGAAAAGATGGTGTAGGAAGAGATCTTTCTGCCAAATTTCAGGATTGGTTGCTCCTAGGCCCCTAAACAAGTTACATTAAATAGAGAAGACACTCTCCGACTGTCACACTCTCATCTGTGTATGGTGTGAAGTATATTGCTTTCATCTGAATGGAAGCCTCCATGTATACTTCTAGGTGCACTTCCCAGCCACCAGTAAATGTGCCCCTTCAGGGAACACTACTTCTCCCTTTCCTGTCTTTGGAGGTGATACATGGCCTCTATAGATAAGACGCTAATTCATAGTGCAAGCAAAAGCAAAAGCATGTTTTCACACCCTTAGACACTTTAGTCTTAGCAAACCTCCTTTCTTCTCGAGTATACTACTAGGTACATTTTCTTTTCTTTCTATAAATATCAAAGGAAAGTCAATATTTTTTTTATTCAGCAAACACTGAGCACCTACTTTTTAAGCCAGGCATTTTAGGAAGTATCTTTAAAAAATAATGTAAATCTAAAAGTCAGATGGTACTTCCAGCAAAAGCCTTCCAGAATTTTGTTGTTTTGGATTTGGAAGTGCCAGAGAATGTTAGGAACAGGTGGTCTCAAAAGGATGTCCGAAACAGGGTACCCCAAGAGTAAGAATCTGATTGCTCTTATAATCTCTTGCCTAAAACATCTCAGTAAATTCCATATTGGTGCCTCTGCCTCCCATTCATTGTCCCTTCTCCAATCCATCCTTCTCATGGTATCAGATTCATCAAAGATTTATCATCATTCCATTCCAAGCCTTTTCTCATCTGGTTTTAACTCTCTTTCCAGTCTCATTCCCCTCATCTGCAGATGCTAATACATCTCCTGCATGCTACAACCTAGAATTCTCAGAAATGACATTCATATCATTTCAGACTTTATATTGTCTGTTCATGGCAGTTGGGACAATAATATGGTGGTTCTTTCCTGGAACAGTCTTGTCAAAACCCCAAAGGAACTCTGGATTGGATTCTGCTGCAAAATATAACCCCTAAATTAAAAAGCATCTTTGTTGCTATGAGCAGTGGGATTTTTAAGAAAGCTACATAGAATATTATTTGTGCTGCAATAAAGGAGATTTGAGCCAGGGTTTTCATAAGCATCATAAAATTTGCTGAGATTAAGCACTGACCAAAAACCCTAACCTATCAGAGCTCTGGGTTGTGACAATAAAATGGTTGAAAACAGACCCCAGGGGTCTTGTGCTGCCACTGTTCTCTCAGCATGGTCTCCTTATTTGCTGAGATAGCCATAAATAAAGATGTAAACAGTCTGGCTTGAATTTAGAGAAAGGAGGTGGGAGAACAACGCTTTCATTTCTAGCATCCCCACCCCTGGCCTGGACCCCAATTTTTGCTCTCTGCCAGACTTTCACACTGAGCATCATGCATTGTTCTCTTGCTTTCTTTATCTACCCTCCTTTCTGCCCAATATAATCAATCCACATTCTCTCCATGCCTCCTTAACCCTAGATAGAAGTTGATTGGACTATTGGCCTCAAATTTTTCCCTATAATAGGATTACACATCTGCACACTTTGCCATGCCACTTTATAATGCCATCTTACTGTGGGTAAACTATACTTTCCTATTCCTTTGATACGAGCCTAACTTTAACCACTGAACATTAGGGGAATGGCACAAACAGAGATATTAAATGTGCTTTTGTACTGTGACTTGTGTTTTTGAGCTCCTGTGATTTGCCATGAGAAAAATACCTCCCCCCACCACATAGCTGCTGGTCCCAGGAAAATGAAAAAATGAAGGTAGCTGACATAAACACAAATGGTCCCAAGCAAACTCACAGAGCTACAACTTACCCACGACCCCACAAACAAAAACACATAAATCCTTGTTTTGTAGGACAATGAGTCTTCTAGTCTCTAGACTTCTAGATTGTTTATTATACAGAGCCACTGGCAGTAGCTGAATGAATATACATTATATAATAAGTTAATTTTTCTCAAGGCAATACTAATCATAACCCTCTATATGCCAGTACTTTTATCTGTGAAACAGAAATATGAACAACCTATTCCAATGGTGATAGCAAGATGCAAATGAGATAAAATTGTGAAACCCTTAGTTAAGACCTGGCTCGAGGACAAATGCAGTGTAGTCATTTTTTAAACACTTTGCACATTTATATATTTATTTATATATGTATTTATGAATAGTTTTAGGTTCACAGAAAAATTAAGAGGAAGATACAGCTTTACACAGTTTACCCCCTGCCCCCACATATTCATAGCCTCCTTTATAGACCAAGCATCCCCCTTTAGGGTGTGATCAAAGTACATAGTGAATGTTTGAATTTTTTTTAATGCTTATAGTAAAAGATCCATTGCCATTCATTTCCCTCAGAATATTCCCCCTCGCTTTGAACACACTCGACCCAGCATTCTCACCACTTTCTGAAAGCAATTCTGGAGTTCCCTGGAGTCTTTACAATATGTGATCAAAAGTACAGTGAATGTTGCTACCTAGTGCCATCTACAAGAAAGGCAGGCTTGTAAAAATATTACCATCTGCCCTCATGTACCTTATTCACTGGACTTGGTGCTGTGCAACTTCTAGCTCTTTCCGAAAGTCAAAATGACCATAAAAAGCAAAATTTTTTAAAGCAAATATTTTGAATTGATTCAGGACATCTAGGTAGCCATGACAGTGCAACTGAAGACACTCAGGAAAGAAGACTCTCAGAATTGCTTCAGAAAGTGGCAAGAATGATGGGATAAGTGTGTTCAAAGTGAGGGGAAGGATTTTGAAGAGGATTAGTGGTAAAATGTCTCTTACTGTAATAATTTTTTTAATTTAAACATTCACTGTATTTTTCCATCACACCACATATGTTGTAAATATATGTCAACATTATACTATATCAAGACAAAGGATAAATTTCATGCTAATATTTAAAGTATTAATTGTTGTGATCTTACAACAATTAAACCTTTATGCTTTAAAAGTAATAAAGTGTTTTTAGAAGAAAAAGTTTTATGCACAAGCCTTTTTTTTAACCTTCTCTTTGTGCTACTAACAATTGAACTCAGGGCCTCACATAGGCTAGATAAGTGCTCTACCACTGAGCTTCACCCCCAGCCCTTTTCCTGCTTTTTGACCATGGCACTTAGCATTTCCATCTTTCTCTGGGCCCTACAAGTTATGTAGCCAGCCCTGAAAATGAATTAATAATCTCATCTGTAGATGAAAAAAAAGAGATGCAGAAAAATTAAGCCTTCTTAAGATTATAGAACTAGCAAGAGGAAGACACGAGATTCAAACCTAGGTCTGACTCCAAGACTCTGCTCCCCTACCATCCAATATTGCATCCAAATTGCAGGTAGAGAAAGGCCCAAAGGAAATTATAAGCTTGGGACTAAGTCTGTCACTTCAGCTCCTGCCTAGATAGAATTGTTTGAAGAGCTGGGGATTTAGCTCAGTGGTTTTGCCGCCTGCTGCACAAGTGCAAGGACCCGAGTTCGATCCCCAGTAAGAAAAAAAAAAAAGAATTGTTTGAAGATTTGGATTAAGACCTACCCATATACCACGAAGTGGCTATAAAGTCAAGAAGGTTGTTTTAGGAAAATAATTCTATCACTAATTTGTGATCTAGTTTATCAGGTCCATGGACTTGATATCATCTATTTAGATATAAGTTCATCATGCCCAGTTGTCAATAGGACTCTCAATTCTTTCTCAAACTCTCTTTTTTCTAAATCTCACATATTTCTGTTTCATATAATGAGGCACATAAAATGATTCATTTAGATTTTATACTATGTCATAGTTACCCACCAGATGGTCCAAGGAATTATGCTAATGTGACTGAAATCCCAATTTTTCTCTCATGACTTTTTCCTAGTTCCTCATTGAAAGCATCATGTTGTACATAGGACCTTGGGTCTATGGGCCTATGAAGCCTTCTGGCTTCTGCAGACATTTTTCTAGATTCACAGCAACAGCTTCTAAAGCCCCTCTCCCACTTTTCCTAGTCACATTTGCAAAATCCAAGTCAGCAATCATACACACTAATAGTTAAAGGAATATCACTTTTTCTTTTTTTAGACAGGATCTCGCCATGTAGCCCAGGCTGGCCTCAAACTGTCAGCAATCCTGCCTCAGCCTCTCAAATTCTGGGATTACAGGTGTGTGCCACCACACCCAGCTATTGAAAGGAACATCATTGTTTTGCTACCTCTTAATGATCAATGAGAAAATTATCTTTATACCACACTTTCAGGAAGAAGGTGTGTTTCAAAACCAGAAATTACAATTAGGATAAAGATCTTTCTGGGCTGGGGATTTAGCTCAGTGGTGCTGCTGCCTGCCTTGAAAGCACAAGGTCCTGAGTTTGATTCCCAGTACAAAAAAAAAGATCTTTTTTATCTTCTGGAAAGAGAATTCATTACACACACACACACACACACACACACACACACACACATCCCTTACTTGCTTTTCCCTCCTAGAATTGTGGAACCACTGCCACAGCTAGTAATTTGAAGTATTTGTGCCAAAAATTTTTTATGAGAGCAACACTTCCTTTGAGATTTTCAGGGACTTGGATATATTTTATAGATATTTCCAGGCACAGACACAAATACTGCTGTCAAGAAAATTTCCTCTAAAAATGACAGAGCAGAGATGTTACTGTCAGAAAAACAATGAATTCTTCAATAATTATAATTTCTGTAATACATTCCTGGGAGTGTAGGAATAACGCTACATAAATATTCTTATGTGAACACTTGAGAAGAAATGAATAAACGTAAACTATATTTATGGGTTTAAAAATTATACTATATAAAATCATAAAAATATTCCTTTTGATTTTTGAAATCTGTGTATTTTCACTGCTAACCAAAGGGAGAATAAAAGGAAAAATGGATGGCACAGAGCCACACCACCAGGCACTTGTAGACCAAATCTAACTACATTATATTATCACATCATGTTTTAAATAAAAGGAGAAATTATAATTCTCCTTATGAAAATTGTTCATCTGGTCTCCACAGCTCAAAAACCAGAAAAAAAATCCCACATAGAAAAAAATAGTAAATGTAATGTTTAGTTTCAGGTGTTACCTGACTGGATTAAGGGTTTCCTAGGGAACTGGCAAAGCATTATTTTTGGGTATGTCAGAATACTGCAGAAAAAAAAAGATCCATTTCTGCTTGTTCCATCTCAGATTGCCAGCTACAAAATGATGCCAGTCTCTGTGTCATGAGGACATCAAACACCCAGTTGAGAGACCCAAGTGAGAAGAAACTAAGGCCTACCACCACTATCTCGGACCAACTTGGCAGCACAAAACAAACTACTTTGGAGACAAATCCTGCAGCCTCTATCCAGCAGTTAGATGACTGCAGTCTTGGCTTGTATCTTCATTGCAGTCTCATGTGAGACATCAAGCTAGAATCACCCAAGTGCACTGCCTCTGAATTTCTGACCCACAGTAACTTTACATTAACAATAAATGACTGTTGTTTGAAGTGACAAAGTTTTGGAGTAACCTGTTACATGGAAATAAGTAGCTAATAACTAGCCTTCTCAACCTGATATATGTATTCTGCACAAGACATCTATATTTTGGTGAGATGGGAAGAAATATATACTGTGCTTTACAAGTTAATAAAGTTAATTTTCTTTTTTTATTACAAAAACATGCTCATTTTGTCATCCAAGACTATTTTCCCACCCTGGTTGTCCCTGGCTATTTCACATCCACCACTCTCCTCATGCAATTCTGACATGAGACAAAAAATAACTTAAAATTAGCTTGATTTGGAGGGTGACAGAAATATGCACAGATTTTCCTCGTCCCCATAAATCAGTGTAAAAGCAGTCAGCTTATGCAGGCTCTCAAAGACCACAAAGATAATGTTGGCTCATACTGTGAGTTTGTTGACAGTTCATTGACCTGGATGGAGTACCTCAAACAATTTGAAAACAATGGACAGACAATGTTCCTTTATGATAACAAAAGAAATAATAAACCTAGGTCTCTCAAAAGTCATTTTCATTAATAAATAGGACACACATGTATAAATACCGAATAGTTTCTCTGGTGTGAGAAACTGAAAGTGTAAATGTGGACTAAATGTATAATAGGTAATGTGAAATAGGAAGAAAAGGGGCAAAGGGGAAGGAAGTGGGAGG
>NW_004624731.1:23638864-23656249 GCF_000247695.1 Heterocephalus glaber | reverse complement strand
AGGGGAATGGGGAAAAAATAAGAACCAAGAGACACTATGTAAAGGTGCTAATTTCCAATGATAATGTCATTATATTGTATACCTAAAATGTACCAATAAAATTAAACTTAAAGAGGCATGAAAAGCAGAAAAGTTGTTGGTTATGCAACACAAACACATGGTAGTCTGTTTCTTCTGGACATTTTATATCTTTTTACACTATACATAGCCTTGACACTGCTGTCTTTCTTATGTAACTTATGCTACCTGTCCTCTACCACTGCACTGCAAAGCAGAGACTACATTTACACAGTAACAGATGCTGTGTTAAGCATGAATTAATTATTCTAACATAAAGATGTTAGAGTTCTTAAAGTAACATATACGCGATGAATTTTTTTAAATTCTGTAGGCTCTTCAGCTTTTAAACATATGTTCAAATTTTCTGTCCAGGGTCCATGTACCTATGACAAGCCCATAAGAGGGTGTTTTTAAAAGGGACAGGGGAGCATTTTGCTATTTCTTACAGCTTCAGCTTCAAATTAAGTCACTTTTTTCTTCTTCCTTTTTTTTCTTCTTCCTTTTTAGGGGATAAATATAACTTACCTGGTATTTATATTACTTAATCAAATATAAGGTTTTCTTTCATGATGTCAGTTCTACCAAACAAAAGAAGTCTTTAGATGAGAGGCAAAACAAGGCCTTTCAAATTCCAGGGAACTCTACACATGGATTTGTTTTTTCTTGGTACTGGGGATCAAACTTGGGACCTTGCGCTTGTGAGGCAGGCACCGGAACCACTGAGCTAAATCCCCAGCCCCTAACACACAGATTTGTTTTCATAGGACCAACTGCAGCAGCATCATGACTTCCAACTAGCATAATACCTCTCAGTCCCCATTGCTACCTTGTGCAGCTTAAACTGACTCAGAAGCAACTGGACCAGTGGCATGATGCAACCCTTTATTAAAGGTCAGCTGAGGCACCAATTCAGAGATGACGCTCTGCAAGGTAAGGGTTCTGTCCTCCAGGATAAGTGCATGCAATTCAACAAACTGCTGCCCTATAGACATATGGTCCAATAAGTGAATCCATGGGCACAGAACCAATGCATGGATGGCCCCTGTCTCCCTTACTCCCAGTGACTGCACACACAGAATGTATGCTTCCCTTCCCATCAAGTAAGACTCTTTTATTAAAGGTCTTTGTTCTCAAAAACTTTGCATTCCACCAGGTGGTGTGACATGGCAGGGACTACACTAAACCTGTAATTACACTCAGCAAGCTGATCACTTTAGGCTCTCATGTCAATGAACTAGCAGACAACCAAAAGTTTCTATGATACAGGGCTTATGGAACTGTAAAATATAGGAAAGCTCTGCTTGCTCAAGAAGCTTTATTATGAAAATAAAAAAATTTCTCTACTCGTGTGTGTGTGTGTGTGTGTGTGGTGTCAGCAGTCCTGACATCTGAATCAAATTTTGAGTAGGCATCTAGGCTGCATCTGCAAAGTAGTCGCAAAAATTGGTGCTAGGAGCAGGATTGTATAAATATTGGCCACCACCACAGGAGGTCTTTCTTCTATTGCTTTTGAACTATGAAAAGGGTAAAAACTACTTCACATGATTGGATGGCTTAACTGCTTCCTAGAGAGCTTGCACTTTGGTTTATGCTACACTATGCAGCATATGTGGATGCCTATAAACTCCCTTATACAGAGTTAAAGCCAGAAGTATGAAGATTCTGTATTAGGGACAGGAGTAGCATATTGAAGCCCTTCATAAAGTGGTCTGGGTTCATGTCTAAACCCAGACCCATCAGTGCATCTTGGAATGGCTGTGACTGATACAGGCTCTGGGAAAAGACTCTTTCCCTGTTTCCAACTTGGTTATGTCTCAGAAAGGCACTGTCCCTAATAAAGTGACGAGAGGAAGCACAATACTCTGTACAAGATATGAGATCATCACTGGTTGTGCATGAAAGAAGACTCCTAGAGAGAAAGAAAAAGAGATGCAGAAAAAGAAACAGAAAGCAGCCATGATGTGGTGTGCTAAGGTCTGCTTTCCAAGAGTAAAGAGATCACCTAGACCCTTAAATGCATCTGATATTATGCTGCTTGTGCCTCAGTCATGAGAAAGATCCTAATGCTTAGGTTATAAAAACACCCATGGTACTGTGTGGCACAGCAAAGGGCTTAAATCAAATCTTGTGAAATAACCACTGCCATAGGAGGCACCTGCCCTGATAGTACTGATTTGAGGCTCCCTGGAAAAAGAAATTTAAAAAAATCAATAAAAGACTGGAAAAATGGAAACAAAGCTTTTATAAATAAGGAGGGGGAGTTAAAGGAAGGGAAGGGGAATGGGAGGAAAAGAAGAATCAAGCTATATCATGTACAGGTACAAACTCCCTTTGATGAATGTGATAGTTATGTATATTTAAATTGTACCAATAAAATTAATTTTTTAAAGAAATTCATAATTAAACAGGATAACGGAACACCTCACAGTATTGAAACATATCCAGTAATCAAACACACACACACACACAAACACACACACACAGAGGTGGCAGCAGAGACAGAGACTGAGACAGAGAAAGAAAGAGAAACAGAGACAGAGACACTAGAAGAAACAAACAAAAAAATCCAAAACACATGTTCACAGTTTGACCTAACTAGAAATCTAAACTGTACTAAAATAATTCAACAAAAGATAAAAGGGCACTAAATAGCTTTTGTACCTATATAACATAGGTTCTGAATTATAATTTTTTGAGATAGTGCTCACTATGTTGCCCAGGCTGTTCTCAAATTCAAGGGATTCTCCTGCCTCAGCCTGAGTAGCTTGGACTGCAAGCACATACCAGCAGGCTCTATACGAATTAATATTTGTTGAAATGCACAAACTGCCAAACCTTCATGGATTTAATAAATACTAGGAACTCCACTACATTTAAACAAAGAACCACATATACTCTTAGGGTAGTTATCCAATATAAAAAAGAAAGCAAACAGATATGCTCATCTGAACCATTGGATCTACTGACTTGTCTAAATTCTCTACACCCACAGCAGTGCCCTAAAATACACCATAGTGTGCATGGATGCTCTGAACTAATGAATTACAAATTAAAACTAAATTAAATCATTGGCACTTGACAAAATGGGACTCCACAGATCTTCTTCCCCAATTAAAATAGTTAATGTGGTTCAAAGTAAATCGAAATTGTCAGTGATTGAAATCCATTATACAAGACTTCACAGAGAAGAGTCATTATCCTCATGGCTAACAGCCCAATTTGGCCTGTATTTGAACTCAGAAAGAATGTGTGGTATTTCATGGTGGATTACCACAACCTTAAATGCTGTGGTCCCACCCATCAAAGCTCCTATACCCATTAATATTGAAACTACCGTATCCACCAATCAACAATGAATAAATATGTTGCTATTAGAGATTTGATTACTATATTCTGCTCATTGACTATTTCAACATTCTCTTGGCTGCAGTTTGCCTTCATCTCTGAAGAGACACGATATACCTTTACTCAGCTATTCATAGCAAAGCTCGACAGCCTTATATAGTCTTCGCGAGCAAGATCTGTATTGCATACAGTTTTTTCTAATATTGGAAGTAGGCACTACATTGATTTCATCTTCCTCCAAGGACAGTCATTGGACACACTCATTTTAAATATATAAATACAAAGGAACTCAAAAAAAGGGGACAAGTCTTGTTCCACATATAAGCCAGGGCCCAATCCTTTTGTATTAAATTCCTGAAAAGTATTTGATAAGCCATGCCTGACACTGCAAGAAACAGCTATAGATCCTCTCGGTACCCACAACATTCTTTAGTTCTTCATGAATTCTAGAAACAAAATGTTTCTCATTTACAAACTTTACTTAAGTCCACTTATTCTATTACTTGCAAATAAACCTATTTTAAATGCTCCACCTCTAACAAAAGGCTCTAGAATCTATCTGAAGTAGAATACAACAGATATCCTCATTACTGCCTCAGAGATTCCATCACTGCAAAGCTTTCTCAACCTCCTCTCAAGCTTCCTGGAGTCTCTGGACCACCCACAATGCCCATTAGCTACTCAGCTTTCTTACATGCAAAACTGCTCTCCTCAGCCTGTGCTATACACCAATGCAGCAGGAGTTGCCGACCACATATTGAGCTTTCCTGGAAATAGAGGTTCTTACAGGCCCTAAATTCATCACTCTCCATACTCATTACATCTTGAGCCATAGAAGTAACACACTGTAATCTCCACAGAGCGAGAGAGAACTCTTTGCTACAAAATGAAAAGAAATCTGAGCCCTATGACATATTTCACCTGCAAAAGAAGTTGGCCAACTCTGTCCTCAGTTTTTCCTAAATAATATGATGCTAAAAGAGGAAAACTATTCCTAGACTGCTAAGCTACCTGGAAAACCCGAGGATCAAACAAGTAAACAGTAGTGGGAGCTCATACACAACACTATTCCTCAGGCATAAGGAAAGTGATCCCAGATGGAAAGGCAGAGAGTTGGAATGAATAAAAAGCAATGAAAACAATAAACATATGGGTGAATTTAAATGAATATTGCCCATAAAAATCTACAAAAATATCTTATGTGGTTTCAAATACATGTAGAAACACAGGAGGAGGCTTCCAGGTTGACCTGCCACCGCTGCCAGCGTAGAGGAGGAGGCTTCCGGGTCGACATTCCACCACTCCCAGAACAGAGGAGGTGAGCAGCGTGGGTGCAAGCAGCATCCCCCCACCCCACCCCACCCCGAAATGAGAAGACACATAAACAAGCCTCAAAACCAGACTTCCAGATCACCTACAGCAACCCCAAAGGGAAAAGAGATGGAACACTCTGATACCCAACCACCTGGACTCCCTGAACTGGCAACAAAGGAGGTTCTGGAAAAAATGAAATCAGAAATAATTTCTCAGATAACAGCAGAGATTGTGCCCATAGTACAAGACATGATTAATAAATCTAGAGAGGAGCTGAGGAACATGATGGAATCCCAACATAGGAAACAAATGGAATCCATAAAACAGATGCAAACAGACTTCCAGGAGATGAAAAACTCCATTGAAAGTCTATGCAGCAGAATGAGCCAATGTGAGGACTGAATTTCAGATATAGAAGAGAAGATTGCAATTAGTGACCAGGAAAAGAAAAATTGCTTCAAAACTATAAGGGACCATGAGAAATCAATCCAGCAACTGCTAGATGATGCAAAGAAGAATAACATAAGACTGACTGGAGTCAACAAAGAAACAGAAGAGAGTGCAGATGACATAAAAAAACTGTTCACAGAAGTGATAGCAGAAAACTTCCCAAGCAGGGGGAAAGAACTTGACATACAGATAAGTGAGGTATATAAGACTCCAACTAGCCTTGATCAAAAAAAAAATCTACACATAGCCATATAATTGTTAAGATTCCAGAAACCCAACAGAAGAACAAAGTTCTACAAGCAATTAGAGAAAAGAAACAAATCACATGCAAAGGAAAGCCCATCAGAATCACAGCAGACTTCTCAATGCAAACACTCAAGGCAAGAAGAGTATTGCAAGCCCTAAAGAAAAACAGCCTCCAGCCCAGATTGATGTATCCTGCAAAACTATCTTTCAAATACATGTAGAATAAAAATAGCAGTAACAATACAACAGCATATATACATTAAGGGACACTTAAAGTGTTCCAAAGTTCCTCCATCATTTAAAAGAAAAGCAACTGTACAGGAAGATGGCAGAGTAGTGAAGAGCATAGAAACAGCCTCTCAAAGACTTGGTATCTAGACTCTGGAATATACCAGTGTGAGGAAGAGAAGAAGGAGGGAAGCAGGCCCTTGGGACCCAGCAAGGATCTGAAGCAAGAATTGAAGCCCACGGGAAAAATGAAAAGAGACCCCAACACAGAAGGAGGTGGCAAGTGGCACTTTGTCCCTGAGCCCTGACTCACTGCATGGGAGGGGGTGCTAGAACCTGCAGATGCACAGTGACTACTGATGACCCCAGAAGACTCCACTGAGAAACACACCAGTGAAATGGAACAGTGAACACAGTGAACCACAGTGGCTGGTGAGTTATTTGGTTTCAGACCTCCTCCAAGAGAGGGTGACTGCCCAGGAGATGGTGACTGGAGAGAAGCCAACTGAGCTTGGAACTCAGAGCAGCTACAGGCTGCCTCCATCAAGCAGCTCCCAGTGTCAAGGTGAAGCAGAATCAAGTTCAAGCCTGCAGGGAGCCAAGTTCAAATTGGCAGGAGGCACATGAAATGTTGCAGGCTAAACAAATCAGGTTCCAGCCTCACAGCCAGAAATCAGCCTGAACTTCAGTGGAACTAAAGGTGCAGGCTTGCTGGGATTACCCACTATCCCACAATAAATCTACAGCTGGCTTACTTGGATTAATCAACACAAGTCTGGGTTCTGTCTCCCCACTCTGTCTACTAGTGACAGGAGAGACAGAGACACACCCTGAAGTGGACTTTGTTTTTTCTTCTTTTCCTTTTTTTTTCTTTTCTTCTTCTTTTTCTTGTTTTCTGGTTTTGTTTTGTTTTGTTTTTCTTGGTTGTTTGTGTTTTTATATGAGTGAGAACATTCTTTCTAGATTTGTTGTTGGGGTTCTGTTCTGTTCCTGTTTTCATTTCTCCCCTTTCTCTTTCCCTCTTGTCTTATTTACAAATTTTCCAAAGTTTGTGTCATTTTCCTTTGTCCTCCAGCATTGCTTCTAATCTCTTCCTCTTCTCCTAGCTTTCTATTTTTCCCCCTTACCTCTTTTAAATTTTCTCCCTGAGGGTAAAAATCACCATATTGAGGGGATATTTACATATACAATTTTCTGGCTTGTTTTACATTTTGTTTTACAATCATAAATATAGTTTGAATGGTTAAAGGTGGAAATTAACAGTTATCACCATTTTTCATTTTCTAGGCTGTTTGATGCTATTGCTATTGCTGTTGTACTACTTAAGCCAAGGTGACATAACTGTTCTAATCAGTTATTCTTCTGTGTATGCCACACTGAGATTGCCTAAGAGTCATAAACAATAAATGCTATCAGCCAGTGTTAAGGAACCAGAGGCTAGCCAAATAGGCAGCAACTTCTCATTACCAATAAATTGAAAAGGTAGGATCTTGCAACAGACTTAAAACTGAAAAGCCAGCTATACCTGGAAGACACCTCTTAGAAATAGTTAATTCCTAAGGGTTCTAAATACTAACAATAAAGCTACTTACCATAAGCAATTTACAAGCATCAACCCAGGAATTAAATTTTAAAAGAATAGAAAATGAGAAGACACTTAAGCAAGATACAACCCCAGACTTCTAGCTCACCAAAGGCAAACCCAGGAGGCAGTGAAGTGGACCAATTAGAAATCCATCCACCTGGACTCTCTGAAGTGGTAACAACAGAAGTAACAAAGCAGATGAATGAGGCTCTGGAAAAAAAATCAAATCAAAAGCAATCTCTCAGGTAACTATAGAGATGGTGACCATAATGAAAGACATGGTTAGTGACTCTAGACCAGATACAGATTTTATAAAATAGAGGAAAATGATGGAAACTATGAATGCTCAACATAGAAAAGAAATGGAATCAATGAAACAGATTCAAACAAGTAATCAGGAGATTAAAAATTCCATTGAAAATACATACAGCAGAATTAGATAATGTGAGGACAGAATATAAGATATAGAAGACAGAATGGCAGTTAATGATCATGAAAAGAAAGATTTCTTACAAATAGCAAGGCACCATGAAAAATCAATCCAACAGCTGCTACATGATGCAAAGAAGAATAATATAAGATTGACCAGAGTCTATGAAAAAGCAGGAGATAGCGCAAACAACATAAAAAACTTGTTCTCAAAAGTAATGGCAGAAAGCTTCCCAAGCATGGAAAAAGAAATGGACATACAGATAAGTGAGACATACAGAACTCCAATTAGCCATGATCAAAAAATCTACACTAAGGCATAAAATAGTCAAGATTACAGAAATTCAACACAAGGACAAAATATTAAAAGATGTTAGAGAAAAGAAACAAATCACCTATAAAGGAAAGCCCATCAGAATTGCAACAGGCTTCTCAACAAACCCTAAAGTCAAGAAGGGCTTAGAGTGAAGTATTTCAAGCCCTAAAAGAAAACAACCTCCAACCCACATTGATGTACCCTATAAAATTATCATTCAAAATAGACAGAGAAATAAGATACTTTCATAACAAAGAGCACCTGAACAAATTCATAACCACCAAACCAGCACTCCAAAATATCTGAAGGACATTCTAGAAAGAGATAACAACCACTACAACTCCAGGAGCCCCAACAGAATGAATCCACCAGACAAGGCAAGTAATTAAAGAGAGAAGAAAGAAAGGGGACCAACAATGGGAAAATAACATGACAAGGATAAATCAATACATATCAGTTATAATCATCAATGTAAATGATCTCAATTTATAAATCAAAAGAAACAGACTGGCAGAATGGATCAAGAAACAAAATCCAACAATAGGCTGCATACAAGAAACACATTTGATTGAAAAAGAAATTCATAGACTGAAAGTCAGTGGATAGTACTCCACATAACAGGAACCTGGAAAAATTCAGGGGTAGCTATTCTATTTGGAGACAAGGTGGATTTCAAGCCAAGCCTAAAACAGAGACAGAGAAGGTCACTACACCCTTGTAAAGGGAACAATTCCAGTGGAAGAAATAACAATCCTAAATATATATGTACCAAATATCAGTACAGCCAACTATATAAAACAATTATAACAGACATGAAAAATGAAATAAGCAGTAATACAATTGTAATGTGGGTCCTCAATACCCCACTGTCACAAATAGACACAGCAACTAGACAAAAAACACAAAGAAATATCAGAACTGAACCAAACTTTTGAATAGACTTAGTAGATGTCCATAGAATATTCCACCTGCTGACATTAGAACATACATTCTTCTCAGCTGTACAAGAAATGCTCTCCTAAATAGACCACATAGTAGCCTGAAGAACATGCTTAAGTAAATGGAAAGAAACTGAAATTATCCCATGCATATTATTAGACTATAGAGCAATGAAATTGAAAATTAATGGCCAAAGAAACCACAAAAACTTCATAAACATATGGAAATTATATAACACTCTCGTGAAAAACCAATGAGTTGCAGAAGGAATTAGACAGCTTCTACAATTAAATGATAATGCCAATACAACATACTGGAACTTCCGGGATGCAATGAAAGCAGTCCTATGAGGGAAATTTTTAGCAGTGAATTTCCATATTAGAAAAACAGAGTGAGCACAAATAAACAACTTCATGTTGAACCTCAAGCTTCTACAACAGAAGAGCAAGTCAACCCCAAAGCTCATAGAAGGGAAAAAAAATTATAAAGATCAGAGCAGAAATTAACGCAGTGGAGACTAAGAAAATAATACAAGAATCAATGAATCAAAGAGTTCCTTGAAAGATTAAATAAAATTGAAAAACTATTAGCCAACCTTATCAAAAAGAGGAAAGAAGAGATTCAAATCCATGAATTAGGAAGAAAAAGGTGAAATTACAACAGATCCTGTAGAAATCCAGAGGCTCATCAATACCTACTGGGAGAACCTGCATTCTAATAAGATGGAAAACAGAGAAGAAATGGACAGATTCCTAGATACATATGAATTACCAAAGATGAATGAAGATCATATAAAAGTTCTAAATAAACCAATATCAGTCATTGAAATTGAAGATGTAATTAAAAACCTACCAATGAAAAAAAGCCCAGGCTCTGACAGATTCACTCCTGAATTCTACAAGAAACTTAGAGAAGAACTAATACTGCTTACTCTTTGTTCTCTTTAATGAAACTGAAAAGGAAGTGATACTCCCAAATGAATTCCTCGAAGCAAGTATTACCTGACACCAAAACTAGAGAAGGATCCAACCAAAAAAGGGAACTATGGGCCAATCTTCCTAATGAAGATAGACACAAAACTCCTCAATAAGATACTGGCAAAAAAATGCATCAAATCATCATGAAGATTATTCACCATGACCAAGTAAGATTCATCCCAGGGATGCAGGGATGGTTCAATGCGTGCAAATCAATAAATGTAATATACTATATTAACAGAGCCCAGGACAAAATCCACATGATCATCTCAATAGATGCAGAAAAAGCATTTGACAAAGTCCTACACACATTCATGCTTGAAAAAAACTGTACAGAAAACTGGAATAGATGGTCTTTATCTCAATCTGATAAAAGCCATCTATGACAATCCAACAGCCAACATTGTACTAAATGGACAAAAACTGAAAGCTTTCGCTATAAAATCAGGAACAAGATAAGGATCTTCACTATCACCACTCTTATTCAATATAGTTCTGGAAACTTTGCCAGAGCAATTAGACAAGAGAAAGAAATAAAAGGAATAAGGACAGGAAAGGAAGAACTTAAATTATCATTATTTGTGGATGACATGATAGTCTACATAGAAGACCCCAAAACTCCACCAAAATACTTCTCAATTTAGTAACCAAATTCAGTTGCATAGATGGATACAGAGTCAACACTCAAAGATCAACAGCATTCCTGCACACAAATAACACTCACTGAGAAAGAAATTAAGAAAATCACACTTTCATAACAGCATCCAAAAAATGAAATCTTAGGAATCAATGTAATGAAGGATGTAAAAGACCATTACATGGAAAACTACAGCACTCTGAAAAAGGAGATTGAAGAGAATATCAGAAAATGGAAATATATACCTTGTTCTTGGGTAGGATGAACCAATATAGGGAAAATGACTATACTCTCAAAATTGTTAAACAGATTTAATGCAATCCCGATCAACGCACCAATAGCATACTGCACAGAATTAGAAAAAACAATCCTAAAATTCATTTGGAACCAGAAGATACCTAGAATAGCAAAAGCAATTCTGGGCAACAAAGGCAAGGCAGAAGGCATCACAATCCTTGACTTGTTTTGTATACTACAAAACTACTGTGATAAAAACAGCATGGTATTGGGGGAAAAAAAAAGACCCAAGGATCAGTAGAACAGATTAGAAGATGCAGAAACAACTCCAAACAGACTCAGCCACCTTATCTTTGACAAAAGGGCCAAACGCCTTCACTGGAAGAAAGATAGCCTCTTTAATAAATGCCACTGGAAAAACTTGCTTTCCACATGCCAAAGACTAAACCTAGACCCATATCTTTTACCATGCACTAAACTAAAATTGAAATGGATGAAAGATCTAAATATTAAAACAGAAACACTAAATCTGCTAGAAGACAGAATAGGTAGAACTCTAGAAGACAACATTAGTGTAGGCAAAGACTTTATGAACAAAATCCCAATTGCATGGGAAATATCACAAAGAATGAACAAATGGGATGTGATCTGGTTTAAAAGCTTTTGCACAGCAAAAGAAACCACTAACAGAGTGAAGGGACAACCCACAGAGTGGGGAAAAAATTTTGCCAGCTGTTGCTCAGACAAAACACTAATATCTAGAATGCATGAAGAACTCAAAAAAATCAGACCCCCCCCAAACTGAAAGATCTAATCCAAAAATGGAGATCTGAAATGAATAGACACTTCTCAGATGAAGAAACACAAACACCAAATAAATGTATGAAAAAACATTCAATATCAGTGGTCTTTCAAGAGATGCAAAAGAAAACAACAGAGATTCCATCTCACTCCAGAAAGAATGGCTTTTATCAAGAAATCAACCAATAACAAATGCTGGCAGGCCTGTGGGAAAAAGGGAGCTCATCTCCACTGTTGATAGGATGTAGACTGGTGCAACCAGTGTGAAAATCTATGTGGTGATTCCTCAAAAAACTAAAACTAGAGATTCCATTTGACCCAGATGTTCCCCTTCTAGGCATCTTTCTGAAAGAATTAAAAGCATCATACCACAGCGATATATTCACATCCATGTTTAAAGCACCACAATTTGTAATAATTAAATCTTGGAAATATCAATGGATGAATAGATAAAGATGTGGGGGTTTTTATACAATGGAATACTATTCTGCCATAAAGAAGGATATGCTTAAGACATTAATAGGTAAATGGATGCACCTTGACACCATCTTAAGTGAAATAAATCAGACACACGTTTAAATATCGCATTGTTTCTCTGGTGTGAGAAACCAAATGTATAATAGATATTGGGAAATGGGAAGAAAATATTCAAATGGGAAGGAAAACAAGGGAGGGAGGAGGGAGAAAGAAAGGAAGAGGAAAGAAGAAAAAGAGAATAGAAGAAAAAATGGAAACAAAACTGTTGTAAATAAGGAGGGGAAGAGGAGTTGAAGAGAGGGGAGAGAAACGAGAAAAAAGAAGAATCAAGATATATCATGTACAAGTACAAATTCCCTATGGCGAATGTTGTCATTATGTATATCTAAAGTATATCAATACAATTAATTTAAAAAGAAGAAAAAAGATCTTATTTCATTCTCATAAAAGCCAGATATAACAAACCTACTGCCAATCTCATATTAAATGGGGAAAAGCTAAAAACATTCTCTGTAAAATAAAGAACAAGACAAAGATTTCTACTATCAACTCTCCTGTTCAACATAGTACCCAAAACACAAGCCAGAACAATAAGGCAAGAGAAAGAAATAAAAAGGATATGTATAGGAAAGGAAGAAGTCAAATTATCATTATTTGCAGATGACATGATCCTCTACATAGAAGACCCAGAAAATTCCAGCAAAAGACTCCTAGAGTTAATAAACAAATTCAGCAATATAGCAGGATACAAAATCAACACACAAAAAACAATAGCATTCCTATACACTGAAAACAAACTCATTGAAAAATAAATTAGACAAAAATACCATCCACAATAGCATCAAGAAAGATTAAATACTCAGAAATTAAACTAATGAAGGAAGTGAAAGATCTCTATAATGAAATGCTATGGAAAAGGAAATCAAAGAAAATGGAAATCAGAAAATGGAAAGATATCTTCTGTTCCTGGATAGGCAGAACCAATATTGTCAAAATGGCCATACTTCAAAAACTATTATACAGATTTGACACAACATCAATGAAAATAACAATAGCATCGCTCACAGAACTAGAGAAATCACTCCTAAAATTCATATGGAACCAGAAGAGACCCAGAATAACAAAAGCAATCCTGGGCAACAACAGCAAAGAGGAGGCATCACAATCCCAGGCTTCAAGTTATATTACAAAGCTACTGTGGGGGAAAAAAAAAATCACACCATGGTACTGGCACAAAACAGATACGTAAATAAAATAAAGGATGCAAAAAAAAAAAAAAGAATAGAAGATGCAGAGACTACTCCAGGCATATTTAGCCATCTCATCTTTAACAAAGGGTCCAAAACATGCTGGAAGAACAATAAAGTCTTTAACAAATGGTGCTAGGAAAACTGGCTATTGATATGCTGAACATTGAATCTAAAACCATATCTCTCACCATTGGACTAAACTAAAATCAAAATGGATCAAAGATCTAAATATTAAAATAGAAATACTTAATCTTCTGGAAGATAAAATGTAAAACTCTTGAAGACATAGGCAAGAACTTTCTGAACAGAACCCAATTGCATAAGATATAACAAAAATCTGCCGGGAATTTAGCTCAGGGGCAATGTGCCTGCCTCGCAAGCACAAGGTCCTGAGTTCGATCCCCAGTACCAGAAAATAAAAAGTCAAGATATAACAAAAATCAACAGATAATGATTATATCCAATTAGAAATCTTCTGCGCAGCAAAGGAAACAACCATCAGAGTGAAGAGACAACCTACAGAATTGGAAAAATATATATATGCCAACTATTTCTCAGAAAGAGGACCATCAAGAACATATAAAGAACTCAAAAACTTAGACTCACAAAAATAAAAGACCCAGTCAAAAAAATGGGCAACTGAAATAGTTATTTCATTGACATACAAATGACCAATAAATACATGAAAAAATGTTCAACATCGCTGGCCATTAGAGAAATGCAAATTAAAACAACACTGAGATTTCATCTTACTCCAGAAAGCATGTCTACCACCAAGAAATCAAGTAAATGCTGGTGAGGCTTCAGTGGGAAAAGACACCCTTCTACATTGTTGGTGGGAATGTAAACTAGTACAATTCGAAAATAGTACAGAGATTCCTGAAAAAGAAATTAAAATTAAAATTAAAATTTCTAGCTATTCCCTTTCAAGGTATCTTCCCAAAAGAGTTAAAGATAGCAGATTACAGAAACACATGCATACCCATGTATATAGCAGCCCAACCTATAATACCTAAGTCTTGGAAGCAGCCTATAGGCCCATCAAAAGATGAACAGTTAAAGAAAATGTGGTAGGGTCAGGGATTTAACTGAGTGGCACCACGCCTGCCTTGCAAGCGCAAGGTCCTGAGTTTGATCCCTGGTATTAAAAAAAAGAAAGAAAGAAAGAAAATGTGGTATGTATACACAATGAAGTACCACTCTACCATAAAGAAGGATAAATTTGAATCATTTTTAGGAAAAGGATACATCTTGAGACCAAAATACTACATGAAATTCATCAGATGAAGAAGGTTAAAATATCATATGGTTTCTCTTATACAAGAAACTTAAACATATAAATAATTTAAAGAGCATAATAAAGAATTATAGGAAATAGGGGGTATGAGAAGGGGATCTAGGGATGGAAAGAGAGGAAAGAATGAGAGGGACAAGAGGGGAGGGAGTTTAAAGGATTAAGATGTGATATGTACATATACCAACTCCCCATGATGAATCCCTTCATTACGTATCACAAACAGGTACTGATAAAAAAAGTTTTTAAAAAGATACAAAATCAGAAAAATGGTAAAATTAAACAAATTTATCAATCATCATATTCTGTGAAAGTAACTAAATATTCCTATTAAAAGACAAAATCAAACTGCATTGAACAAAGTCAAACTGTGGCTACTTACCAAAAAAATCTAAAAAAATAAAATACAGAAAGATCATGTGCTATTAAACACTAACAGAAAAGCGAAAATTAATATTAATTTCAAAAAAACTTTAAACCAAAAAGTTTTGCTAAGAGACACACAAGCTCACTTTATGGTCTTAGAAGGATCAATTCACTAGGAAGTCAAAACAATTCTAACTCTGTATCCCCCTAACTCCTTCAACCCATTGTTAAGTTCCTGGAGATATTAAAGTCTCAATAAAATTAGAGCCACAGTTCTCCCACTTCAATCTCTTATTCTGCTCAGTGCCAACCAGAGGGTAACCACAGATGCCTGGTGGAATTTGTTGCCTTCTTCAGCAGTAGATTTACTACTCTTTCCCTAAAAAAATGGGCTGTTCCTACAACTCCACTAAAAAGTTAATCCTATCCCCATTCTTTGATATCTGATTTCTCAACTACAAAATGTAAGGCAGATGAGTATCAATGATGCTTCCACACCCTCAAAGTTTAGAATCAAATGTGAAAACTGCCCCAGTGGTATTTCCCAAGACAAAGCAAAGTTTCTACACCGCTGTTCCAGCTATGGACTATAGTAGATATTGGGTTTTATCTAACAGAAGAAAGACAGAGAGAAAAAGACAGATGGAAGAAAAACAAGAATTTTTCAGTCGTTTCTTTCTTCGCCATTATGCTAGTCACTCCATGATAAATATTTGGAAATGACAACTTATAAAATTAAATGTCACTGAATTTACATTTCTCTAACAGACATGTTGAACATTTTCTCATGCATTCATTGGCAATTTCTATTTCTTCTGAGAATTGTCTATTCATTTCAATTGGCCATATTTTGATTGAGTCTTTTACTTGGGGGTCTAATTTTTTTTTTAATTCTGTGTATATTCTAGATATTAGTCCTCTGTCCATGGAAAAGCTGGCAAATTCATTTTCCCATTCTGTAGGTTGTCTCCTCACTATGTTAGTTGTTTCCCTTGCTGTGCAGAATCTGATATGATTCCATTCTTAGATTCTTGATGTTATTTCTCATGAAATTGGGGTTCTGTTCAGAAAGTCTTTGCTTATATCTATGTCTTCAAGAATTTTACCTATTTTATCTTCCAGAAGATTGTTTCTGCTTTAATATTTAGATTTTTGATCTATTTTGATTTAGATTCCATAAAAGAATGGCAATCATCAAGAAATCAAATAATAACAAATGCTGGAGTGGCTGTAGGGGGAAAAAAGGGGCCCTTTTATATTGTTAATGATAATGTAAACTAGTACAACTATTACGGAAACCAATATGAAAGTTCTTTAAAAGAATTGAAAACAGAAATTCCATTCAACTCAGCTATTTTACCCCTTCTAGATAACTACCTGAAAGAGTTAAGACATCATATTACAGTGATATATCCATATCCATTTTACAGCAGTAAAATTCATAATAGCTAAATCTTGGAAGTGGCCTATATGTCCAACAGATAAATGTCAACTGATAAATATGTCAACAGATAAATGGATTTTAAAATGTGGTATATACATAATGGGGTACTATTCTGCCATAAAGAAGGATAAACTTGAGTCATTTTTAGGAAAATGAATGCACCTTGAGATCATAATGTTAAATGAAATAAGTCAGACACTGAAGCTTAAGTATCACATGATTTTTCTTATAGGAGAAGCCCAAATATAAATAAATTATATAGCAAAATAAAAGATTATAGGAAATGGGGAGATAGATTTTTTGCAAAAGGGGAAGAGGCCAAGAGACAGAGGTAGTGAGAGGGGAAAGGGATTTTAAAAATTAAAATGTGAAATGTTATGTACATGTCCTGGCTCTGCACAATGAATAAGGAATGTGATCATTGTGTGCTACAAATATAAACTAACAAACTAAAAAAATTTTTAAATGTCACTAAATTCTATTAAATCAAAGACCTGCCCCCCCTATATAGATTCAATGCAATCCCAATTGAAATCCCAGCAGCATACTTCACGGACCTTGAAAAAACAATCCAAAAATTCGTTTGGAACAAGAAGAGACCTAGAATAGCAAAAGCAATTCTAGGCAACAGAGAATGGCTGGGGGTATCATAAGCCCCAACTTAAAACTACACTACAAAGCTACTGTGATAAAAACAACATGGTACTGGCAAAGAAACAGACCCGCGGACCAGTGGAACCGATTAGAAGATGCAGAAACAACTTCAGACACACTCAGCCACCTCATCTTCGATAAAGGAGTCAAACACCCTCACTGGAGGAAAGATAGCTTCTTTAATAAATGGTGCTGGAAAAATTGGGTTTTATCTTGCCAAAGATTAAAACTAGACCTATATCTCTCACCATGAACTAAACTAAAATCAAAATGGATTAAAGATCTCAATATTAAAACAGAAACGCTGAACCAGCTGGAACAGAGGTTAGGTAGAAC
>NW_004624731.1:23612280-23623713 GCF_000247695.1 Heterocephalus glaber | reverse complement strand
GGCGTGAAGGGAGGGCTAGGAATGGGGAAAAAATAAGAACCAAGATGCATTATGTAAAGGTACAATTCCCAGTGAGAAAAGTAATTGTGTTGTATACCTACAATGTACCAATAAAAGAATTTAATACCAAAAAAAAGTCTCTAATGTATCAGAGAGATAGCAACTATAAGAAATAGAAGGTAATTTTGCAATGAATAAAGTTCACGGAAAGCAGTTAGTCATTTTCTAAGAGATTATGGTGGAAATGAGAATTAGAGATAGATGAAGATAGAAAAAAGAAGCATATCATGTAAGGCCTTTCCTAAGCTGTACTAAGTAATTTTTTTTTTCCCTGAAGGTAGTGAATTCCATTAAATTATTTAAAGTAGCAAGTGACAGGACTAATCTTGTAATTTAGGAAGAACATTTTGGCAGCTGTAAAATTTTAAAATAAGAACAGGGTGGGTTTGAGACAAGATAGATGGCAGAGGGACTATTAAATCCTTGTGGAGGGCCGGGGATTTAGCTCAGTGGTTCCACTGCCCACCTTGCAAGTGCAAGGTCTGGAGTTCAATCCCCGGTACCAAAAAACAAAAACAAAAACAAAACCTTGTGAAGACTTTTAACTCTGACAGAGAGTCAGTTAGATTTTGAGGACCATTTGGAGTACCACCTCTAATTTACCTCCTTCAACTCATTTGGTATGGACTGCCTGTTATAGTTTAATTACTGTTACCCTAGATATGACACTTGTCACTTCTTATTTTATTAAAAATATTTGAAAACGTTTGTTTCTGACTAAGAACTATACTGAACAAGCCCCTCCCACTATCAATCAGTAGTTTGAAAAAAAAAAAAAAAACTATGTTCCTAGACAAGACATATGAAATGACTGTTCTCGTATGTTAAACAACAAAAAGTGTAGAATAATGACCTTGGAGAAACAAATGAAGTAAGCCCTACAATCACCAAAATTTCTTCCATGATGCACTCTCTAAATAACAGTGAAGGAAGGACAGCAGTCTTGCTAACCTTCAAAGACAAAGGTCAGAGATGAAGAATACTGATACTACTAAAAGTGATAAAGTAGACTACTACGAGAGAGAAGGGCACTCGCCAGAGAAAAATATCCAGAAATCTGTACAGAAACTTGAGTCTTTCAGCAGACACTATATAGTGAGCAAAAAGAAAAAATCCAAAAAGCTTCACACACAACTACTACTAGGAAAAGAACGATAACCAGCCAGTTGTGAGCTGAACAACTACTACAGATCACCCAAGTCTGGGAGACATTCTAGTTCTGATCTGAAGAATAGAAATCTTGCAGCATTCAGTGGAGATCTCAGAAACACTGCTTGTTAGATGTAAAGTTAGTCTAGCCCTAAAACACTATTTTACACTGCCTTGATAATTAAAAACAATCTTCATATTAACCATGAAAATGTAGAAACTGAAATTAAAAACACCACCGTTTATGATGGCTCCAAATAAAATGAAATATTTAAGTATAAATCTAACAAAATGTATTAGCTTTAGTACCTGAGAATTATAAAATTCTGAAAAAATAAATCAAAGACATAAAGATGAGTCATACTGTGTTCCTGAATTTGAAGACTCAATATAATAACAATGTCAATTCCCCTCAAATTGTATTACAGATTTAATGCAATTCCCGTCAAAGTCCTAACAAAAATTTTAGAGATACAGATAAGCTTATTCTAAAATTTATATGGAAAGGCACTGGACAAATATGAAGAAGAATAATAAGGTAGGAGGAATTACTGTACCCAATATTAGGATTGAGAGTTGCCAAGATGACCCCCAGATTTGATGATGTGCCAAGGTGAGTACAGGACTCTGCATATGGTCATACTCAAGACTATGATTACAGCCTTAGGATGCAAAGCGAAATCAGCAAAGGGAAAGGATACATGGGGGAAAATTTGGAGGCAGCGAGACAAGCCTCCAAAAATCTCCCACTGGAGTCACAGGACACAGCTAATTCCTCCAGCATCTAGTTCTGATTATATATGTGAAATGTTATCTACCAAGGAATCTCAAAAGAGTCTCAGCATCCAGGATTTTTTCTGGGAGCCAGCCACATAGACATACTCTGAGTAGCACTTACCAAAGTTCCAGACACCCAGAAGAAAAGCAGATATTCAGCATAAACCATTATTCTTTATACAAATGGTTTAGCCACAGCAAGCCACTATTATCAGCTAGGAAATGATCATCTGAAATCCTAGTTCTCAGACACAACGTAAGGGCCAACCTTACAGCCCAGGGCCACACAAAACATTCTAAGGATAACAATGATAGATCTATGATATTAATTCTTATTTTGCATATGATCTAGCCTCATCACCATATTATTACATTAACCAAGACACTGCAATATTGGCAGAAGGACAGATACATAAATAAATGGAACAGAATTTTAAAAACATAAATTGACTCATACAAATATGCCCAACTAATTTTTGTCAAAGGTACAAAAACCAGCCAGTGGAGGGACAAATGGAGCCAGAACAATTGGACATGATTATACAAAAAGATGAACTTTCACCTAAACTTCACACCCAATACAAAATTTAACTCAAAACAAGTCTTTGACTCATATGTAAAATATGCAACTAAAATTTTTACTTAAAAAATCACAAGAAAAGTCTTTGGAATATAAGCCCATGCAAAGAGTTATTAGACTTACCACCAAAAGTATAATCTATAACATAAAAATTGATAAATTGGACCACTTCAAATTTTAAAACTTTTTCCCTGTAAAAACTCTGATAGAGGATTTTTAAAAAATAAGCCAAAAACTGATAATTTCGTAAGGTGTTATGCTTTGGGTCTAGATGTCCCACAAAGCCTCATGTGGTCATAGGATTGATCTAGAGTGTGTGAAACTGGAATTGATTCATAATGCAATGCTAGGCTCAAGGGCACTAGGATTAAGGGTGTAAGTGCTATCTGCCCTAAGCAGTCTGAATAAAATAAAAGGGGCAGAGAGATGCTGTTAACTCTCTTGTTACCTTTGCCTGGTGTGCGCCATGTTGTTTCTGCTCTGCCATGCCTTTGTCATCCCTGCCTTGGAGTTGGTTAATTATGGACTAAAACCTCTATGAACTGTAAGCCAAATGAACCCCTTCCCTTCTACCTTTGGGCGTCGGGTATTTTGTCTCGGCAACGAGAGAGAGAAAGGTAACTAACACACTAGCCATTAAGGAAATACAAATGAGGGCTGGGGATTTAGCTCAGTGGTTCCGCTACCTGCCTCGCAAGTGCAAGGTCCTGAGTTCGATCCCTGGTACCAAAAAAAAAATAAAGAAAATACAAATGAAAGCCACAATGGGACAGCACTATGCATCTATCAGAATGGCTAAAAAAAAAATTGTGATAACATCAAATATTGGTGAGAATGTGGAACAAGTGGATCACTGGGTCACCTATACACTGTTGGTAGTACAGCCACTCTGGAAAAGTGGTGACAATTTCTTACAAAACTACATATGCATCCACCCTGTGACCCAGCAACTGCACTCAGGCTTTTATCACAGAGAAAAGGAAACTATGTTCACACAAAAAACTGAACACAAGTGTTTGCAGTAGCTTTATTTGTAATTACCAACATCTAGAAGTAACTAAAACATCTTTCAGCAGATGAAGTTACTCGAACTGTAGTAATACATAACACAGAGTGCTACTTAGCAACCCCCCCCCGAAAAAAAAAACTTTTGATGTGCACAACAACCTGAATAAATTTCATGGGAAATATGTTGACTGAAAAACCCACTGTCGTTATAAAATGGTAGCATAAGAGCTTCTTATATCTGAACTATTCCCTTACCTTGATTGTCTTGGTGGTCACATAAACCTACATATGTAGCAAAATTGCATGAAACTAAATGCACACACAAATACACGTAAAACTGGTGAGATCTAAATAAAATTGGTGGGTTGTATCCATGTAAAGCTCCTGATCATGGTATTTTAAGTGGTGCAAGATGTTAGGATTAGAGGACATGAGGTGAAGGGTACAGAAGATCTCTCCGTATTATTATACTTACTTTTAAGTGCATGTGAATGTAGAATCACCGCAAACTGAATATTTTTAAGAGCTTCAAAATAATCAAATTGATATATAAGTGAATTAACTCTCTTCCAGAAGAAAACACTCTATTAAAGAGAATAAGAAAATCTAGAGTCACAATGGCATAGCATCCATTATGGACAACATATATTAAAAATTACCTAGGCCTGTAGAGAAGCAGGAAAATATGGAGTTGTTTGTTTGGTACTGGGGATCAAATTCAGGACCTTGCACTTGTGAGGCAGGTGGTGGCACCACTGAGCTAAATCCCCAGCCCTAGAAAATGAAATCCATAATTAAGAAAAAATTCAGTCAGTAGAAATTGACCTGGAAATTATTGGGATGACTAAATTAGTAGACAAAGGCTTTATAAAGACTTTTATGAATGTGATTTAAAGGAAAATGTTAAGTTAATTAAAGTAAAACAGGATATGTCAAAGTAGAAAATTGAAAACAACCAAAAAAGTTTCATAGAACTAATTATAATATCTAAAATTTTTTTAAATTAAATGAACAGACTTCATAGCAAATTACTCTTTATAAAAGACAATTAAACTTGATGACAGGAAATAAAAATGATCCTAAGCAAAACTGAGAGAAATTGAGAGAAAAATTGCTAAGTAAAAGAGTCTCAGTAGGCCGGAGATTTAGCTCAGTGGTTCCACCGCCTGCCTTGCAAGTGCAAGGTCCCGAGTTCGATCCCCAGTACCGCCCCCCCCCCAAAATCTCAATGGACTATGAGATAATGTCAACTATCTACCATATGTGTAACCAGGAAAGAAAGAGATATTGATGCAGAAAAAATTTTTTTCAAGATAGATAATTGGAATTTTACTTTCTCAAATTCAATGATACATAAACCCTTAGATCCAAAAAGTTCAATGACGCAAAATAGGATAAGAAAATAAAAGCACATCATAATCAGATTTCTTGAAACCAGTGATAAAATTTTAAACACATGCAGAAAAAAAATTGTACAATATTCAGGGTCAGTAATAATAAACACTGGCTTCTCAAAAGAAAGAACACAAACCAGAAGACAATAGACTGATTAACATCTTATACTGAAAGAAAATGGTTATCTAGAATTTCATATGCAACAAAAGTAAAGATCAAAAATGAAGGCAAAATAAATATATTTTCAAAAACACAAAATCAGAAAGAAGCCAGGCACAGTAACACATACCTGTAATCCTGGCTACTGAGGAGGCCAGGGAAGAGGATCACAAGTGTGAGGCCAGCTTGGGCAACTTAGAAAGACCCTGTCTCAAAAAATAAAAAGAGCTGGGGTGTGGCTAAGTGGTAAAGTGACATGGGGTTCAATCCCCAGTATAAGAAAGAAAAAAAGAAAGAGAGAGAGAGAGAGAGAAAGAAAGAAAGAAAGAAAGAAAGAAAGAAAGAAAGAAAGAAAGAAAGAAAGAAAGAAAGAAAAGACAACGGAAGGAAGGGAGGGAGGGAGAAAGAGAGCAAGAGAAAGATAGAAGGGCAGAGTGAATTAATTAGCAACATTCCAGTTCCTAAAACTCTGCCATGCCACAACAAATATTTTATTGTATTTTGCTATACTGAAAGCTACATATCTGTGCGGGACTTAGTTGAGTGATCTGTCCAGATCTTCCTATTCCTTGTGCATCAATGCATTCCCTTGACAGTGTTCACTCACAGATCTATCTTCATATACGTGGCTTCTCTTACATTGCTGGCTCATGGGCAGAGATGGTGAGAAAGCCAGCCTTAGCCAGGACTGAGCTTGTGATGTAAGTGTGGGACGTTTAAAACATATCCATGGATTCTTTGAAATACCTACAATCCAAATGTGAAGCTCACTTCCTTCCCTCTTCAATATGGGCTGGTGACTCACATCTAGCACAAAGAAGGCTGGGGTGTAGCTCAGTTGCAGAGCACTTGCCCAGCATGGGGGCTCTATGTTTGATCCCCAGCACCAGAAATGATAGTGCATGACTGGTAATGGAAAAAGCACTAGAGATGGTAGCTGGTCCTCTTTCTCAGAACACTCACACTTACTATCCACTCATTATGCTGTGAGAAAGCCAAGAATTACATAGAAAAGCCATGTGCAGGTGTTCTGGTCACAGACACAGATAAGGCAACATGAAATAGTTAGCATCAACACCTACACCTGACAGCAAAGAGATTTCAGATGATTCCAATTTCCCAGCCTTCACGCTATCCCACATAAGCCCTACTGAATTTATGAACAAAATTAATATTGTTATTTTAAGCCTTTATGTTTGGGGGAATTTCTTATGCAGGTATACAATGGAATATACAATGTGTATTTTCTGTGTGAAAATTCACTGAGCTATATAATATGATACATCTATTTTTCCTTGTGTACATTATGATTAGGTTTGAGTAAAGGTCTGAAATATCACATCACAAAGATAAGCTCAGGTCCCAATAAATTTTTAAACAGATTTTATTGAGAAGCTTTATATAAATTACACATTAAGTATCTTCCCTAATACTCTTTCTCATAATTACATAATACAAAGAAAGTGTAACGTATTTTTCACCACACTTCACACAGTCACTTTCTCATTGTTGGGACAAAATACTTGACACTCACAACCTGAAGGAGGAGAGTATTTTGGCCCACAGTTTCAGAACTTGCATTCCGTGACCGGTAGACTCAAACACAGAAGGTATGGTGGATGGGACTGCATGGAGGAAAGCTGCTCACATCATGGTGGCCAGGAGGCAAAGCAAGAATGAAGGAGCCAGGAAGAGATACACCCTTCCAGGTCACACCCACAATGATTGCCTCTAACCAGGTCCCATCTCCTAACAGCACACTCAGGGACTACCTCATTAATGGATAAATCCACTCATTAGCACCTCCATGATCCAATCACCTTCCAAAACCCCAACCTCAGAAGATATGAGGCTTTGGTGGGGAAACCCATGATCTAAAGCATAACAGATGGTTTCTAAGAGCCATCAGTTTGCCCTCACACACTGCCCAATTCCCTTCACTTATTGGCAGAAATGTTAAAAAGAAAAAAAGGAAGCATTGCTTAGCTGACGTTTGCACAACACTATTTCCTCTTCTATTAACAAGACCTCATTGCCCTTTGGAAAACTACTTCCTCTTTATCAGTCAGAGCTGACATCTGATTTTTCAGCATTTCTTTTTATTCTATTATGCCTCACAAAAGTAATAAAAATGTATTATTTTACTTAAGTTAGAAATAATTTGCCTCAAATTTTTGCAGCCAAAGGACAATCAGTGATACATATATCTAGTGCTAGCACATCTGACAAATAGTTGGTGATAAATAAGTATTAAATGAAATGTTCATAAAATCAAGAACTGATTTTTGACAAAGACAATCCAGTGGGGGAGGGGAATGTTGGTGGAATAATTCAGTATCTATATGCAACAAATATGATCTAGGCTTTAAATCATAAACAGAAATTAATACCACAATGTGTATCATAAACCTAAATGTACATCCTGAAACTGTAAATCATTTGGAAGAAACCACTGGAAAGTCACTATAACCCTAGGGTAGGCAAACATTTCTTAGAAACAAAAATACGGTCAACAGAAGAGTAAGTAGGACTTTATTAAAATTTGAAACACATTAAGACAATGAAAAGACAAGAACATAGTGGGTGAAAATATTTGCAAAGTACATACCTGACAAAGGTTTTGTATTTAGAATATACTTTTTAAAACTTTCAAATCTTAAATTAAGAAATCCACTTTTTTTATTGGAAACAAGTATCTGACTAGGCTTTTCACCAAAAAGATAGACAGATGGCAAATAAGCACATGAAAAGAGCCTCAACATCATCTGTTATTAGGAAAATGCAAATTAAAACTATAAGAAAGAGTTCTGGGAAGATTTCGGAATGGTCAACAGCAGAGAAACAGCCTCTCTAATATTTGGAATCCAAACCCTGGAACACAGCAACATGAGGAAGAGAAGGAGGAGGGAAGTGGGTCCATAGGACCCAGCAAGGATCTGAAGCAAGAATTAGAGCACATGGGGAGACCGAAGAGAGGGACCACACACAGAAGAGGGAACTGGTAAGCAGCGCTTTCTCCCTGAGCCCCAGCTCACAGCATGGGAAGGGTAGTTCAAATCTGCAGATGCACGGTGACTATTGGTGACCCCAGAGGCCCTCATGGAGAAACACACCAATGGAAAAGAGCAGTGGGTACTGTAGACTGCAGTGGCTGGTGGGTTATCCCAGACACTCCACTCTTAGGAAACGGCAATTGGGCAATAGCCATTTTGGAAGTGGCCAACTAAAATTAGAACTCAAGCAGCTGTGGGTTGGCTCCTTGTAGTGGCTCCAAGCGTTAGGGTGAGACATGGCTCAGTTCAAGCTGGCAGGAGGTCAGGGAGCCAAGTTCAAGCCAGCAGGAGGCACTCGGAATGTTGTGGGCTCAGGTCCCTGCCTCACAGCCAGAAACCAGGAGCACCCTGAACTTCAATGGAACTAAAGGCCCAGATATGTTGCAATTATCCACCACTTCCATAATTCTACTCCTGGCTTTCTGGGACCAATCAACACGGATCTGGGCTCCGTCTAGCCCTGCATCAACCAGTGAGAGCAGGGACATGCCCTTAAGTGGACTTTTTCTATTTCTCTTCCTTCTTTGGTTTTTCTTTTTTTTCTATTTTTTTCTCTTTTTCTTGATTTTTTTATATGAATGAGAACATTGCTTCTAGTGTTGTTGTTGTTGATTTCTTTTATTCTTGTTTCTGTTTCTTTTTTCTTTCCCTCCTGTCTTCTTCACTAATTCCCAAAGATTGTATAATCTTCCTTTGTCCTCTAGCCTTGCTTCTAATCATTTTCTCTTCTGTTTCTCTATTTTTTTCCCTTAAACTCTTTTAAATTTTCTTCCTGATGGTAAAATAGCCATATTGACGGGATATTTACTGTACACAATTTTTGGTCTGTTTTAGAGGGTTTTTTTTTTTTTTTTGGTACTGGGGATTGAATTTAGGACCTTGTGCTTTCGAGGCAGGTGGTGGCACCACTGAGCTAAATCCTCAGTCCTAGATTTTCTTATGTAACTACAAACCTTGTTCACACAGTTAAAGGTGGTAAGTTAATAGTTACCGCAGTTTCTCATTTTGTAGGGAGTGTTTGATGCTATTGTTATTGCTGTTGTACTACTTTAGCCAAGGTGACGTAACTGTTCTAATCAGTTGTTCTTCCTGGTATGCCAAGACTGAGACTGCCTAAGGGTCATATACAATACTGTAGTCCAGTGCCAAGGAATCAGTGACTACGCCAAGTAGGCAGCAATTTCTCATCCCTAATAAATTGAAGGAGTAGAACTTGCAACAGACTCAAAACGCAAAACCGGCTACACCTGGAAGACATCTCTGAGAAGCAGTCATCTCCTAAGGGTTCTCAATACTAGCAATAAAGATACCTACCATAAAAAATTTACAAGCATCAATGCATGAAGTAAACCTTTTTAAAAAACAGAAAATGAGAAGATACAGAAGAACGATGCAACCCCAGACTTCCAGCTCTCCAAAGGTAAACCCAGGGGCAATGTGGAACAAGTAGAAAGCCCCCCAACCTGGACTCTCTGAAGTGGTAACATTGGAAGTAACAAAATAGATAAATGAAGCTCTAGAAAAAAAATAAATCAAAAATAATTTCTCAGGGCTGGGGATTTAGCTCAGTGGTTCTGGTGTCTGGCTCACAAGCGCAAGGTCCTGAGTTCGATCCCCGGTACCAAAAAAAACCAGAAATAATTTCTCAGATAACTTCAGAGATGGTGACCATAATGAAGGGCATGATTAGTGAATCTGGAGAAAAACAACGGGGATCTCATCTTATTAAAAAGCTTCTGCACAACAAAAGGAACCACTAACAGAGTGGGGGAAAATGTTTGCCAAAAAAACAAAGGACTAATATTTAGAATATCTGAAGAACTCAAAAAATTCAGACCCCCCAAATTTAAAGACCCAATCCAAAAATGAGCATCTGAAATGAATAGACACTTCTCAGATGAAGAAGTAGAAATGGCAAATAAATATATGAATGTTCAACATCAGTGGTCATTTGAGAGATGCAAATGAAAACAACGCTGAGATTCCACCTCACTCCAGAAAGAATGGCTGCTATCAGGAAATCAACCAATAACAAATGCTGGCAGGGCTGTGGGGAAAGAGGAACCTTTCTCCACTGTTGATGGGAGTGTAGACTGGTGCAACCAGTGTAGAAATCAGTGTGGAGATACCTCAAAAAACTAAACTTAGAGATTCCATTTGACCCAGCTATTCCCCTTCTTGGCATTTTTCTGAAAGAATTAAAAGCATCATACACAGAAATATATGCACACCCATGTTTATAGCAGCATGGTTTGTAATAGCTAAATCTTAGAAAGAGCCCAAATGCCCATCAACCAATGAATGGCTTAAGATAATGTGGTTTTTCTATACAATGGAGTACTACTGTGCCATAAAGAAGGATAATCTTGAGACTTTTCTAGCTAAATGGAGACACTTTAAGACCACACTCTTAAGTGAAATATACCAGATTCACATATTCAAATATTGCATGGTTTCTCGGGTGTGAGAAACCAAAATCATAAATAAGGACGAAAATGTATAATAGATTGTTATGGCTTGTGTCTAGGTGTCCCTCCAAAGCTTCATGCAGTCTCTTCCAGAGTCTGGAATGTGTGATGCTGGGATTAAGGGCATGTGATTACTAAAACACTACAGGAGAGTGATTGCTTTGGCACTGCCCTAATCCCAGTAGTCTGAATAAAATAAAAAGAGCAGAAAGACATTGTTAAGGTCTCATGTTTTTTTGATATTTCTGGTCACCATGAACTATTGTCCCTCTGCCATCCTGCCTTGGCGCTAGCCAATTATGGACTGAAACCTATATGAACTGTTAGCCAATTAAACCCCTTTCCTTCTAACCTTGGGTGTTAGGTATTTGTCTCGGCAATGAGAGAAAAGTAACTAATGGGGCTGGAGATGTAGCTCAGTGGCACCGCACCTGCCTCACAAGCACAAGGTCATGGGTTCAATTCCTGGTACCAAAAAAAAAGTAACTAATACATAGATATTGTGAAATAGGAAGAAAATGTTCAAATAGGAATGGGAACTAGGGAGCAGGGAGGGGAAAAGGAAGGAAAGAAGGGAAAAGGAAAAAAGAGAATAGAAGGAAAAATGGAAACAAAGCTTTTGTAAATAAGGAAGGGAAGAGGGGTACAAAGGAGGGGAGGGAAATGGGAAAAAAAGAAGAATCAAGATATATTAGGTAGGGCCAGGGATTGAGCTCAGTGGTTCCTGGCCCCTGCTGCACAAGCACAAGTACCCAAATTCGATCCCCGGTACCAAAAAAAAAAA
>NW_004624731.1:23565145-23597914 GCF_000247695.1 Heterocephalus glaber | reverse complement strand
AAGCGCAGGGTGCCACGTTCAATCCCCACTACCAAAAAAAAAAAAAAAAGTTCTTGGGTACATTTCTCTTTTTTAATAGAATACAGATTATAAGTTAATCTGTTAAAATAGGTTTTTAACTCCTAAGTGATATCAATTTTTTAAATGTTTTACTTGAAATTCATAGTACATGATTTATATAGATGGATACCTTTTCTAGGAAAGAGAATGCAAACAGTCCTATTCCTTAGTTAAGAATATAAAGAGTGATATGTCTTGGGCCGGGGATTTAGCTCAGTGGGCAAGCACAGTTCAATCCCCAGTACCAAAAAAAAAAAAAAAAAAAGAGTGATATGTCTTAAAATAAGGTGTTATAATTTTTTGCTACACTTTGTCACTTAATTTGCAGATACTTGTTGGAAGGTGCCACGTTATTTAGCAAAGAGGAACATCATTATTCTGCAGCTTTCCAGATTGACGGACATTGGATGCACTATGATGGCCTCAGAAATGTGAATTTAATTTTGTTAAATAAACCCCCAGAGTTTCTCCTCTTGTCATCATTGGTTTATATTCGAGCAACAGAGAAATAAATAGAGACTGGTGCTAAATTAAATTGTTTTCCCGCCTGCCCATGCTCCTCCGAGTTGAAGGGCTTTTATTTTGTGTATACTTGGTATCCAAGGAAAGAGTTCAACTATACTAGTTTCAGAGGTGTATTTCCCAGTGTTTAGCTCCAGGTAAATGTTTTATATCAAAGATCTATGCAAAAAAAATTTGTATTTCTTTTTTTATATTTCCTGGGTTATTTTTATACAAGCATATTTTATGTTAAATAAAATATATCTGTAGTCTTTATATTTTTTAAATATGTACTGCAGAAGTTTTTACGGTTGTATCCTTAAATCTAAGAAAATACTTTGTCACTTGAATTCTAAATTTTTCTTTTTGATATCTAAGTAAAACCTGGGTAAAAGTCAGTATTTTAATTTATATAAATTTAAAAGTTTGAAATATATCTTGACTATATTTCTTTGCCTTACCTCAACTGTAATCCAAAGTGCACTATTGGGATTTAGTATGGATTTGAATGTACAATTTATGGACTTAGTTAATTTTACCTATTACTTTGCCTAATTTCCTTGCTCCAACTTTTTAAAAATAGTCATGTGAGAATTTTTTTGTCTGGGCTTAAATGATTTCTTTATAATGGTAAATTACTGTAAGTACTTGCTAAACTATTGTAAACCTGCCAGTGGATTTCCAAGTGTTAAGTAAGCTTCCAAACTTAAAGTTATTGTTCAAAATAAATTACATAACTACCCTAAATATTAACCTCATAATTAAATGTAATAGAAATTCTCCAATTAAGTCATTTTACAGGGGCCAGGGATTTAGCTCAGTGATTCCGACGCCTGCCTCGGCAGCACGAGGTTCCAAGTTCAATCCCCGGTACAAAAAAAAAAGTCATTTTACAGAAAAACCAACTATTAAAAATAATATTCAACTGGATGCTTCCTAACGTTGGGCTAACAAAAATATATGAGCAAGTGTCCGACTACTGAACTACATCCCCAGCCCATATCTCTTTACCTATTTAAGTATTACATTGGCACAGAAGAAAAAATTAATTTTTAGAGTAAAACTTGCTGGCTCTTGTAGGTAGTAATTGGTAGCATGAAGTTTTTATTTGCAGTTAAATCACTAGAATTTTATAGTGATCAGAATATTTTTTATAAGGACCCCAAGATTGCTTTTCGTTTTAAAGGAAAACATTGAAAATTCTCAAGGGAAAACACTTTTTGGAACTTATACCCGTTCGTTTTAGTGTTTACATTTCAACACAGTCTGCTTTAGGTGTAGGGTTGAGATTAGGTGCAATATATTTGAAGACGTCTAAATGACTACTCAGTTCACTGCCTATACCAAATTGCTAAGGTTTCATTCAATAAATTAAATCTTACATTGCCTTGGTGCCGAGTTGAGATAACTTTCTATAGAATAGATGAGTGTGGGTGAAACATTACTGAGAATTCCTCCCTCTGAGTGAATACCATGAGAAGTACTTTTATACCTAAGATAAAATGTGATTTATTTTACAAAAAAAAAAAAAATCCCAGCATTTATTTAAATAGTCCCCCAAATACAAAAAATAGCATTTGGTTTACAGTAAACTTAATCTGTAAAATATTACTGTATTGCATGAGTCAAAATATATAAGAACACAAATACTAGAGCATATATAAGTGAAATAATTAGCAAATTATTAGTTATTCCCAATGCAGGTTTATTCTTTTAAGAATTGCACTTTACTTGGAATATTAGTTTATCACAAAACAGTGACTTAACCTACCTCACAGGGCTGTTGTGGGGATTATAATGTTTGTTATAAATCTTGACTACCTTGAACATGCTAATAAACCTATTTTTCTACCTCTTGTATGTACAGGCAGTCTCTCAGATTCTCTCTTGGACTTTCTAGATATTTTAGAAAATAGGTAGTAGCTCATCACTATTGTACTTAACGTGTAATGGGAAATAAATGTCTTTCTTGTGGTGTTAGTGGCTAATTGGTAGCAAGAAAAAGTTATCCCAGGGTAACCATGCAATGAATAGAGTCAAAAAGAATGAACTGGTTGGGCATGGTTGCACAGCCCTGAAATCCCAGCACTCTGGAAGGCTAAGGCAGGAGGATCACAAGTTGAAGCCCAACCCAGGCAATTTATCGACTTAGTGAGATCTTGTCTTAAAACAAAGGTCTGAGGATGTAGCTCAGTGCAAAAGGCCCTGGATTCAGTCACCAGCACCATAAGAAAGAAGGGTTGGGAGGAGATACGAAGGAAGAAAGAACTAAACTGGACTATAAAATGTCAAGTTGAGGGTGTGGAAATTTCTTGTAATTCCAAACATCCTTGAAGAAATCAAAATAACCTGGGGAAAAGGGAGCAAAAGATTTGAGGGAATAATCAGACTATGTTTTTAATGAAAGTACCACAAACCACTATTACATTTATAGAAGAGCAAAAATAATTTTAAAACTTTGGTCATGATCAGCAGGAATAAAGGACAAAGCAAATTTAAGAAGGAATCTACAACTTCTCTTCAACAAAGAAACCTTTTTTTTTCAATTTGTGTGAATAATTTTACTGTTATTTCTTTAAAGTAACTTTTCATTATAAATGATTTGGTTTAATATCTGAGGCACTGTCATTTGATCTGATCCAATAAACGAGGAAGAGAAACTTATGCCCTGAGTAAATAATAGTTAATCTCATCTTCTATTTCATTCTTGGACTTTAAGCAAACTAAGCAAATAATTACTATGAAACATGAATAAAAGCTGCCCATGTTGAACATGCTAAATTAATGATACATAATTCATTGAAAATAAGTACAAGTAGGAAGGGAAAGCGATTCATGTAAAATGACTGTAAATAGTATTACTGAACTACAGCCCAAATATTTGTATTCATTCATCTTCGTCAATTAATGTTCTACCCTAAAATTGCATAGGTTTTAAAGTTCATCTTATTTTGGCAGTCATACAAAGGCCTTAAATGTAATATTTGCTATCAGGGTCTTCCATCCCACCTAACTGGTCCAGGTTGCAGCTTCAGGTCCCCTGGTCAGCCTCGTTCCTATGATTTAAAGGAGGATGTCCTGTCCAAAATTCATGTTGAACTTAATCCCCATGGTGGTGGTGTTGAAACGTGGATCTTTCCAGAAGTGACTGAGCCAACAGTGCCCTGATAAAAGAGCTTGAAGGAATGAATTGAGCCTTTCTGCCCTTGTGCCTTCCACCATGTGGGGACACAGAAATAAGGCCCTTAGAGGATACTGGCTTATTGACCTTAGACTTCCAAGCTTGCGGAACTGTAAGGAATAAGTTTCTGTTCAGTATCAAGGGGCCTTGTCAGAGCAACACAAACAAAGACACTCCTGTAACTTCAAATTTAATTTGGTCCCAGGAACAGCATAACCTTTTTCCCCTCCTTTGGGAAACGTATCAAGAGTAAGTTAGTAGGGAAGCCTCTACGTGGATGATTTACTTGCTGATATCTACCTGAAGATGTGTATTAGATTATTTACTTCCCAATAAGAATGGGTTCCATAGTCTATCCACAGTTTCTCAGTAAGGTGTTCTGAAAGGATCAAGAAAATAGTGCTTAAAAATGAAAAACAGCTGCTTTGGCAGGGCCTCAGATCAGATGTAGAGCAGGAGTTTTGGAAGAAAATTAGCTGGGTAGATAAGTCAGCAAGTCAGAAACTTGCTGCTTGTGTGGCTGGTTCTATTTTCACTACTTGTTTTGCCTTGGAATTTTGTAAGTCTTTTTTTTTTTTTTGGTACTGAGGATCGAACTCAGGACCTTTCGTTTGCACAGCAGGTGGCAAAACCACTGAGCTAAATCCCCAGCCCTGAAAGTCATTTTTAATAGAATAATATGTAAATAAGTAAATACAAAAACATAAGAAAATAAAGATTATCTATGATTTCTCTGCCCAGTGATAATCATTGGTTCCTGCTGGTAACACCTCTTTAAAACATCTGGCCTGGCTGTATAGTACAGAACAAACCAAGAACCAAGGACTTACGGCTTTGAAAGAAGTACATGCTCCTGGGAGCCAGCGTAGTGGTGACCATGGTAATGATCATGAAAAAACTACAGCAGGACAGTGAGGTTCCGAAAACAGCTGTAGCTGCGTGTACAGTTCAGTGGAAGATCACAGGCTATGTGTAAGGCCCTGGGTTCTATCCTCAGCACCGCAAAAAAGGAAAAGCTACTGTCGCCTGTCTAGGTACGGGGCTTCCGTAACATTCATCTTCTCAAACCTTCAAGAACTCATTTTATTTTATGAAAGGTGTCATTCCTTTATACTTCTCTATCTACATTTCAATCGTAGTATCCAAATGCTAGAGTTGGGAAGCAATACTGTAATGGTATAAATAGTCAGAAGTGAATATAGGCAAACAGATTTCCTGTGACTCTACCATAGGCATATAACAAAGATTAAAATACGTTGAACATAATTAGCTTTAAAAAAAAAAAAAAAAAGGTAGGTTGGCTGAGGGAGTTTTTGAAGAGGAAGAAATAGGCACAGTACATACTTCTGCAACCTGGGCATGGTGGCAGATGCCTATAATCCCAGCACTCTGGGAGATGGAGGCTGGAGGATCACAAATTCCATCCCAGACTGAGCAACGAAGTAACTTAATGAGATCCTGACTCAAAAAATTTATTTATTTCTTTTTGTTTTTGTTTTGTTTTGTTTTGGGTACGAGCGATCGAACTCAGGCACTTGCGCTTGCAAGGCAGATGGCGGCACCACTGAGCTAAATCCCAGGTCCTCAAAATTTTTAAAAGGACTGGGAATGTAACTCATTGTGAAGGCCCTAGTTCCAATCCCCAGTACAGAAAAAAAAAAATTTCTGTGTACTCAAAGGTGGGAATTTGAGGGCAATAGGAAAGGAGAAGATGGGAGAAGAAAGGAAAAACAACAGATCTGACCTGTGCCCCAGTCAAAAAGAAACCTTGGTAAGGGATGGAGAAAATGGCTGGATAGCTGAGAAAATATTTACCCAAGCTGGTAAATTTGATTTGGAGGCTCCAAGATAGAACAAGGTAATATCGAACATTATTTCCTCTGCGTCATTCACCTAGTGCGTACTTATTTTTGAGTATCTACTATCTGCAATTTGAATTAGACGTGCTGTCTGCCCTGGAGATGTGCACATGGGGGGGGGGGCGTAAATCAGAGACTCCTGCACCGAGGGAAGCAGGCAGCTTTGGTGAGGGGCTCTGAGACCGGCTGTTCGCCGCTGCTGCCCAGCATTGCCTGGGAAGGCGCGTGGAAGAAAGAGACTATCGATCATTCAGCTTGTGATTTTTAGAGCAATTATAAGGTCCTATTGCCTCACTCTACCTCCAAAGCCCAGCTACCTTTAATTTCCAATAGAACAAAGATAAAAGATCTTTCAAACACCTTCAAATTTATTGTTTTCGATTTTTATTTTTTAATCGTACGTTTGCAGAACATAGCTATCACAAACCTCGCGGGGAATTGGTACATGGACATAACACATCTCAGTTCTTTCTTTCATCCCTTCCCTCCTCTCCCTTCCCGCTCTTCTCCCCATCTCCCGGTGCCCTTCTCTTTTGCAAAAGAGCTATCTCCCCATTTCCGATGTCTATCTTTTATGTTGCTCTTTATTCTTTCGGTTTCTCGTGTAAGAGAAACCATGTGGAATTTAAGCTTCTGAAACACTTTCAAAATAAAACAATATTTATCGGGGCCGGGGATTTAGCTCAGTGGCATGGCACCTGCCTCTCAAGCCCAAGGTCCTGAGTTCGATCCCCAGTACAGCAAAAAAAAAAAAAAAAAAAAAAATTATTGTAGCTAAAGTAATCCAAAAGGATTAATAATGTCAAATTTATTCTATTTCTGATTTGTTAGAAAAAAAAGATGAATGGGAGAAGTCACCTGTTTGGGCCTTTTTTTATTCATTAAGTTTACTGATGCATTTTAGGTATACATTATGATCACATACATCACTGGGAATTCGTACCTATACATGGTATATCCTGATTCTTTTTTTCCTCTTTCCCCCTCCTTCCCTTCCATCCTTCCACTCTCCCTATTTAAAAAAAATATATTTTGTTTCCATTTTTCCTTCTTTTCTCTTTTTTTTCTGTCCCTTCTTCCCCACCCCCCACTCCCCCACTCCCCTCCCCCTTTAGACCTTTTCTTCCTATTTCACATTATCTTGGTCCTCATTTTCACTTTCAGTTTCTCACAACAGAGAAACTATTCGGTATTTACACATGTGTGTCCTATTTATTTCAATTAGTAGTATGGCCTCAATGCGCATCCATTTAGCTATAAATGTCTCTAGTTGGGCCTTCTTTAAATACTTCTGTGGATGAGTGATCAGCTGGACTTCGGGGACAGGGTTATTTCCAACTCTTTGCAGTATAGTATGTGAACACTAGGTGCCAGGCGCTCCCCAGTATGGAAGGGAAAGAACCAGAAAAGAAAATCGTATCTGAACTTTCTGGCCAGAAAGTATTAACTCATTCTGTAGTTTAGGTGAAAAGAGTAGTTTTCATTCAAATATACAGTTATGGTGCCTTTGATAAGATTGACTTCTCTTTCTGCCAACACTTCAGCTAAAATAATTGCAAGCTGACTCCCAGGGTTTCTTGACCTACTGTACTTCCTCTCCTCCTTCATAGTTTCTGGAATCTTCCCCTCTTTCTTTACCTCTTCTTTTGAGAAGCCTTAGAAACGTCTGTTCTTGGCAAGTTTATGGAAATCCCAGAAGAACTGACTCACTGTTACCTCCTTTTCACCAGGAAATACAATGCACCTTCAAGTTACAACCGGCCTCATATAGGAACAACTTGGGTTAATTAGATTAATTAGGTTAAGTCATCTGCCTCTCGCTTTAGTGTGTACCCAGGTAAACATCCAGATCTCAGTTGTACTGACTTAGTTATAACCAGCCCTAGAACTGATCGAGTTTGTAAGTCAAGGGTCCACTTTCTAAGTGACTCATGGTATGTCATCACTTTACCACTGGATTATCGAGAGAGAGAGAGAGAGAGAGAGAGAGAGAGAGAGAGAAACTATGTAGCCCATGCTGGCCTTGAACTCATGGTTCTCCTGCCTCAGCTTCCAGAGTGCTGGGCTATTATAGGCATGGGGCACCACACTGTGCCAAAACTGTTTATCCTTCTGCTGTGATCTGAGTCTTTGTACTCCCCTGCCCTCAGATTCATATTTAAAATCCTCACCCCCAGGATGATGGTATCAGGAGGTGGGGCTCTTGGGAGGTGGTTAAACCCTGGGAGAACAGCTGTTATCCATCAGATTAGTGCCTATATAAAGGAGACCCAAGAGAGCGCCCACACCCCTTCTACCGTACTGAGGACAGACAGAGAAGGCTGTATCCCTAAACCAGGAAAAGGTCCTCACCAGACACCAAATCTGCCTTCATTTTGGACTTCCCAACCTCTAAAACTGTCAGAAATAAATTTAAGTTTGCAAGCTACCCAGTTTAAGACATCATGTGACTACAGTTGGAGATGCTATATAGAGAGATAATTTCAAAGACTATTAAAATCTGGCTTTAAAATTTTTTGAGACATAATTCTCTACTGAGTGGGAAATGCCTACTCTATTAAATTGTAAGACCTTTGCCTATTTTTTTTCTTTTGTGGGGGGGTACCGGGGGTTGAACTCGGGTCCTTGCACTTTCGAGGCAGGTGGCAGAACGACTGAGCTAAATCCCCAGCCCACTAATAAGAGTTTTAAATCAGCTTTTAATGCATCCTAAAACATAAGAAACTTTATTTTTAAAATTATATTCTAAGGTTTAAGCCAAAAAACCTGAGGCCAAATGTCACCTTTCAGTAAGTTCACAAGTGGGTAGAGGTAGACTGATACAAAGAGCACCTAAGTCTTGTCTCTTGCTAAATGGTATGCACAGTGGTAGGACTTCTTGGGAAAACTGGGTGAGATGGAGCAAAATTGTATATCATCTGCCCTGGCCCAGCAATTCCACTTTAGAAAAAAAAATCCTCAAGACACAAAATGGAAAATGCACAAGACTATTAATTACAGCATTATTTGTAAAAATCACAAATGAAGGGCCGGGGATTTAGCTCAGTGGTTTTGCCGCCTGCTGCGCAAGCGCAAGGACCCGAGTTCGAGCCCTGGTACCCCCCCCCAAAAAAAATCACAAATGAAGCAAGGCAAATGTCCAGCAGCAGAGTGCTACAGCGTGCTATGGTATACACACACAATAAGCACTGTTCAACTGAATAAAGGATAAAAGTGCTCTACATATAATAATATGGAATAATTTCCAGAATATATTAAGTGAAAAGGAGTTTTAAAAAATGTTTTTGTAGTAGGCTGTATTTTCTGTAACAAAATAAGAAAGAGGTATCTTCGTTTTTTAAATGAATATGACATCTCATAGAAAGAATTACTTAGAGGAATAAACAGAGTGGAAGAGAAGGAAATACAAAATTCCCATAAATACATCTTATATGGTTTCTACTTGTCAATTATTTTATAAAATTTAAAAATGAAATCAAATTAAAAGAATATATCCTTGAAAACTGATACCTGTATTAAAATAACCTAACTATTGGGCTGGAATGTAGCTTGGCAGTAGTTTGCCTAGCATGTGTGAGGCCTTGGGTTTGATCGTCAGCACCACAAAATACTAACCACCTAATTGTTCATCACTGACCTCATTTGATTCTAAAGCCAGTGTTCTTGTTAGATATCCTTGCATGCATGGGTCTTATTATTTATAGCTATGTTAGTACTGTTTTGAAACTATAAAAATGTTGTAAGATAACACAAATACATAATTATATTCATGTCAATAGACCAAAATTTTCACACCTAGAAATAATATATTAAAATCAAATATTTAGGCAAAATCCCCCTTTCTGTTAAAATTAAAAAGGGCATTTCTTAATTCTATTGTATAAACCTTGTTTAGATCTTGACTCAAAGCAACCAATGGTAACAAGGATTATTTTTGAGAAAATTAGGGAAGTTTCAATATAGACTGGGTACTAAGTATCACAAAAGTATTAAAATTTCAAGTGTTCTATCAGTGTGGTTTATACTTTTGTTTTGTTTGTTGTTGTTTTGAGACAGAGTCTCACCATGTAGCCCAGGCTGGTCTCCCAACGTGGGATCATTTTGTCTGTCTCTCAATTGCTGGAATTACAGGCATGTAGCACAACATCTCACACTAGAATAACTTCTTTTTGAATGCATTTTTAAGTAATTTTTATTATCTAGAGTTACAGCCTCAATTATTTACTGGACATATCATAATGCTGTCTAGGATTCTCTTTAAAATGCTCAGCAAAAACATTTAAAAAAAAACACCCAGGGTAAATAAATAGAAGTAGGATTAATAAAATGTGGTTAATAGTTAAAGCTGGGTGATGTGTACATGAAGGTCTCAATTCTATTAAAAAGAAACAAAAAGGCTGGAAGCTATACCAAAGCTCACTTGAGCTGTTTTAGTACTATCTCATCATAGTATACAGTTTTACTCTCAAGTTCCAGCGTGGCACAGAAGAGCTTTTTGCATTCGTTTGAGTTCATTGCAGACTCCTACGATCCACCCACCACATTGTATATCTGCTCCATGACTGCCCCAAACAAGAGAACCATCTAGTAATTTTATGAAAGAACCCAAGAGGCGCAGATGAAGTTTTGTCAAAACAGCACATCCTTTTCACCCTTCTTGGGTGGGTGGTGGGAGGAGAAGCACTCCGAAGCAACTTTTTCCATTTCAAGTGGGATGGTAGCATCTGGCTTGTATTACTCCCTTTCACCCTTCTTCCTGTCTAGCACATATTAAGCTCTCACTACATGTCTGCTGACAGATCTTAAAATAAGTTCTGGGTAATGTACAAGCTCTCTGTCCATGCCTTGGAATAAAACAGTAGAACTTAAAAAACATTGACTTAGCCAAGAAATCTTTTTTTCCCCCCGGTACCGGGGATCGAACCCAGGACCTTGCACTTGTGAGGCAGGCGTGGCACCACTGAAATCTCCGGCCCAAGAAATCTTAATTTTAATATGTGGTTCACTTTAAATACCTAGGATATATCTAAGTTCCAATTTCAGCTCCAGGAGTTGCCCTCCTCATCAGGAATGCAGATGAGGGAAAGGTAGCTGACATTCTAGTCAGGAAATCATACTCAGGGAACCACAAGTACTTCCATTACTGATAATCTGACTGGCAGCTGAGGATTTGCTAATAAGCATATTAAATGCCAGGACTATGTATTGGGGAAGCGGTTCACAGACTAACATAGTATCAGAAATTTGCTCTTACTAGTGAAATTAGATTAGACCCATTCAGGCATGTAACTTACACCTTCCTTAAAGAATGTGCCTGGGTCTCCATTACCTGTTCTTATTCCTTTCTTCAGTATTGCTTGATACTAACCATAAAAGTAAGGGAATCTTTTGGGAGACTGCTTTGTCTGCCGGAAGGAAATCTTCCTTATAAGGATGGTTAGAGAGTCTGAAAGGACAGAAAGTTAGGGCTGCACTGAGGCTGGAAACAGCTCTTGCGCCTGTTTTGCTTAGCAAATGTCTGAATGTGCAAGTTGGCAATGAGGATATCAACGAGTGGTGACCCACACCCATCTCGACTGCCTAAGTTTCTACGAGAAAGAAACTGAGTTGAAAACGACAAACTTAACATGATTCAGTTTGCAACGATCCTTACAGGATACACATTTGAAATTTTTAATTTTATTTTAAACATTTCACATTAAATAAAATTCAACCATAACCATTACAGAGCATTACCACAATAATATACACAAAAAACTTAAAATAAAAGACAAAAGAATAGAACTTTCAACAAGTTAATTGCCATTTTACTGTGTAAACAAAAGTAAAATAAAACCCTGATGCTAAAAAGGTACATATTCAGAGGTAAAATATAGATACAAAAACATTTAAACATCAACATTACTCACTAGATCACATTCTCTGCAAGAGTACAAATATTAGTACTCTACATCTACAAAATTTCAGAATCCTGTTAAAATCAAAACCATCTCTGGTTTATGATACAGCATAATTCATAAGGCAAAAATATAGGCATTATCATCCAGTTCTTTAATTTCACTTGTATTTTAAGGCAAACTTGGAACTTTTTGCTTAGTATTTTAAAATAAATGGGACCTTACACATGATAACGTGACAAGAATTAACAATAAATTATCTCTAAATATGTAGAATATAAAAGACATATGGATAACAATTTTTCTGGCTGCAGAGATGTAAACTGGATTTTTATTTGACTCCATATTCACACTAGTAAGAAAATTTGTAAACCTATAATGTTGAAAACATGTTGTACGTATTGTATTTCTCAGTCTTCTCCAATGTGTATCAACACTGAATCAATACATTGTAATATATTTCCAGCCACAGAATTGTTGTCTAATTAAACCATGTCTAAAGTGCTGTTTACAAAGTGGGGGAAAAGTTTAAGAAGTAGAACTGGATGTTAACTTGACATGTGACATAATTTTTTAACTTTCTAACTACAGAGGTTATGGAGGTTATCACAAGTTTATTGAACTTGAAGCAATAAGTTTATTGTAGAGTCTGATTTTCCTGAAAATAAGCACTTAGGTGACAATACTAGGAATCCAACACCAAAACCCAAACCAAACACAGCATAATATATGTATGTTTCCCTCAGTGTCAGCCACAGGCTTGATACTCCAGGATATAGCTGGTTTTTTAATTTTTCCCTATACATTTGTTTTTCTTCTGGAAAATACACTGTCCAATTCGAGAAGATGTGGAGTTCTATAAACATTAGATTTTTCATAATTCTTTTTCATGCCATTAAAATCTACTTGAACACTAAATAATTGTTTAGACGTAAACTAGGTCTACTCACTTTTTATGCTGGAAATAAGGAATTAGATCCACATTTTACCATAGTTGATACTGGGGTACAGAACTCCTCCACTGTATTTTACTCTTGAGTGAAAAGAGTGTATGTATTTCTATTTCTAGCCACCACAGGATCTAACACAGTAGCTCACAGGTATAGTTGACCTTCCATATGGATCAAACTACCAAACTACACTTCAAAATCTAATGCCACCTTCCTATCACTTGATGCCACTTCCTATCATTTAATATTCATTCATATTTAAAACAATATTAGCAAAAACAAGTGGAACTCGTAAATATCCTTCAGGTTATATTAAAAATCAGTTAAACTAATATTAAATAGCTAAACATTCCTAACAGATTATGTCTTTATAACATAATTATAGGAGGTAATTATCTTGCAATTGATTTAATTTCTATTTCTCTTCCCATTATTTTCCAAAATATTTCTGGCAGTTTTAAATAGTGTTCCTATCCTTGACTGAATATGTACAATCATTTCTAATACCATTAAACCTGGGGATTTATAGTATTTCGTTCCTTTTAAATTAAGAATCATGTGGCTTTAAATTCACAATTTGTCAGCAAAATTTTCCACATAAAATTCTCACAAATGTGTCAGAGAAGGACATATAGTAAATTTATCAGCTGTCAGGTCATATTGGCAGCTCTAGCTGTTGTGAACAGTACAACAGCAGTCCTATGATAAATATATTGCTTATTTTAAAGTGTTTTTTCCTTTAACCTTCACAGGTCTTCATAATTTTTTCACTGGTACATAGCTGCTACTATTGCCCAAGATATTTCACATTTAATTTTCACTAAGATGAGCATTAGATTTTTTGAAAATGATCAATATTTGCTTTCCATAGAATTTGCCAAGCGATTATATATTTTATACTAATTTGATAGTGGAAACAACATGAGTAAAACATCATATAACAGAAACAAAATAATTTTCTATAATCTTTCAAAATCCTATCTTTTGGGAGAAGGGGATTAAAATAGTATAATAAGATGTATTTAATAATTGTGTTATGGTTTCTATCTAGATGGCCCCCCTCAAGCCTACTGTTCTCATAGGTAGGGCTTTGGGGAGGTGATTGGATCATAGAGGCTTAATACTCATGAGTCCATTGCTGAGTTTAAACTGTGATGTTGCCAGGTGAAACCTGATTGGAGGTTGTCACTGGGGGTGGCCTGGAAGGACCTATCTCCTTCCCTACTCCCTTGATCCTTCCCAGCTTCCCACACCATGCTGGGGGATCTCTTCTCTGCCATGCAGCCCTGGCCTGGAACCAGCTGACTGGAGGGAAACTTCTACAGACTATGAGTCAAAATAAACCTTTCCTCTCTTAACTTGCCGGTGTGGGGTATTTTGCCCCAGCAACAAGAAAAGTGACTGAGACAATTTGATTGATATAAACAAAGAAACTGAGTTGGGGATTTAAAACAAGCATTGTACGTGGTAGAATCTATTTTAAATTGCTTTTCTTTGAGGTTTAGGACAACCACAGTAGTGCACCTTATTTCTATTCAACAGATTTATTCAAATCAATGAAAAAGTTATTGCTATATATCATTATGTTATTCAAACAAGCAACATAGAAAATACTCAGTTGACTTTATTAGTAGCTCCTGTTGAGTTCTAAGTTAGAAGAGACTAAAAATCACTTGCAAAGTTTTATAATCTGTGCAAATATTTGTAAAGCATGATACTACTTTTATGATTAAAGACGATTTTATACAGTTTTGTAGTATATACTCAACTCTACAACTGGCAATTTATGGAAGAACAAGGAAAACTGCAAATTGGCTGGCCATAGTTTTCAAGAAATAACATGTTAACAACTGAACCTATATTTTATAATTACAAATGGCTTCTTAACAACAGTTTTGAATATTATGGCACTTAAGAATGCAGTATGAATTTTCTTAGGGAAAGATATACACTGGTCTCACAGACGCTATATAAAGTGATAGTGGGAGGGGGGGAAAAAAAGGAAATGAAAACGAAATGACTATAGTACCAAAACCACAAACACAAGAACCAGTATCAGCATAAAATGCAAGCTAATGTGTTTGAGACTAAGAGACACCTACTAACACATGCTAAACTAAAATAAGTTAACCATTTCTTTTAAATTAGCTATTGGTGGGTATAGCAAACAATTTTGTTTTTAAAAGATTGCTTTTTTAATAAAAGCAGAATCGAAGTTTGAATCATTACTCAAGTAAACATCGAGTTCTAGTTTTCCTCAATAACTTTAAAATACTCAGTTACCTAAGAAATATACAAAATAATGCACAACTGCTTAGTGCCTTATATTTAATGCATATATTTGTTTTTAAGAAGGACATGTAATATCTAGCACAAGAAGGAAGATAAAAATGTACCTTTCTTTAAACCACTATTCAGGAACCAAGAAAAGCATAACATAGGCTGTTTAGATGATTTTTAGAGATTAGCATTGGTGCACTCACTAACATTATAAGCACAAATGAATCAAGCCAGTAAAAATGACAAAGACTATCAAAATATGTCATGCATATCTTAAACATCCAAAGGAACATGGTTACAATCTTGTTATAGATCCTACAGTTAGCACCATTTTTATATATGAACACTTTGAGAAAGCAAAGATCTTAAAACTAAAATTATTATGAGGATATATGAAAAAATCAATATGCATTAAAGTACTAAACACTTCAAATATTTACATCAACACTGGGAACCTGCTGCAGTACCAAGGAAAAACTGAAATAACTGCTATGATTAACTCCTTCTATCCATGCTTACCACGGCATAGATGAGTAACTCAATCTGTGCAGCACTAAGCTGCCCATATATATAAAAGGCATAAACCGTAATAGCTGACTTCTTAAAATAGGGCCCCAAATATGATAATAAAAGCACTTTTCTTGCAAATTTATTATACCACCAGTCCTATAACCATTTAGCAGAAAGAGTATACAGTGACTCACTAGGGCACGTTATTTACAATCCTTAGAAGTACCAAAAGTAAAAGCAGCCCTTTGTTTTAAGAAATGTAAAGCATATGAATTTATATTTGACAAGCGGTATAAGCAATCTGTCCAGTCATTCAATATACTTCATAGTTCTAAAGTTTCTCTCATCCTAGTAAATCATAATACGTGTCAAGGAGGGAGAGCTAAAATTAAAAGAAAGGAAAAAAAGCAGCAAGGTTTTGTCCACATGTACGTTTAAGAACTATTGCAGTCTTGGGGGGAAAAGTGCACAATTCAATTGGCAAGGTCTTTTTTAAATTATGGATTTACTGCATAATCAAGAGCAACCAAAACTACTTGTCAAAGTACCCCACGAACTGTGAGTCTTCATGCCACTTGAAGTTACAAAGAAGCGATGCAGCTTTTAGAAAACCAGGCATCCTCTCATGTGGCACAAGTTTCACCACCATGCTATTTTCAAGAATCCACACTTGTTAGAGTGCAGTCAATCCAAAATTGCAGCGACAGTAGATCATGCCTGCTGAATCCAGCCATGTGTCTGAGATCGGGTCGTATTTCTGCACTGTGTTCAGATAGGAAGACCCTGAGTGACCACCAACCACATACAGGCAGTTATCGATTACTGCAGCACCGACTCCTAAGAAAGGTGGGTAAAAAGAAGAAACACGGTAACTGAAGTAGGTGCTTTGCTCACTAAAAAAAAAAAAATGAGTTTGTATTTTAAAGTTTTCTTAAAATACATTTTAACAATTATAATTATACAAACAATACAGCAATATGTACTGCCTGGAAAAAGGACCCTTAATATTAAAGTAAGGGGTCCAGGACGTAGCTCAGTGGTTCCGGTGCCTGCCTCGCAAGTGCAAGGTCCCAAGTTCGATCCCCAGTACCCCCAAAAAAAAAAAAATTAAAGTTAGGGTTGAAGTCTTCCTTTACCTCTGCTCTCCAATCCTATTTTCCCCCTTCCTTTAGTCCAGGAAAGTATTATTTTTTCAAAATAGGTTTTTAATTGATGCACAGTAATTGTACATAGTCACAGGTACAGTGTGACATTTCAATCCATGTATACAATGCATAATGATCAGATCAGGACAACCAGAGGGAAAGTACTATTAAGAATATAGTGAAGGCTGGGCCCGGGATTTAGCTCAGTGGTTTGGCCACCTGCTGCGCAAGCGCAAGGACCCGAGTTCGATCCCCAGTACAAAAAAAAAAAATTAGTCTTATGGGCCGGGGATTTAGCTCAGGGTTCCGCCGCCTGCCTCGCAAGCGCAAGGTCCCGAGTTCAATCCCCGGTAGACCCCCCCACACACACAAAAAAAAGAATATAGTAAGGGGCTGGGGATTTAGCTCAGTGGTTCCGCCACCTGCCTTGCAAGTGCAAGGTCCCGAGTTTGATCCTCAGTACCAAAAAAAAAAAGAATATAGTGTATTTCTAGGCAGGTGTGGTCTAGCACTCAGGAGGCTGAGGCAGGAGGATAGCTGCAAGTTTGAGGCCAGCCTGGGCTACATATTGAGTTCAAGACCACTGTGAACTACATAGTGAGATCCTGTCTCAAAGAAAAAAAAAGAATATTGTGTATTTTCATATGTTTTATAATCAATTTATATTTATATACATTTTTCTAGAAATCATTTTGTCAGGTTTTCAAATATATTGATACATAGTTTATGCTTTAAAAATATCCTTTAGATATTATCACCTATAGTTCTAAAAGAGAACAAACCTCATATTTTTAGAGTTTTCTTTGCTTTTATGGCTTTCTCTATCAAGGATATCTAAGAAACCAATTGTAGTAAACACTTAAATAGTTCATTCCATTTTGTCCTTTTAATTTTCTTTGAATATTTACATATCAAGAGTTTCTTTGGGGCTGGGGATTTAGCTCAGGGGTTCTGCCACCTGCCTCACAAGTGCAAGGTCCCAAGTTCAATCTCCGGTACCAAAAAAAAAAGTTTCTTTAACCATGAATATAAATACTACCCTTGGACAAATGCTTTACCTCTAAACTACACCCCCAGCAAAGAATACTTCTAAAGCATTTTCCATCAGTAACTTAAAACCTGTACTATAAAATGTGACTTGAATTTGTATTCAAAAATAACAATTTCCTTTTATGCTCAAGAGCATACTTGTTTTTCTCTAGCTACTTTAAAATCCCACCTTTTTTTGATCAACTACTGCCACGTGGAGATAGAACATGTAAAAGTGAATATATGGATTACTGATGTACAAAATAAAACAGAACAATCCATGAGAGGGAGAGAGAAACACAAAATGACATGTTATAATGCACAAAAAGAGCTTATAGAAAGATATACTCTATTATCAGCATTTCCCAAAATGTGTTCAAATTTGAAAAATGATAATATACACAATGATATATTAAAAGCACAGTAAAGAAATCCACACAGTCTTGTCTAGGTAGTTACCTTTCGAGTTTACAAAAAAAAAGGTTTTTCTCAAACTGGCTTTCCATATGCTGAAGATTCAAACTAGACCCATATCTTTCACCATGCAGTAACCTAAAATTGAAATGGATCAAAGATCTAAATATTAAACAAAAACACTAAATCTGCTGGAAGAGAGAATAGGTAGAACACTTGAGGACACAGGAGTAGGCAAAGACTTTAAGAACAAAACCCAGAGCTGGGGATTTAGCTCAGTGGTTCCAAAGTCTGCTTTGCAAGCGCAAGGTCCCGAGTTCGATCCCCAGTACCAAAAAAAAAAAAGAACAAAACCCAAACTGCATGGGAAATACTACAAAGAATCAACAACTGGGACCTCATCTTATTAAAAAGCTTCTCCACAGTAAGAGAAACCACCAACAGAGTGAATGGACAACCCACAAAATGGGAAAAAATTTTTACCAGCTATTCAGATAAAGGACTATTATCTAGAATATGTAAAGAACTCAAAATAATCAGAACCCCCAGACCCAATGCAAAAACTGGGCATCTGAAATGAAAAGACACTTCTCAGATGAAGAATTAGAAATGGCAAATAAATATAGGAAAAAATGTTCAACATCATGGTCATTCGAGAGATGCAAATTAAAACAACACTGAGATTCCATCTCACCCCAGAAAGAATGGCTGCTGTCAAGAAATCAACCAATAATAAATACTAGCGGGACTGTGGGGAGAAAGGAACCCTTCTCCACTGCTGGTGGGAGTGTAGACTGGTGCAACCACTGTGGAAATCAGTGTGGAGATTTCTCAGAAAACTAAAACTAGAGGTTCCATTTGACCCAGCTATACCTCTTCTTGGTATCTTCCTGAAAGAATTAAAAGCATCCTACCACAGTGATACCTGCATACTCACATTTATAGCAGCACAGTTTGTAATAGCTAAATCTTGGAAACAGCCCTAATGCCCATCAACTGATGAGTAGATAAAGAAGATGTGGGGTTTTTTTTATACAATGGAGCACTACTCTGCCACAAAGAAGGATGAGCTTCAGACATTTATAGCTAAACGGATGGACCTTGAGACCATACTCTTAAGTTGAATGAATTGGACACACATGTTTAAACACCACACTGTTTCTCTGGTGTGAGAACTGAATGTGGAAATAAGGACTGAGGTGTATAATGGACGTTGGGAAAATAGGAAGAATGTGTTCAAATGGGAAGGAGAACAAGGGAAGAGAGAAGGAGAAAGGAAGGGACAAAAAAAGAATTGAAAAAGGAAGGAAAAAATGGAAAAAAAAGTTTATTCTGGACAAGTTATACCGTTACTGTTATATTCTAAGGAATTACTGTACTATTCTAAGAGTATTACTATAGAAAACACTGCCTTGTATGTCTAGAAATTAAGTTATTACCTGTTCTGGGCTCTTTCATTGGTCTACACACAGTCCACTGATTTTGATGAGGGTCATATCTTTCAATGCTTGACAAATGTGAGACACCATTATGTCCACCCACGACAAAAATAAAGCCCAGCATAACACCCACACCAAAGTGAATCCTTTTATCTGCCATGGATGCAACCATCTCCCAGGAGTCCTTACTTGGATCATAACACTCCACACTGTAAAAATTTACAAAAAAAGAGAATTAGTTCACAGATGCTTTGCGTCATTCTTCCTACCAAAGCAAAATGAAAACCCCCCATGAAAAAATGCAAATAGACATAAAATAAGAGTCATCTATTCCAAATTACTTAGATTTTGGGCCAGGAATGTAGCTCAGTGGCGCCATACCTGCCTGACAAGCGCAAGGTCCTGAGTTCAGTTGCTGGTACTACAAATTGCTTAGATTTTATTGATGAGATTACAGGAATAAAGCTTAGCTTGTGGACAGAGTATAACAATAGCCATAGGCTATTCCATTATACAGCTTTTCCTGAGTAGACAAAGGATTGGTTCCAGAACCCAGGAGATGCTCGAGTCCCTTATATAAAATGGTATAGTATTTATATATAACCACCTATATATACATATATATATATTTTTTTGGTACCGGGGATCGAACTCGGGTCCTTGTGCTGGCACAGCAGGCAGTGAAACCACTGAGCTAAATCCCCGGCCCTTCACCTATATATTTTAAACCATCTCTTGATTACTTATACCTAATACAATGCAAATGATGCACAAATAGTTGTTATAATGTATTGTTTGGAGAATAATGACAAGGATAAAAAGTCTACATGTTCAATATGCGTGCAATTATTTTTCTGAAATTTTTTTTTTGCTCCAAAGTTGGTTGAACTTACAGATGCTGATCCTACAGATACAGAGAGCTGGCTGCATTATACAAGCAACAAGGTATATTAAGGGCATAGGACTTGGAGTCAGAAGACCTGGGTTTAAATACTAATTGGCATAGTAGAGGCCCTACCACTTTGGAGCTGGGTAATACTAAGTAAGCAATTTCTTCACCTGCAAAAATGGAACTAGTGCAACCTCAAAGGAGTCATGTAAGAATAAAGCCAAACAAGTATTGTGGAAGCTACAACTGAATATAGATTTTTTAAAGAATACTAAGGATACACAGATAAGAAAAAGGGAACAGAAAGGGCATTTTTTTTTCCTGCAGAAAAATCCATGTGGTTTAATCCAAAGTAATCACTGCAGGTTCCATAACACAAACTGGCTATTCATAGTAATCCCAGAATGACTGAGGAGAACTCAGGTATTTAAGTCAAGTACACATTCTAGAAAACCTGTAGTATTTCCAAACTTCTTTATGGAAAGCCAGATTTACTTGGAATTTCAAAAAAAGCCCTTTGGGCCTATAGTTCATTCTGAAGGATCACAGAGGCACAAAGGTAAGCTTGTTGAGCTTGTTCTAGTTCTGACCTAACTTCTTGAAAAAGGCTTAAGCATTTGAGAGCTATATCATCATTATGGACATTGTAATAGAGCCTAGATAATGGTGTTTCTGAAAAGACACCAGGATAAAACTATTAGACCAAAATCACTGGACAAGAAGAGTTGATAAGCTGTAGCAAGACCTTAAAGAACATTATCTCAAAATTAAGATACTTAAATCTTTCATCTTAGAAATTTCTCCCAAAAGCTTTTGAAAGCTTTGTCAAATCCATTTGTTTGTTTTTCTTTTTTTGTCAAATCCATGTTTAAGCCCCAAATCCTTTTCCTTTGACTGTGGAGCAAAAAATGGGAAACAGTTTAGCATAGACAGAAATAAAAATTTATAGATGAAATGCTGTTTCTCAGCACTCTTAAACCACAACATCTCTTCACTGAAACACTCACAGTCAATAAAACACATGCTATTTCAATTACTATTAGACCTAAAATCTTTAGTATATGTGCTGCTCTAATGAGCACTAGAGCTAAAATCTTTAGAACATCCATTTTCAACAAATATGTGATTAATATTTCATATAAAGTTACTTTGTATTTTTATTTTCTCATCTGTATTTCTCCTTATTCAGAGAATATACTATAAAATACTGAAATCTCCAATTCACATTTTTTTTTTGGTACTGGGGATCGAACTCAGGACCTTGCGCTTACAAGGCAGGTGGCAGAATCACTAAACTAAATCCCCGGCCCTCCAATTCAGATTTTAACATACCCCAGACACATGATGATATGTATATGAAAATCCAGAAGGTGGGGCTGGGGATGTGACTCAGTGGTAGAGAACTTGCCTAGCATGCACAAAGCCCTGGGTTCAATCCCCAGCACTGCAAAAAAAAAAAAAAAAAAAAAATCCAGAAAGGGATATTTAAAACTTTATGATGTATCATGATATTGTATTGACACATAGGAATTACATGTACAATTTATTGAGCAATGCAATAAAAGACCATACACATGCATATACACACCTCAGACAACATCTAAAGTTGTCTAAATCTTATTTTTAGGTTTCTGAGTTTTCAAATGTAGTCTATTTATACTGAATGAATAAATGCAAACTTTAATAAGAGAGGTTTGAAACTTAGGTTTGTATTAATTTCCCATATAAACAAATTTACTTATAGAACAGGTTAAATTCTCAAATGCCGATCAATATAACTTAAAAATGTAACAGTGGCGTTGCACCTGCCTTGCAAGCACAAGGTCCTAAGTTCAATAACCGGTACAAAAAAAAAAAAGTAACAAAGGAAGTCCATTCCTACACACAAATTGTTTAAAACTCAGAAGTCATTGTTAATATGCTTTTTAAAAAAAAATCTGCAAACATAAGCAATTTATTTGATTATTAAGTTAAATACCTGTTCATGTGAGCAGGACCATACCCTCCAATGGCATATATCATTCCATCCAATACAGCTGCAGCAAAACAACTTCTTGTTGTAGTCATTGGTGCCACAGGTTGCCATTTTCTTATTTTGGGAATATATTTCTCTACAGATTGTAAATAAGATTGTCCGTCATATCCACCTAAAGCATAAAGTTCTCCTGCAAGTACTACTACTCCGAGGGTACTTCGGCTCTCATTCATTCTCTCTAGAGAAGTCCAGGTATTTGTATCAGGATTCCAGCATTCTACTGAATTTTCATGTTTTCTGATAGTGACACCAGGACGCACATTAGTTTCAATACCACCTATAACATATACTTTTTGGTCTAAAACACATATTCCAAATTCATAGCGTGGAATGTTTAGGGGTGCCAAGCCAATCCAAGAGTCATTCTGAGGAAAGTACATCTCCACACTAAAGAATAAGCAGAAAAAATTACATTTTAAAAACAAAATGGCCCGTAAACAAAAGCATGTTCAAGCCCATTAATAATCAGGAACATGCAAATAAAAGCCACAATAAATTATGACATATGTTCCAGACTGGAAACATTTAGAAGTCAGGTAATAACAACCTTGGAATGAATGTGGAGCAAGGAATGCACATTGTACTGGTGAGAGTGTAAACTGGTATACTGACCTGAAAATCAATTTCACATTATCTAAGGAAGTTGAAGGTGCACAGATGCCTTCACTCAGCATTTCATTCTTATGTGTCTATCAAATGTTTATTATAGCAAGTTTTGCATTAGGAAACATATACAGAAATGTTCACCAGAGCACAACACAATAATTCATCAAAAGAAGAATGGTTAAATAAGGTAGGGTATTTCTGTCCCGTGACTAATTCCATTCTTAGATCCAGGGGAAATGTGTATATTTGTGTATGTACAAGAACGTTCGTAGCAGTATTATTTGTAACATCCAAAAACTGGAAGCAATCTAAATGTTCATTGACCATAAAGTGGATAAAGTAAGGTATATCATATAAGAGAATATGTCAGGATTGAAAATGAACAAAACATCTGGGGTGAATCTTACACATATAATGTGTAATATAACAGAAGCCTAACTAAAAAAAAAAATATATATATATATATATATATTTTTTTTTTTTTTTTGGGAACTGGGATTGAACTCGGGTCCTTGCACTTGCACAGCAGGCGGCGAAACCACTGAGCTAAATCCCCGGCCCCCCAAAAAATATATTTTGTATAATTTAATTTATATCAAGTTCAAAAACATGAAAAACTAATCTCTGGATTACAGATGTAGACAATGATTATCTTTGGGGCAAAACAGGGAGGACGCAAGAGTGATTTCTGGGTGCTGGTCGATTTGATTTTTTTCAGTACTGTGGATTGATCCCATGGCCTTTGCACTGAGCTTTTTGTATTTTCATTTTGAGACAAGCTATCACTAAATCATTAAGTTGCCCAGGCTAGACCTGAACCTGTGATCCTCCTGCCTTAGCCTCCCAGAGTGCTGGAATTATAGGTGTGCACCACCATGCCCAGCAAGGTCATGTTCTGTTCCCTTTATGACAAGTGAGTTGTACATATGGGATTTGTATACTTTGTCATAGATAAATTTCACAAACTTACTGTTCTATGAGAAAAGAAACCATATATATACATATATATTCATTCATTCTACATGTCAAAATTATAATGAAAAGCAAAATAATAATACATAGAAAATTGAGGATAGTGATTACTTCTGGAAGAGGGAAGGAAATAAACGGGGACTTGGAAGTATGGGTAACAGTCTATTAGGATGGTTGATGGATCCGTTTGGCCTGTTTTCAGTTGCTAATAACACAATACCACAGACTAGGTAAGTTATAAAGAAAAGAGGGTAATTCTGGCTGATGTAGCTTCTAGTCTAAAGTCACGGGGCTGCATCTTTTGATGGCCATCTTGGTGGCAGTTCATGGTGAGACAAGGAGCACACATGTGTGTACTATGGTCTCTCCCCCTCTTATTATAAAGCCACCAGTATTCAAGCAAAGGGACTCTACCCAAATGACTTTATCTAATCCTAATCACCTCCCAAAGATTCTACATCTCTACACTATACTCAGTTTTAAGTTCTACCCTCTTACTAACTCACAGTGAGAAATAAATTTCTGCAAATGAACCCCCGGGGGCACACAAATCATATAATTCTACTTCTGGCTCCCAAGGCTCGTATCCTCCTCACAAATGCAAAATACAATCATTCCATCCCCAGTAGTCCCAAGGTCTTAACTCATTCAAGCGTAAATTCAAAATCTCATCAAAGACTCCAGGCAAACTCCATCCAGCTATAAGCCCTTGTGAAGAAAAAAAAAAAGATACATACTTCCAAGTACAATGGCAGGACAGGGACAGAATAAACAGCTTATCTCCAAAAGGGATAAAAAGGCAAATAGAAAGGAGTAACCCACCCAAAGCAAGCTTGAAACCCAGCAGGGGAGACATTAAAGCCTAAAGTTCCAAGGCCAGCAATCTTGTGCACACTACAGTGAGGGGTGGGCCCCCAAGACCTCTGGCAGCCCCACCCCTATGACTATGCTGGTTGTAGGCTACTGGCTGTGTGCCACAACTGCAGTTTTCCCTAGTGGGCACTGCATGTTGCTGGTAGCTCTACCTAGTCAGTCAGCACAATTCCTAGGGCTCTAGGCATTGCCCCAGCAGGGGTTCTTTACAGGGGCTGTGACTGTGGCAGACTTCTCTCTGGTCTTCCAGGCTTTCCTCTGAAATTTTGGCAAAAGTTGCCATGATCCAATAACTCTTGTATATGGTATACCTGCAAACTCAGCACAACATAGACATCAAGGTCTGGTTCATGAGCTGTGGACTGCCTGAACCACGGATGCAGCCACAGGGTGCTTCGTTGGCTGAAGGCAGGGAAATAAATCCCAAGGGAGCCCTGGGCAGCAAGCACACCAGGGCTCTTTTCTGAAACATCTGTCCTGGAATCCCCTGAGAACTTTTTCCAATGTTCCTGATGCAAATCAATTGTCTTCCTTTTATTCCTTAGCAAGTGGCTTCATAGCCACACCCTTACATGCTTTTTCCCTGCTCCTTCCTTGGCCAAGATGCAAAATTTCAAATCTTTCTTCTCTGCTTCCTCTTGCTCCCAAGTCTCAGTGTAAATCTAAAAATGGCTAATACCAATGCTTGAATACTTCACTATTCAGAGTTTCTGCCAAATGTCCTATATTATCCCCTTGAAAATTCCTCTTAAATAGAGTTCTAGTTAAGTTCTTTGCCATGGCAAAACAAGGCCTATCAAATCCCACCCCCCCTCCTCCCCGGCCCCAATCCTCATTTCAGGGGAGGCACATGTCTGTAAACTCAGCTGCTTTGGGAGGCTGAAGGAGGATTGCCAATGGCAGCTTAGTAAGAACTTGTCTCAAAATCAAATAAATAAATAAGAGCTGGGGGTGGAGCTCACTGGTAGAGTACCTGCCTAGCAATCCTCAGTATTGGACCTCTCCAAAATTCCTCATTTCCACCTGAGATTAGTTCCCTGGTTTCGTCTGAAACTTCTTCGGAATTGCCTATAATTCTTCATTTATGGCATTCTAGGAATTTTCTAGCCTATTCCTCAAAATGAACCTCTGCCTATTACCAAATTCAAAAGCCACTTCCACATATTCAGGTATTGATCATTAGGCAGTATCTCTACTCCTAACTGATTTTCTGTTCTAGTCCATTTTGTAATGTTTACTGTAACATTACTGTAACATTACTGTTTACTGTAACATTACTGTAACAAACTACCCAAAGCAGGCTAACCTTATAAAAAACAACATGTGTGTTTAGCTGACTTGGCTCTGGTGAGGACCTCATGGCAGATGCTGTCACAATGGCAGGAGTACATGTGAAAGGAAGAGATCAAATCTCAAAACAAGAAGCCAGACAGCTGTGTGGGGCCAGGTATACTCTTTTTATAACCCTCTCTGGAGGACTCAAGGACACCATGTGAAAAACCACAATCCGGGGCCGGGGATTTAGCTCAGTGGTTTCGCCACCTGCTGCACAAGTGCAAAGACCTGAGTTCGATCCCCGGTACCAAAAAAAAGAAAAACCACAATTCCTTATAAGGGCGTGCCCTCCGTAACTGACTTACAGACTTCCTACCAAGCCCCACCTCTTAAAGGTCCTATTACCTCAAGGACACCATACCAAAGATCAACACATGCACCCTTGTGGAATAAACCACATCCAAACCATAGAAGTCCTTTGTGCATATCTGATTACCCTCATATATATTTTGTGCATATATTTTCATTATCCTCCAAAATAGGAAAATTAACCTATGCCCCCAAACTCAATACAATAGCATAAAATATGTATTCTTATTGAGTATGACCAAAGTACAGTGATTAATTCAATGGTTGTTCAATGTCTATTTATAGTTAGTTTTGTCATAGTGCTAGTTTTTAAAATGTGAATTTGTATCAATGAGAATGACATTGTCAGGGACCAATTTGGTTTTAATAAGAGAAATATCATTGAGGTGATAGAAATAAACCTTGAGTGGAAAAGCACAAGAAAGAATGGGAGGTGAGAAGTGAAAACAGTGGTTTAGACAAATTTCCAATGGTTTTTACTAAAAAGAGTAAAACTTGAGGAGGCAGTTACAAGGTGAAGCACAGAAAGACTGTGAGGAGCACAGTAGCTTAATCAGGGAGCTTAAACCAAAAAATATTTGTATACTGATGGCAATGGTGCAGTGAGCACATTGGGAGATGATGATACAGGAAAAAGATGGGATCATCAGAAGAGCAAAATCTTTGTGTAAAGAAGGAATGGAATCTTGTGAGTATGTGACAAAGTGGAAAAGTTGGTTTAGGTGGAAATAATAGATTTGGTGATGAGAAGATGTGGTATAGTAGTTCTTTGGTTGCTTCTATCTTTTCAGTAGAGTAAGGGATAAGGTAGTCAGTTAAGGGTTGGAAAGGGTTTGGGATGTTCTTAAGAGAGAATAGGTAGTAAGAGACAATCCTAAGAAGTAAACTAAACTGGGAAAATTTTAGAGTGGTTGTTGCAGAGTGCTGAGGGCCCCAAGTGCAATGCGGTAAGGTGGGCATGTGTATTTCTCTTGCCGCCTTCCAGTGCTCAGGTGCAGCTATGGCACTGGACATGATTTTAACTAGATGAGTATTGACAGGCCCCTGAGTTGGACCCCCCACACACAAGCAGACCCACTACCCACATCCACAGGAGCATAGAGATAACAGGGAGCCAGCAGCTGCCAGTTTATCAGCCACCCCCAGGCCCATCATCCATGGGACTCTAAAATTTTCCACCCTCTCGACCACTGCCCCCTCCCCTACCTAAACTCCCCCATATCAACCGCACACCCTCTTCTCAGTACCAATGGCCTTTTCACCTTTGGCCCACCTGCACTCAGATGGCAATAAACTCTTTGCATATTACTTGAACTTTGCCTGCCTCAGTGGTCTCAACTGCATCTCAGTCTGACCTTACAAGTATAATGAAGGAACATAAGGGCAAGGAAACCAAGGGCAAGGAAACCAAGGAGGGCAAGGAAACCAAGGAGGTATTTTTAAAACATGATGACAGTAATGTTCATGGAATCTAAGCTGGGTAAGCAGTAAAGATTAAGATACGTGGTGGTTGATAAACAGTTCTATTAACTCATTACAGGACCAATGGCTCAAAACCCCAAAGGACAAAAAGAATGTCTTAGTCTATCTTCTGTTGTAATAACAGAATACCACCAGACTGAGAATTATAAACAACACTCACTGTTGCTGAGGCTGGAAAGTCAAAGAGTGAGGGACTGCATTTGGTGAGGGCCTTTTTGCTGTATCATGGTATGTGTAAAGCATCACATAATGATAGCACACAAAATTGAAAAAGAGATCAACCCCCACCCCTACCATTATAACAACCCACTCCTCAGATAATGGCCTTAATCCATTTATATGTGTAGTAACTCTATGATGCCATCACTTCTTTTTTTTGTTTTTTTTGTTTTGTTTTGTTTTTTGATACTGGGGATCGAACTCGGGACCTTGCGCTGACAAAGCAAGCAGTGGAACCACTGAGCTAAATCCCCGGCCCTACCCCATCACTTCTTAAAGGTCCTACCTCTAAACACTGTTGCATTAAGGATTGGTTCCAACACATGAATTTCAGGAGTGTACATTCAAACAACAGCATTTTGCTCTTGGCCCCCAATATTCATGTCTCTCTTATGATGTAAAATATATGCATTCCATCCCAATAGTTCTAAGAATCTTTACTCACTCCAGCATCAACTCAAAAATTCAATACAGAGGGCCTGGGGATTTAGCTCAGTGGTTCTGGCGCCTGCCAACCAAGTGCAAGTTCCCGAGTTTGATCTCCGGTACCAAAAAAAAAAAAAATTCAATACAGAGTCCCACCAAAATCATATACAGATAAGTCTGAAGGAACAATTCTCTATACCTGAGTTCATGACCTCAAAACAAGTTCCATGTTTCCAAAATACAATGGTGAGATAGGAATTTGCATTGCAAATTAAAGAAAGGGGTAACTGGCCCAAGCACAAAACCTAACAAGGGAAAACAATATTAAGTTATAACGCTGCAGAATTATCTACTCTGACTCTATATCCTGCCTTCTGGGCACACTGGTGCAGGAGTTGGACCCCCATGGCCTCAGAAAGCCCTGACTCCATTGCTTTGCTGGGTTCAGTATACCTGGAACCTCTCATGGATTCAAGTTTTGTGCCTATAACTCTCCCAGGCTGGTTGTATGCTAGTGGCTCAGTTTTGAAGTCTTAGTGGTATTCCCACTCACATGACTCCACTAGGCATTGCCCTAGTGTTGACACTCTAGGGGGTCCCATTCCCATACCTCCACCAGGCATTGCACTGGGTCTCTCTATGACAGCTGCACCACTGACCCAACATTTCTGCTCAGCACTGTCCTATAAAGTGCTGTCTGCAGTGGCTCTGCCCCTACCACAAGTCTCTGTCGGTGCCCCCAAGCTGTCTACAACTTTCTCAGAGGTTATGACTCCAGAGATCTGCATTCCCAATCTTGCAGAATTAGCACCAATGTGGACACTGCCAAGGTTTACCACATGCACCTGCCACAGCAGTGGATCAAAATGGAATTGAGCATGCTTGAACCACGATAGGGTAGTCAAGAAGTTCTGCGTTGGAATGCAGGGAGCCCCAGCAGCCATTCTGTGGAGGATGCCTGGAGCTTGTCCCTCTTAGGCACTCTGTCCTCCTAGAGCCCTGGGCCTGGGATGTAAGGGGCAGCTTCAAAGAACTCTGAAATGTCTTCTGGGTCTTTCTCTGATTATTTTGATGAACAGTAACTGAGCTCCCTTGTATCCAAGTTAATGTCTTTAGCCAGTGCCGATCACTTGGGCACAGCTTTTTGTGTTTTGTGTGGAACAGTAACTTTTCTTTACATGGCCAGGGTATGATTTTCCTAATCTTTCCACTTGTTACTCATTTAATTGTAAATTTTGTTTTTAAGTAATTTCTTTCCCTCTTTTTTTTTTGGTGGTGCTGGGGATTGAACCCAAGGCCTTGCTCATGCTAAACATGCCCTTTACCACTGAGCTAACCCCACAGCCTCCCCTCATATTTCACTGTATGGATGTCAAAGTAGCCACAGAGAAAGCATTTAAGCTGCTTAAATGCTTTGCTTCTTAGAAATTCTACCAGATATCCTGGTTCATCATTTTTATGTTCCATAATCCATAAGGTCCTAGGACATGGATACAATTCTGCCATGTTCTTTGCAGTTGTATAACAAGGATAGCCTTTACTCCAATTTCCAATGCCAATGGCCTTTACTGCTGATATTTCCACCAATATTCTGGCCACACAACCATGTAGGTTAATCTTGAAGAAGACTCAGACTTTCCTTATGGCTTTCTTCTTCTGAGCCCTCACCAGAATCATTCTTAAATGCTCTCATAGTACTCTAGACATTTTCTAGCACGCTCCTCCAAATTGTTTCACCATCTACCCATTACCCACTTCCAAAGCTACTTTCATATTTTCAGGTATTTGTTATAACAACAGCCTCACTTTTTAGTACCAATTTTTCTGTTTTAGTCTGTTTTCTGATGCTATAACAATACCACAGACAGGGTAAATTATAAACAATACTTAAATTCCTTGGCTTTCATGACACTTTGCTCTTGGTTCTCTTACCTCTAAAATTGTTCTTGGTGACTTGATTTTGAATGTTAATACCTGCTGATTTTCATTCATTAATCAATCCTTTTTTCTTTTTTTCTAAACACACACCTTTTTTTAAAGGATATTAATTTTTTTTTTTTGTACCGGGTATCGAACTCGAGTCCTTGCGCTTGTGCAGCAGGCAGTGAAACCACTGACCTAAATCCCTGGCCCAGGATATTAATTTTTAAATGTCTCTTTCTGTTTGCTTTGTTTCCTTGGTTTTAACTCGTTTTGTTTGTTTTTTTTCCATACCGGGGATCAAACTCAGGACCTTGTGCTTGCGAGGCAGGCGTGGTGCCACTGAGCTAAATCCCCAGCCCCCCTTTTTTTGATCTCACTATACTTTTTCCTTTCTATATGTTCTTAATGGGCAGAAAGGAGGGACACTTAAACCAGTCAAAAAGACCATCACAGACTTTATGGTTTTAATTTATACTTTTAAATTAGATTATATATTAATGACTTCCAATTCCAGCCCTGGTCACTTCTTTGAGCTATGTACTCACATCCAGTTAGTAGTAGACTATTCTTTACTTCAATTTTTTTGGGGGGGGGTACCGGGGATCAAACTTGGGTCCTTGCACTTGTGAGACAGGTGATGGAACCACTGAGCTAAATCCTCAGCTCCCCTATTTTTTTTTTTAAACTGGAGATTGGACCCAGTGCCTTTGCACTAAGCTATATCCCCAGCCCTTTTTATTTTCAGACAGGGTCTCACTAAGTTGCCCAGGCTAGCTTCAAACTCACAATCTTCCTGTTTGCAGCCTCCCAAGTAGCTGGAATTCTAGGTATGTACCACCATACCTAGATACTTGGATAGTTAATAAATATTTTAGTATGACTAAAACTGCAAAAATTACTTTTTCCTGAAAAGTGGTTCCTTCTCCTCTTCCTCCTCTATTCTCAATACACAACCATTCAACAAGTCAAGTAATCAAGAAATCTCATTCATCTTTGCTTTCTTCTTCACCATCCCTTCTCTATATCCAACCAAACACCAAATCCTGTCAATTTACTCTTAAAACATGACTTAATGTGCTATTCTTCATTTTTTACTATTTATACTCTACCCCAGGATCTGAAAAATCTCTTGTTTATACTTTCTAAATTAGCCTGTTATCTAATCTCTGATACTAATCCTATTCCTTCAATCTTCATATACCCTCTTTAAAATCCTTTGCAATACACATAAAAATTAGTCTTCTTTTCATCACCGCATACAATAACTTCTTTGACTTGGCCCATATTAACCAATGCTTGACTTTGTTAGAACTTTATACTTTCCAGTACCAAACAGCTTTTAGTTCTCTGCATAACCCATTTGCACATTTTCCTGTGACCCTCACATGGCTCTTAGCTTTCAACATTCACCCAGGACATTAACTTCTCTACAAACTCCTCTACAAATTCCCCAGACAGGATAAATGCCTCTCCTTAATAATGCACAGAATTATCTTTATTTTTGTATTAACACTTTGTATTATAATTATCTATATAAATACTTTTCTCCTTTACTAAATTAAGACATTTCTGAAGCTCCATTATTTAGTAGCATTTGATGCTCAGGTATTTAAAAATGTTTGTAGCGTTAAATTGAATAATGATTCAGCTTGGTTCCAATTTTTTCATAGTTATAAATAATCCTGCGATAAACAGCTCTGTGAAAATGATATATATGGGGTTTTTTTTTCTTTTTTTGGTACCGGGCATCGAACTCAGGTCCTTGCGCTTGCAAGGCAGGCGGCGAAACCACTGAGCTAAATCCTCAGCCCTATGATATTTTAATTTTCAAATTTTATTATGACAGATTCAAAGACAAAAGATTAGTAACTAGATCTAAAGCTATGAACAGCTTTATGCCTCTTCAACAACTTATACTCATTATTTTCAATATTTGAGAAACCAAGAGCCAAACAGACTTTTTGCAATATACATGCAAATTTGAAATTTTTTTATGATATTAGTTATTTACTTCATCCCAATAATTCAAGCCTTTGAGAATTAAACAATCGGGAAGCCGTAGCAACGCCCCGAGTTGCGCGGAAAGCCCCAATCAGCCCGCTGCAGACAGGCAGGTCTGCGGACACCATAGCAATGCCAGGGGTCACGCAGAACGCGCCGAATCAGCCCTCGCCCTGGCAGCAATCTGAACAGCACCCTACTCCTGCTCCTCTGTACAGCCACCTAGTTCCACACTACAAAGACGCAGAGGACACCGGACCACCAGACCACTGTACTGGGTAAGTTGCAGTCATCTTCATCTCCCATCAGGACCGGGACTATCTTCTGGGGAAGGGCAGCTGGAACCTGCAATACAACTCTGCAGAGTTCAACCATACAGGAGGACAGGGAGCTCAACTTGGGACTTGCAGCCAGAAATCTGCCTGAATCTCATG
>NW_004624731.1:23546673-23558745 GCF_000247695.1 Heterocephalus glaber | reverse complement strand
AAAAGTCTGACAGCCCTTGCTCTAAATTGTTAGGGAAAAAAAAAAGCAACTTTTACTATTGTCTTAAAAAAAATACGGTGAAGAAAATAATAAACAGCATATAAACTCCATGATTTACAACAGTATCCTATTTTTGTCTCATTTCTATGACAATTCTTCTAATTAACTCTTTGACTCAAACTCATTCCTGTCCCCAGTCTGCCCTTACCACAGGTATGTAGCTAGCTCTTTTTTAGTACTTCTGATATATCTGACAATAATAAATCTCCCTTCCAACCTGGTCTGATCCAAATGAAGATGTAAATGGTTTCAGAGGGAGAAAAACTGAGTAACTAGGACGGATAAAGGTACATGCTTGGGGATGGAGGAGGGTTAATAATTGAGAGTATTGTAAAGAATGGATGGCAATGTGATTAAAACAACTATGTAGATATTTTAGGAGGAAGTGAAAAAATTAAAAAGAAGCAAATAAAGTAAAAAAATTATTTGAAAATACCAAAAATGAGCACATTTAAAAAGCACAAAATCCGTTAGCATCATTCCTTTAAGAAAGCCTTCTATTTACCTATCCAAACAGGCAAAGAGTCCAGATTTTCCTCCTACTGCACAAAGTACTTTGGGCGCACAGCGAGGTCGTGTTATCAAGATTGTCTGATGAGAGAGTCTGTGTTCAGGCATAAAGTGGTACTTTAGGGCCTCATTCAAAAGATGTTTACAAGTGTGATCATCACGAATAAGATGATTTGCTTCATACAGCCTTGTGAGAAACTTAACACTCAGCAATGGTAACCGTACACTGTTTAGTAGCTGTGCTAAGTATTTCTGGCGTTCTTGTACATCATACTTGATCCAAGACTCCAATGCATAAAAAACAGTCTCTTCAGTAGCCACATTCAAACAGTCATTGGAAACAATTTCATCCAAATCAGAGTGCGGAAGCTCAAAAAACTCTTCTGTCTGACAAACAGCTTCAAAATTTTGGCATATGTATTTAGTGGCTGCTAAATAAAGGTCGTGACAACCATACGTCTCTGCAAAACGAGAAATTCCAATACAATTACCAGGATCGAGCTGGCTTTCAAGAAACGCACAACATTCTTTCAGGACAAGCTTTATTTGGAGTAGGTTTGCAGCTGGAAGAAGAGATTCAACTGTGTCCTGAGAAATAAAAACAGTCCCTGTATAGGCATACTCCACAATGGCCTGGAGGGCAGTTTCATCAATGCACTGAAATTCAACCTCACTGTTCTCTTTTTCTGAAAGATTTCCGGTGAACATTGCTTTGAAATATGGGCTGATGCTGGCAAGTACCACTTTGTGAGCATGAATTTTAACATCACCTACACGAAGAACGATGTCACAGAGTTCGTGATGCTGACGAAGAAGATTCAAGCCCTGCAGAAGTTGTTCAGAATGTAAGTGGGTTAAGTTAGCAAGCATGTAGGTTGGGGATGTGTGGTCCATCTACAGAAAAACAAAAAGTGTGGACAGTTATTTCCAAATAATCATGCCAATATAACTGTGCTTCAAATAATACCACATAACTCAAATTTCTTGCTTATTTGCCTGTTTCTTGGTTTTTAAGCACTAGCTACTAGAAAAAGGACTTTCAGAGTTAGAAAGAATTTAACAATCATGTAATTAAACTCCTTTGTTACAGCTATTAGGAGATGCAGTCCCAAAATGTTACATAATATTCCCCAGGTCATAAAGCTCTTTGGATAATGGACCTCTGGATCAAAACTGCCAAATCTTTCCATTCCCCTTCATTAAATTCAAATCTGATAAAGAGAAGGGAATCAAAAAGTAGAGGGAGGTAGAAGGTGGGGAAGGGGACCTAAAAAGAATTAAGATGTGTTATGTTCATGTAGCAAATCCCCATGATGAATGTAATCACTATATACCACTAATATGTACTAGTAAAATTAAAAATAAACTCAAGTTTGAGCTATCACTGAAAATGGAAATATGGGGGGGGACTTGCTAAGGCAAAATTCATTTTGAAACAACACTAGCTAGTTGTTTATCAATGATAAGACCAGTGCCTTTGGTTGGAAAAAAATTTCATGTTAATTCAAATCCTTTACCTTAACTTTCAATAATTTAACAAAGTCATCAGTGCTGTCAATTAATTCTACAACAACAAATTATTGAGAGCAGAATCCAGTGTTCTACAGTGAGGACAGTAAGACTCACTTACCGATCTATACCATAGCAACTCAACCCCTCATCATAAACTCAGATTAAACACACTCAGTCTACTTATATATCTAGAAGATGAAAAAGAATAAAATAAGGAAAAAGAAAAACTGGAGAGGGCCAGGGATTTAGCTCAGTGGTTCTGGCACCTGCCTTGCAAGCGCAAGGTCCTGAGTTCGATCCCCAGTACCAAAAAAAAAAGAAAAGAAAAACTGGAGAAACAGTAAGTACTGTGGCAGGCAGAAAATGGCTCTCCAAAAGACGTTCCCATCGTAACCTCTGGAATATGTGAATGTTACTTTATATGGCAAAAAAGGACTTTGCAGATGTGGATAGAGGATTTGACATGGGGAGGTTAAACTGGATTACCCAGGCGGACCCTAAATGCAATCAGCGTGCCTTATGGGAAGGTAGAGGCAGACCTGACACAGGCAAAGTGAGTAAAGCCCTATAGAGTAACTACAGAAGCAGAGACTGGAGGGCTGCAGCCATACACTAAGGCACACTGGCAACCACCAGGTAGAAGAGGATGTCTACCAATGTGTACTAATTTCAGACTTCTGGCCTCTAGAACTGTGAAAGAATACATTTCTGCTGTTTTAAGCAACTGAGTTTGTGATAATCTGTTACAGCAGCCGTAAGAATTTACTACATGGATACTTCAAACTGATCCTAGCAATTGCCTAGAACAAAGGGAGCAGAAGACACCTATATAACACGACCTATTTCCTCCCTCTCTCACTCACAACTCAAATACAAGTTATGGAGATACCAGTAAAGTAGCTTTCATTCCTATCTTAAAAGCATTACCAAATTAAAAGGTTTTGAACACTATTAAAGAATATAAGTACTGGGTGGACTGGGAAAATATAGCATTTCATTTCTGGTTTTTAAATTTGAAAATCCAAACACTGAAATCTTTATCTTCACCAAAAACTTCCACTACTTCACATTTGTCTCACAGTGAATTTTAAGTTGTTAACAATTTACACTAATATTGCCTCCTTACAGCTGATAACCATCCTCCACATTTGATCTCTCCAAATAATCCTAACACATCTACCATAAAAATTCTCAGTATCATTTCAATCATGGAGTGAACAAGTCTAAAGAAATTTCTTGGTCTTCCAATAGCAACTTTCTTTCTATTTAAAATAGAATACTATTGAGAAGCCAGTAATCAGAAGGTGTTACATTTAGACATGGATATGTTCTGTTTCTATGGTACTGACCTTTAGAAATTTCCTTTTGCTTCAATTTTTATAAGAAAGTTAGTATCTAGAATGAAAAATGAAGAGTGAATAACAAGAAAGGCAAGATGTTATAGAAAACAGGTGACAGAGTTAATAATACAGTCCTATTTTATATCTAGTTAACTCTACCATCTCTCATCTTCATCTTCCTTATTTGCAAAATGGGAATCACAATAGTGGCCAAAACATACACCTCACAAAGCTTTTGAGGATCAAATCAGATAATTTAAACAGGCCAAACTGTAAGTTTCAAGTGTACAGTATTACATAAGGCAATTAGAAATAGAAGATAATTTTAGTCCCAACTGGGTCAAATATTTTTAGATGAAATCGGTACATTTCTTAATCAAAGTATTGATTTTTTTCATCCATAAATAAAAACCAGCTATCTTCCAAATGTTTTCTTAGCACATGCTACATTGTCTATAGCCTTTCTCTTCCCTCATCTCCCTTTCTCCAATTCACATTCTCAAAATTTGTCAAAATTAACTTTACCTGTGTTATTTTGCAAAACATACCCCTTTTGTCTCTCATTTTTCTAATTTAACAAGAATTATATTCAGACTGGAAAGCGAAGAATTAACAAAGGGAAAGGTAAATGGATATGAAAAATAAGAGGGAGGATTGAAAATGAAGACATAGATATTTGTAAGTTCATATCTCTCTCAGACAACATCTGTGTTCCAAGATATTCAAAAGAACATGCAAATGAAATCCCTGAATCATCACCAGTGCTACAAAACTGGAGACTATTTTCAAAAGTAAGTCAGTAAATCCTATAATTGAGGATGCAAAGATGTCTAATCCTAGTATACATGAGCTAATAATAGGACATGTCACAGACTAACCTTGCTTTTGTTTTTCAATGTGTTGAGCTTGTATATCAAGAAAATAGACTTGCAATTTAACTACGTTAGTAAAGAACTTATAATCTGCCTTTCATGATTTTCTTGAAAACAAAACTAAAAAAAATAACCTAATTCAGTTAGCTAAATTAGCAACTGATTGAACAACCACACCCAGCATGTACTACTTAATGGAATGAGGACTGGAGGGATGTGACTAGGGGTGTGCTAGAAAGGCCGAGATGAAAAGACTCAAAGTACAGCTTTGGAGATACTGTGAAGCTGCAGAGCCAGTACAAACACTGAATAACAAAATGAGGATCCAAAAAGACCTGAAGAAATTTCAGAGGCATAAATGTTGCCATTCCATAGTAGATTCCAAAGCAACTACACGTTTTAAATGAAAAATGACTCATCTGTAGGACATTTTTAAAGGGTTTAGTGATTTTAATTTTAGTACTACTTTAATAAACAAAGCCTATGTGGGCTTAAGCTGCATTAATGGAACTGTAATACACAGGAAATTAGGGACATTTTTGTTTTTCTGCAAATGTGAGCCTACATGTGGGGCACAGATTTTTAGGTTACCATCCTTTAAAAGGAATCTAAACGAATGGTGACACCTTCTGAAGAGAAGAAATTCAAATCACATCTTACTTGGGTAATGGAACCGAGAGTGCTAAGTGGAAAAATAGATCTGAGGGTGATCCCGTGAAAAACCAAGGGATAAAAGTTACTTGTAACATTTTTTTTCTTTTTTGGTTTTTTTTGAGACAAAGCCTCATTATGTAGATCAGGCTGATTTTGAACTCACTTTGTAGCCCAGGCGATCCTCCTGCCTCAGCCTCCTGAGTGCTAGGATCACAGGTGTGCACCACCACTCCCAGCTACAACATTTTTTTTTAACCACGGCAACTAGTAAGTGAAGTAGTCTATTCATTTGAAGCATCACAGTTTATTTTCCTCCAAAATAATAAAAAACTATCAAAAATTTAAAAATAAGTCAACAGGGCCGGGGATTTATCTCAGTGGTGCCGCCACCTGCCTCGCAAGCGGAAGGAAGGTCCCAAGTTCGATCCCTGGTACCAAAAAAAAAAAAAAAAAAGTCAACGTAAGGGCCCTGCTAAAGATTAACTACAAAAGAACATCTAAGCATACACATCATCATACTGAAACCAAAAGATATAATGTTCATCCCTTTTAAGAACTGAGGAATAAAGTTTAAGACTTTTAAGGCACAATCAAAACAATTCCAACTAAAAACTTTAAAGACCAAGGTTAAAAATAAGCAACTTAAATTTCAGTAGGCTTGCATTATAGCATTCTTATAAATGATAAGACCCTTTTTCTGCTCTCAAGAAATATGAATTAGAAACTCAAAACCTTTAACTTTTTCAGATACAGAGCTCTAGAACGGTGGTCCTCAAAATACGGTCCTTGTACCCAGCAGCTTTAGCATCACTTGGGGACCTGCTAAAAATACAAATTCTTGAGCACTACACAGATGTAAAGAATCAGAGTACACTAGTGGAGCAGAAGACTGGACAAACTCTGCTGTTCTCCTTCACCCTGGGGGGATGAAAACTCCCCAGGTGATTGTTATGCATGCTAACAGTTGGAAACCAGTTAAACTATTTCTAACATAAGTGCTGAAATATTATTGCCAATTATAGTTGTCATTCATTCAAAATGATGAATTACAACTGTGACTAGGTTGGGTTTTGACTAAGTTACTCAAAGAAGCAACATTTCTGATCTTCAGAAATGATCAGTTTTACATGGACAAGTTTCAGAAGGAAGGGTAAATAACAGAAAGAACAAGAAAAAACAATGAATAAAAGTCTAAATTTCAGAGTCAGAGACATTTAGGCTCAAATCTACCTTTGGTACTTAACAGCTGTACAACACTGGGCAAATTATTTCTTCTATACTTGAACTTTGTGAGATTTATGGTGGATTAAACAGAACTACATGAGAATGTATATAGGGGAAAAAATAGGTTAATGGCATAGAACAGAAAATAAAGAAATAGATCATTTATATATGTATATTTGCTATATGATAAAGGCAGCATCTCAAAATCTGTGGGGAGTAGAGGAATTTTTAAGTAAATATGTCATGGGGAGTATAGCTCAGCAATAGAGCATGTGCTTAAGTAAATGTGTCAGGATAACTAAACATATGGAAGTAAATAAAATTAGATCCCTTCCACACACTCCAGGATAAATTCAAGTGGATCAAAGGTATAAATGAAAAACATTCTGAATAAAGAAATCTTAAGTAGAAATATATATGCCAAAAAAAATATTTCCCATATATATAAAATGTATATAATATATAAAACATTTCTAAAATTCCCTGGCCTTGTAAGGAAAAAATGACCAGAGAAGTGAATAGATGGTTAATAATGCAAATGGCTTTTAACCACATGAAAAATCGCTTCATTTCACTTAAGATAAAATTACAGGGAGTTAACAGTTCTCTCTTGACAATATACTGTTAGCTACATTGTGATGAAGTTACTCTCATTGCTGTGCAAATATAAAATGAAATAAGGGTCAGGGATTTAGCTCAGTGGTGCTGCACCTGCCTTGCAAGCGCAAAGTCCTGAGTTCAATCCCTGGTAGAAGGAAAAAAAAAAAAAGAACTTACAATAAAATGATGCAAGAACTTTAAAGACAGATCTGGAGAAATCTATCAAAATTACATTTGCATTTGTCCTTTTGACCAACAAAGATAGGTCTTTCTCATAATTTATCGAAAAATACAAATGCAGCTAAGCATGGTGGTGCACACCTGTAATCCCAGCACTTGGGAGGCTGAGGCTGGAGGATCACCAGGAGTTCGAGGCCAGCCTGGACTACCAAGTGTGTTCAAGGCCAGATTAAACTACATAAAGACCCTGTCTCAAAAACATAAATAAATAAAATAAACTACAAAAGCATAAGGCTAATACTTGCATGTCTATTTATAAAAGCAAGAATAGGGCTGGGGTTTTAGCTCAGTGGCACTGTGCCTGCCTGGCAAGTGTAAGGTCCTGAGTTCGATCCCCGTACTAAAAATAAAATAAATAAAAATAAAAAATAAAAAGCAAGAATATACTTTATATAAAGTTTCTTATTTTTCATATTTGACAGAACAAGAAATAACTGACTCATAACAACCCTAATGTCGCCGGGGATTTAGTTCAGTGGTTCTGGCGCCTGCCTCATAAGCTCAAGGTCCCGAGTTCAATCCCTGGTACCAAAAAAACCCAAAACAACAACAACAACAAAACAACAGAAACCCCCCAAAAAGAACCAACCCTAATGTCCAGCAACAAAAGAATGGTAGAAAAACTGGCAAATCAGAAGAGTAGAGTACTATGCAGTAGTGAAAAAGAATGAGGAATCTCTATGTATACTACTCTTCAATGACCTTTCTAATCCAAGCAAGGAAAAGTATGTATAGCATATTATTAGTTATTTAAGAAAGCAGAGGTTGCAAATACACACATATGCATATATATATGTATGTATATATACATATATATGTGAGAGTATTAACTTTTTAAATGTTATAAGAGGAGAGAAGGAACTAGCTGAAGGGGAGAGAGACTTTTATTTTATTTTATTTTTGGTACCAGGGATCGAACTTGGGTCCTTGTGCTTGCAGGGCAGGTGGCGGCACCACTGAGCTAAATTCCCGGTCCCTAGAGACTTTTAAAAAATATATTATTAGTACCTATTTATAGTACATAAGGATCATATTCCTCATGGAGAGTTGGTATATGTACATAACATATCTTAATTCTTTTTTATCACCTTCCCCCTCCTCTTACTCCTCCATCCCTTCATCTCTTAGTCCTCATTCCTTTTGCCAAAGCCCTATCTCCGTATTTCCTATTATGTTTTTCCTCTTTATTTATATTTTAGGTTTCTCATATAAGAGAAACCATGAGATATTTAAGCTTGCATGTCTGATTTACTTTACTTAACATATGTATCAAGGTGCGTCCATTTTCCTACAAATGACCCAAATTTATCCTTCTTTATGGCAGAATAGTATTCCATTGTATATAAATACATTTTCTTTATCCATTCATCTGTTGAGAGTGGAAGCTAGACATTCTTGAATACAGTAAGCCCTATTATAGATTTAATTTGAAATCAGAAAGTATTTCACATAATTATAAAATAAATTAAATCTTAAAACAATATGAAATTTGGAAATAAAAGGAAATAAACATGTACCTAGTTGTGGCTTAATCATAATATTCCAAATAAATTTAAAACAGTAATTTGACAATCCATCTCTAGTGGGATATGTCTTTTTTTAAAAGATTCTTAGCTGGGCGCAGTAATGCACACCTTTAAAACCAGCACACTAGGAGGACAAGGCAAACTGTCTTAAAAATAAAAAATGGGAGGATTTCGCCACATACAAAGGCCCACGGTTCACTCCCTAGTAAGATGAGGGGTGGTGGGAGGGGAGTCTTATATTTTCAGTAATCACACTCTTTAAAAAAGTATTATGTGTATTCTGAAACTATTGCGTATGCATTGCACTATAAAGCTAATGAGTAATCATGTGATGTTGTAATTCTGTTATTTCTCTAGGGTTACTAAAATCTGAGATTCTCAGTGTGGGAGAAAGGAGGCAAGGATGGAGATGTTAAGTACAAATCTTGTACTCTTAATTTTTAATTAAACACAGAATAAATGTATATGTGGAAACAAGTCAGCATATATTTACATATATTAATACATAATTTATATACAGTATACAAAATACATATATGCATATTATTTTATAGAAAAAAACAAATTATATGTCCTAGCTCTGATTAATGAAAAGGCATAGAAACGGTGACACTGCAATGGTAAAAAGCACACCTAGCCCCTAGATCTGGACCCTAAATACCATTTCCCTCAAAGGGATCAGAACTTGGACAAATGTTCATTCCAAGGCTGGGGAGAAGATGTCAAGATAAATTTGTCGTCTTTACCTGCTGCAAAATGAAAAAATTGTCATGACTACTGGGGTCATTTTTTAAAAAACTAAGGAATAAAAATAAATAGGCCCTCATGAGTCAAAGATGGGACAAACTTATGATCAATAATAGTAACTGCAATTTATTAAAACACATCAGAGGGCTGGGGATTTAGCTCAGTGGTTTTGCCGCCTGCTGCGCAAGCACAAGGACCCGAGTTCGATCCCCGGTACCAAAAAAAACCCACATCAGATTCATTAAATCCATACATTCAAAACAGTAATTAGAAAATAACCATCAGTCACCACTGGAAGATGGTAATGAACCAATTCATTAACTGAAACCTAATAAATAAAAGGGAAGAAGCATTTATCTATCATACTTTCCAAGGTAACTGTATCACTGTTTTTTTCTCTATGAAAGTACTCCAGTTAATAAATGAACAAGGAATGATAGAATGTTACCTAATCTGCGTCCTTTAATGAATTAACAGAAGAAAGGCCCTGATTCTGAAGGGCTACTAACCTCACATTAAGGAGAGACCTTTGACAGCAAAAAGAGGGCCTTTTGACAGAACACCATCTTTTGTTTTTGTTTTTTTGTTTTGTGAGATAGGGTCTCACTATTGTAGTTCAGGTTGGCCTTGAACTCACTGTGTAGCCCAGGTGGCCTGGAACCCAAGGCGATCAGCCTCAGCCTCCCATGTGCTGGAATTACATGTGTGCACCACCATGCCTAGCTCTATGAATGTTCTTTTATCCTGTCAACCCACACCAAAGTCAAACTACAGTCAATCCACTAGATGCAACCATTAACTTACAAAAAATACAGGAAACAAAGAGTATGTTAAAAAATATGAGAGATGTAATTGCCTAAAACATACTGACTCTCAACATTTTTATAGAATAATCTAGATGCTTCAACAAACTGTAAGAAATAGAGAATAAACATACAAATTAGAATAAATTTAAAAGATATATCAACTAAGTATAAAGTGTAATCCATATATGTGCGTGTGTACACATATTTCGAAAGCAACTGAAAATCTGTATGCTGACTGTATTACTGATTATAATAACCAATCCTTCACAAATAATGCTGAAATACCTCTACATGAAATAATATGATATCAGAGATTTGCTTCAAAATAATACAGGATGAGGGATGGGATGGAGATACAGATGATGTCCTGAATTGGTAACTGTTGAAGTTGGATGATGTGCACACATAAGTTCATCATGTTCTACTTTCACATGTTTTGAACTTTTGCACAGTAAAAAAGTCTTCTTAAAAAGAAAAAAGAACATAAGAACTAAACTTTGAACAAGACTTACACATGAAGAATCTTAAATTCCAGGGCTTTAAATTACTTAGTAAAATCACAAGACTAGGACTCATTACTGCAGCTAGAATCTTTGTCTTAGAACAATGCTCTCTATACATTACACTCAAGAAATTATAACACTGATCAGTGTTGAGATGATTAAAATATTTACTGACCCAAATTATACAACTTTGTTCAACTGCCACAGTGTACCAGGTACCATTCTAAGCTTTTTATGTGTATTAATTCCCTTCATGTACACAGCAACAATAAGAGATAAGAACTGTTATTAGTTTTCCTATCTTACAAAGAAATTTGAGACTTTGGCCCAAAGCAAGATTCAAACCTTGGCTGTTTCCAAAATTCTGAAATACTATGTTATATTGCATGTATTAAATAAAGTAATCATCTTGTTAAAATTTTAACTCAAGCATGAAATCAAAAATGTGCAGAACAGAAACTTAAAAAGATAGACCCCCCCCACACACACACTACACAGATCAGATTAAAAAAATACAACAGGGCCTTAAAATGAAATAAAGAAGTATTCATAGGACAATAATTCTCTTTTGTTATTTGTATAATAACAAATGGCTCCTCCATATATCTGACATTTTTTCTGTTCTTAATTTTTGGTACCATAAAACCAAACAGTTTTGTGGTTTGAATGTACAGTATCCGAAAAGTCTTAACAAGGTAATAGCATTGTACTTCACTTCAAATCATATTCTTGTAGAAATATCCAAAATATATTAGATGACATAAAAATAAAACCAATCTTTTCATAACAGTAATTTCATAATTTTTCAATAATTTCATAATTTTCGGTTCTGAAACCAAGATAATAGAGGTCAGGCTGTTAGTTTACTATCTCTCTGCTTAACTGACATCTAAGTTACAAAGTAATGATGCTGAAATCAATTGGGAGACAATTATCTGCCACTGTATACACACTCACAGATTACAATCAGAGCAAATAACTGGTGAACAGAAATGCGGATGATTGCTTAAAAGCAATCACAACAAAGTTTTCTGTATAAAACATGACATATAAAATTAGGAGCATATTTTATTGTAACTGTTCTTTTCTTAAATCTCCTTCCCACAGTTCAACTTTCCTCACAATAGAATTCAACAAATGATGGTATTTACAATTTTATCAGTGAGCCTATGAAATAAACTGGCATATTTTCCTTTTCTCTGAGATTGATTTTTATTATATCTGGAGAAGCAAAATTAGACGCCTGTCATAACATGCATCATTATATCACGGAACCAGAAATATCACAAAGTAAAGCAAGTCCCCAAAGGCATTACTACATGCAGTAAAAGCTCCAACTTACATAATTAACCTATCCATTGAAAAACTGGTTGCAACAGTTGTGACATCCATGAACTTATAAAAATTAGTGTTCAGGGCCAGGGATGTAGCTCCATGGCGCTGCGCCTACCTGGCAAGTGCAAGGTCCAGATTCCCAG
>NW_004624731.1:23510273-23538685 GCF_000247695.1 Heterocephalus glaber | reverse complement strand
TTTTTTTTTTTTCTAATGAGTTCACATTAATACCTCCAATTCAAATCCAGTAGTGCAGGGTTCTTCCGTATTTTCTTTCATTCTATATTCTACTCTCCCTTTTCCCATTATAAAACCTTAGTTCTCAACAATAGTCATATATATTTGTACGCTGTATTCTACAGTACCTAAAAACTTACTAGACAAATAACGCAACTAAGGTTTTCTTTTTGTACTTAGAATTACCCCACATAGTTCAAACTTTTCGTGAATTCTTTTGTCTGTGTGGTTGTGATTCAAGATGTGATGAAAGATGAATAGTTGTTTACTAAGTGTGGGTGGGTCATGGTGACTTTCAGACAAATTAGTAGCATGGACACCAATTTATGAAAGCATTTAACAAAGTAATAATAAAAGACTGGGGAGTTTTTTGCACAGCTGACACAGTGGGTCTAGTAAGGAGCTGAAGGATGATATTAGAAATTAGGCAGTAGTAAAGTATGGAGATCGTGTTTTATTGGTTTACATGCCAATAAACGCGTTATAAATTGAAAATATTATAAGTCAGCAACATTTAATACCTCTCACCTATTGAACATCATAGCTTAGCAACCCAGTGCATCATAGAGAATGGGCTATTTACCTTCCCAATCCTGTGGCTAATTGGAAGCTTCAGCCAGCTGCCACTACCCAGCATTACAAGAGGATAGTGGTACATATTGCTAGCCCAGGAGAAGATCAAAAAGTATGGTTTCTACTAAATGCATATTGTTTTTTGCACCATCAAAAAGTCAAAAAAATCCTAAGACATGGACTGTACATTATGAATTTGGACTATTTTTGCAGTAGATCTCAAATAGATGGAAATGACATAAGTGTTCTCAGTGGTTCCTTTCAATGCCAAAATTCACAGATTTTAAAAAATATTTTTTTCAGATTTATATTATCTAGTTATATGATTATTCTTATATTTTGTAAACATTACCTGACAGAAGGTGATTTTCTGTAAGTGTTGATTTTAAGACTGCTTATTATGTGTTAGGTCTAAGATGATAGTGTATATATGTACCATTAAGATTCTGGCTCAGTAAGGTGACTCATGCCTGTAATCCCAGCACTTGGGAGGCTGAGGAAAGAAGGTGGCTGCAAGTTTGAGGCCAGCCTGGGCTATATAGTGAGTTCAAAGCTAGCCTGCTCTACAAAGTGAGACCCTCTTTAAAAAAAAAAAAGAAGGAGGAGGAGGAAGAAGGTAGAAGGAAGAAGAAGAAGAAGATGATGATGATTCTGGTATTGGCTAAGGCAATAAGAATCAGAAAATAAGTGCACTTTTGAAATGCCAACATAGACATATTTTTCATTTGAAAGATGTTCTGGTGAAATTATCCAAGAAATCAAGATATAATTACTTGCTGAGAAATGGTCTGTAGAAGTACAGTGAAAATTATCTTAATGGAGGACAGAGAATGAATATATAAATATTTTTATGTCTGTAGTTTTAAAAAAGTATATTGTACCTTTAGATCAGTATTATTAAATAGCCCATCATCAGACAAATGGATAAAGAAAACATGGCATCTATACACAATGAAATCATGTTATTTGCAGGAAAATGGATGAAACTTGAGACCATAATGTTAAGTGAAATGTCAGAAATAGAAAGATAAATATAAAAAAAAAGAAAGTTAAATATAGCAGTTTTTTTATTTGAGAAACCTAAACATAAAAGAGTAAAACCAAAGAGAGATGGTAGGAAACAAAAAGGGGGACTTGTTGGAAGTAGGGAAGGGGACCAAGGGGAGGGTAGAGAGGGAGATAAAAGAATGGAAAATGATCAAGATAAGCTATATACATGTACCTGTCTCCTAAAATGAATGTAACTATGATGTATTGCAAGTATACACTAATTTAAAAAACAAATTGTTTCACTGCCCTACAAATCCTCTGTGCAATGAGTATTCATCATTCCCCTCCTTACTCTTCTGGAACCCCCTAGTCTTTTTACTGACTACATCACTTTTCCTTTTTTGGAATTTTACATAATTGTAATTATATAGTATACATCCTGGCCTCATGAAATAAGGTAGGACGTATTCCCTGTGATTCTGTCTTCTGCATTGACTGTAGAAAATTGGTCTAATTTCTTCCCTAAATGTTTAGTAGAATTCACTAGTAAACAAACCCAACTGAGCCTGGTGCTTTCTGTTTTGGAAGGTGATTATTTATTTAGCATCTTTTAGAGATTTAGACCTGGTTGGATTGTTTATTTTTTCCTTTGTGAGTTTTGTAAGATTGTATCTTTGAAGGAAGTGGTCCATTTCATTGTTGTGCCACGCCAGCCAGGAAATCACCAAACACCGGGACAAAGACAGAGTTATAACTAAAAGGAGTTTATTTACGCGCGTGAACTCCACTCTCTAGGAGAAGTGAAGCCCCGAAGCAGGGGACAGTACAGGTTTATAAGAAACTCGAACAAAGAAGTTCAGGGAGAGGCCACTATGTCCTTCAGCCGGCTGTGAAATATTTTTTCACAACCCAGTTCTTTTTCATCCCACCTATCTTGCCAGGATAGGGCCTTGTGTAGCTACAGGGTTCAGTGGTTACAGGGAGGCGCCGGGCACCATCTGTTCCTGGGGAGCGATAAAGCATGTTTACAGAAGCAGAGCAAGCGGCTGTCTTGTGGGGAATTCCAGCACTCTATAAGGGGAGGGGTATAAGGGGAGTTCATTTCTTAGGTTCACTTTGGTCTCACATTCATCTAGCACAGATTTATTCATATTGTTCCCTTATTATTCTTTTAATAGCTATGTCATCTGTAGTGATGTTCTGTCTCTTTCATTTCTGGTGTAATTTGTGTCCCCTTTTTTCTTTTTTTTTTTTTTCCATTAAGTTTATTGGTACATTTTAGGTATACAGTATAGTTCATCTATCATTGGGATCTTTGTCTTCTCTTTTCTTAGGTAACCTCATCAAAGACATCAATTCATTGATCTTTTCCAAGAACCAGCTTTTGGTTTTGATTTTTCTCTCTTGATTTCCTGTTTTCATTGATTTTTTTCCATTAAGGTTTTTTTTCTTCTTCTTCTTATTTCGGGTATAATGTGCTCCTTTTCTAATTTCCTAAGTTATAATCTTAGATGATTGATTTTAGATTTTTTTTTTTTGCTACAGGGTACTGGAGATCGAACTCGGGTCCTTGTGCTTGCGCAGCAGGCGGCAAAACCACTGAGTTAAATCCCCGGCCCTCTCTTTATCTTTTTAAATGTCTTCTTAGTTCTTTAAATAAGTGCGTATAGAAAATTTGGAAAATTATAAAAATACTGAAAGAAAGAATTAAAATTTTTTCACTATCCTAGTACTGTGAAAGATCCGTAGTATTTTTTCTACACTTCCAGTATCATTGCAATTTATGTATACAGATATAGATTCTTTTTTCGACAAATGAGTCTCCCCCTTATTACTGACTTTATTATGAATAAAAGTTTTAGTAATCGGAAGATCATTCAGATGTGGAAAAGAGTGGGTTTTGTAGGATATAATAGGCGGGCCAAATTTAAAAGTTTATGAGGGGAAATGATGAAGAAACAGCATTTATTCAACATCTGTCTTTTTGATCATCTGCTATGTGCCCTGCTGAGTGGGAAATTATAAATTACTCTTTAAAGCCCTGCCTGCCATTTTTGTCTCTTTTGGCATTTAGCATACCTGAGTCATGTCTTCTTTCTCCTCAGTGATGGTAGGAGAACACTATAATAGTAAGGACTATTTTTTTTTTTTTTGGTAGGGGGGATTGAACTCAGGACCTTGCACTTGCAAGGCAGGAGCAGCACCACTGAGCTAAATCCTCAGCCCCCATAAGGACTATTTTTATTTTGACTTTTGTCTTTATAATAGAACTAACCACAGTGCTGTTCCCATAAATTGGTATCAACAAATATCTAAGGCAGTGGTGGCAAATCTATGGCATGCATGCCGCAGCCAGCTGTTTGTTATTGTTGAAAGCTCTAAAAGATTTGGCATCACTGATCTAAGGGTTTGACAGTGCAAGAAAAGACCAAGCAAGGTAGTAGCACAAGGATATAGCAAGATTAGTTATTATTTCTATAATGTACTTTTTTTTTTTTTGGTACCAGAGATCGAACTCGCAACCTTGTGCTCGCAAGGCAGGCGGCAGAACTACTGAGCTAAATTCCCGGCCCCCTCTATAATGTACTTTTAAATAGGGAATGCCTGATTTGAAAGAGAAAAAGGAGCCATCTATGAATTCAACATGTCTATTCTATGTCTTTGCCATAGCAGGTGTTAAATATGAAAGATATAGAAGATTCAAGCCAGGCATGGTAGCGCATGCGTATAGTCCCAGCACTCAGGAGGGTTAGGCAGAAGGATCACTGCAAGTTTGAGACCAGCCTGGGCTACCTGGTGTGTTCAAGGCCAGCCTGAACTATGTAGTGAGACCCTGTCTCCAAAAAAGGAGCAGAGTTTGCCCTGTAATCATACTTGATAGAGAAAAGAAAGAAAATAATGTCCCTAAATAAATACTGAGTGGCCAAAAACAGAGTTAAGAGAGGGTTACCTTTGGGACAGGTGGAAGTCTTTTCATCTGAAACTGAAGGAACGAAAAGTAGAATGACTCAAAATACAGAAAGCTTTTGAGGTAGCAGGAAAGCGTGTGTGTGTGTGTGTGTGTGTGTGTGTGTGTGTGTGTGTTTTAAAGTCAAAAGAATGAAGACATGACCTCTGTTTCAGTGTTTAGCAAACTTTAATATCCATATAAATTGCCTCAGAAGCTTATTAAAAATACAGATTCAGATTCGGTGTTTCTAGAATGGTTCCTGAGACTACATGGCTAATAAGCTCCAAGGGCTTGCTCATGCTGCTGATCTGTAAACCAGTTATACAAGCAAGGATCTACTATTAGGCTTCCAGATTCTGTTAAATTAAGAGCAAGCTGAGAATGGGAAATAGGTATCCAGTACTTGAAGAATGTGGGAAATACTTAGAATATTTAATATAACAAATTTAATAGGGAATCAGAAAAGGTAAAATTTTTAAATTACACTAATATGTTCAGTATGAACTTAATCCTAAAACTTGAGGTTTTCTTTGGGTGTTGGATTATTTGCAATAGCTAGTCTTTAATTTTCTTTGAAAAGTATGATTAGGGTGTGAATAAAGAAACCTTTCACAGTGAAGCCTGTCGGTATTATGAACAACACAGAGAAAACCAAGTCATGTAACCAAAAATTATCTTTTCTGGCCTGGGGATTTAGCTCAGTGGCACCACGGCTGCCTCGCAAGCGCAAGGCCCTGAGTTCGAGCCCTGGTACCAAAAAAAAATCATCTTTTCTTTTTGTCCATGAGTATCTATTTTATATCCTTTTTATAATTATTTAAGTGATAAAAGCAAGCATATACATTAACATCATCCAAAAACATTTCCTTTAACATGTCTATTTGATATTTTGTAATGATATAAGATCTAAGACACAAGGATAAATTATAAAACACTTGGTCATCATGATTTGCATTTTATCTTAATTTGAAATTATTTAAGATCTAAAAAGTTTTTAATTTTATATTAATCTAAAATCTTAAAGTTAACTCAAAGCCTGAACATTGTAAACTATAGTAAGCATTATAAGATTTGTGGCATCGTAAGAATTAATCCCTTTTTATAATGCTATCATCTATTATAAACTTAGTTGGAGAATAATTTTACAGTTTTATGTAGTATTTTGAAAAGAAATGAAGTTAAAGTATGTAACTGTGAAACCATTGGAGGAAATTTAGTTAGTTGTTAATTAGTTTTTTCCTAAGAAGATAAGTTTGAGAAGTTTGAGATTTTCCCAAACAGCTGTATCATACTAATATAACTTGTACATGGTAGTAAAATTGGGACAAAGAGAAATACTATTGTTAAACAAATCTAGTATTGCCAAAGAACCATCTTAAGTAGGGTTATGTGAACTTTTTCTATACAATTATGTCAAATATTAAAACTTTTAAGGACCCTCCTCCCTTATTTATCCAAATGACCCAAGGTCAGTATTTAAACTGATTATTAACCTATGTTTTTCCCTAAATTTACAGCTTTTGGCTAGATGAATTTTTTTTTCTTAAAGAGACAATATATTTAAATCATAAGTTTTTTGTTTTGTTTTGTTTGTGGTACCGGGGATCAAACTCAGGACTTTGCACTTGCAAGGCAGGCGCCAGAACCAAATCCCTGGCCCCAATCATATGTTTTTTTAAAAAAGCAAACCTATACACCAATTCAAAGAGATTATACTAGTTGATTTTATCTTGATTTATTAATACTGTTCATAGGTAGACAAGCATATCAGTTTGCCTGTTGAGAAAGTATTTCTATTCATCAGATGGAAATTTTTGTCTTTTATATAACTTAGAGCAGTGGTGGTGAACCTACAGCACCTGTGCCACAGTGGGCTGTTTGTATCATTAAAAGCTTTAAAAGGTTCACCATCCCTGATATAAAGGGTCTAGTTATAACAAACCACAGAATTTAAGATAGGAGCAGGTGCCAATCTATTAAGAATGTTAGCTTTAAAAAAAAAAAAAGAGGGCTGGGGATTTAGTGCAGTGGTTCAGAGACATTAACCGTCCAGCTAAGCCACTTAGCCACAGTCATCCCTCAGCTGCTTCCAAGTGCCTGAAGCACAGAAGGATAATACGTTTGTTGTTTTAACCTAGTATTTTGAGATAATTCATTATATAGCAAAACATAACTAACAGATTGAGAAATTTGGCTCAGTGTCCGTACCCTTTACAGTAAGTTTTATTTTTAAAAGGCTAACCTTGGAAGGAAGAAGGGGTAAAGGGATTGAAAATGATCAAGATATGTTATATGCTTGTACCAACTCTATATTACAAACATCCACTAGGAAAGAAAGAGAAGATTAGACCTACCTAAGGTTTGGAAAACTTAATTGTTGAATGTTATGAATTTAGTTTTCTTTATTCCATTTTTGTAGACATTGGTGGCTATATTCAAAGAATAACTGTTAAAAAGACCAATAAGAAAACCAGATTCCAGTAGATAAGACTATATGGATTTCTAAATATTTTTAATATTAAGTATAAAACTTGCTTTTTAGAGTGCTTTCACTTACTATAACTCTAAGGTATTAAATGATTCAATTTTTAGAAACTTCAAAAGCTAAAAGGTCTGAGTTATAAGGTACTTTCAATAGACTACTTCACCTTTTCAAAAAAAAAGTTTCTTTTGACAGTACTGGGGATTGAGCTAATTGCACTTGGTTTGTTTTTGTTCCATTGTGTCCTTTTAATACTACTATGTAGTTCCTACTGAACTACTTTCCCACCTGCCCCCCTTTTTATTGTGTATTTTAATTTTGAGACATGTCCTCACTAAGTTGCCCAGGGTGGACCCAAACTTGTGATTCTCCTGCCTCTGCCTCCCAGAATCCGAGGATTACTGGCCTGTGCCATCATGCCTGACTGCCTTTTGTAACTTCAGCTCACAATTCTGAAAATTTATCTATGTTATACTTTTTTACTCCAAATGTTCTTTTCCCTTTATTTATTGGAGCATCCTGTGATGAAAGTCGTTTGATTGCTTTTATGAAAAATGAAGAAAGGCCTCTCATATTAATATTTGATACTTCCTAGAGTCTTTTATCAAATATTTTCAGTAGCAAAATCCTGTATGACTGACTTCCCGATTTCCAAAAATGCTGCATAAACACACACCCACACACCCCATGCCTATCTTCACCTTCCTCATTGAGTGTAGTATGATTCTGTCATATATTCTAATGTTCTGTTCCCTAAGCAAAAAATAATTACAAGGGCCAGGGATGTAGCTCAGTGGCACTGCACCTGCCTCTCAAGCACAAGGTCCTGAGTTCAATCCCCAGTACCAAAATAAAATAATAATAATTGCAAAATAAATTCAATATGAAATATATTCCATACTGAAAAATTATTTCTAGATCACTTACTATGTTAGCTGTGTCAATATTTTAATATATCTTATGATGTATTTAATATATCCTTTTTTTTTTTTGTACTGGGGATCGAACTCAGGTCCTTGCGCTTGCGCAGCAAGAGGTGAAACCACTGAGCTAAATCACCGGCCCTATATTTAATATATCTTAGCAGAAGTTCACTGCAAGTGATTCATTTTTATTCCATTGTATCCTCTTAATACTACTATATAATCAAAGAAATTATAATATTTGAATTTGGAAAAAAGTAAACTTACTCATTTTTCATCTAACATTGTGCATTCCTCATTTATCTTTCCTGGTTAATTTTTGAAGGAGTTAATAGGTTTTACACAAAATGTAATGAGCAATAATGAGTTATCTGATGTATATTTGGTAGTTTACAGTTTTATAATAGTTGAGTAGTCAAAAAACTTTCAAATAGACATATCTTTAATTTAATTTAATTTTATTTTCATTTTTATTTTCTTTGGTACCAGGGATCGAACTCAGGACCTTGCGCTTGTGAGGCAGGCAGCGGCACCACTGAGCTAAATCCCTGGCCCTTTCATTTTATTTTGTTTCATTGCTCTTTGGTACTTGGCAAAGTTCACAAAGCAGCATAATGTCAAAGCTTATAGTGCACCATGTATCTAGATTTGATTGTTTCTGTAAATTAGAAATAAATATGTAGTTTGTAAATTCACTCACTTTTTAAAAATGTTTTATACCCATTTGAATGTAAAATGATCCAAAAAAAATTGAGGTTGTCCTGAATGAAGAAATCTGAACACTTGAATCATGCTTTCTTGAACTGTGATTAGATAGAACTTCAAAATTATACCATGCCACTTTGGTACCTTAAGGATCATGTGGCATTTATGAGAAAAGGACTTGGAAACCATAAAGTACTAGATATTTTTGAAATGTAATTGGGTTTTTCGTTGTTCAACTGAAAATTGAACCAAGGGCCTTGTGCATGCTAAGCACATGCTCTGTCTCTGAGCTACACCTCCAGACCCTGTGTCCTTGCTTTTAACTAACAGACACCTATATAAGAAAAGCTGCTAAGAAAACCGTAAAATAGGTTAGCATGTCTTTTGTTTATACATTTTGGCTGGAGGATATAGATAGTACATTTGCCTCAGTGAGAAAAGTAAAACAAGATGCTTGCTTATTCAGTGATTTGCAATTGGCATTTATTGTCTGCTGCTTAAAGATGGCATAATTTGAAGGGTCACAGGGTTCAGCCAGTCATTCTGTTCTTCATTCAAGTTGTCATTTGAATTCTCCTTTTCAATTGCCAGATATATATTGTAACGTGGTAAAGTACAGAAAAGGGTGGAAGTAAAGTAGTAAGAGAAAAAAAATTAACATTTCTATGTTGAAATGAAAAACAGCATACCATACTATATATGAATGTGACATTGTATATTTGATAACTTTTTTTTATGCTCTGAATTTCACAATTTGGTCTAAATTATTTTGACACATATATTACCAGGTAGACTTAATACAGATTTGCTAACTTATTATTCTTTTTTTTATAGTTTTCAGCATATGATCTTATCCCATCTCCAAAATTAAAATCTTCTCAAGGAATGCCAGTCAGTGATGATTTATGTTTTAGCAGAAAAAGAGTGTCCAGAAACTTACTTCAGAATAGTCAGGACTTTCACCCAGATTCTCTTCCTGCATGTGCTTCTGGTAAGTAAAAGTTGAAGGTGATGGATATGTTGAAGTAAGTTAAAAACTTCTCTAAACTTCACAATCCATTCAAGGACTTGCACGGTTTATAACATAGTAGGAAGTTCAGATTCAATAAATGTTTATTGAAGATCTGATAAAAATGGACGTTTTCACACAATTGTCTCAGGAGACCCTGGAGGAGTTTCTCATTGAAACTTATTAAGTAGCAATGTAGAGCAGTATTCATTTAATAAACCACTCATATTTATTGAACACCGCTTGTGTGTCAAGAAGAGAGGGAAGAGTTTCTGTCTAATACAACTTGCATTCTGGTTGGGGAAGGGAGCAAACATTAAATGCAAGACATGGTAAATTAGATAAGGAAAGAACCTATGGATAAAAATAGAGCAAAGAAGAGAAATATGGAGGGGGACTATTTTGAGTAATACAGTGAAAGGTAGCCATATTTAGAAGGACAGCGTTGAAGCAAAACATTAGGTATCAGGAAAGAGAAGCAAATAACTTCAGAAAAGGGCCGGAGATTTAGCTCTGTGGTTCCGCCACCTGCCCTGCAAGCGCAAGGACCCGAGTTCAATCCCCGGTACAAAAAAAAAAATTTTTTTAAATAACTTCAGAAAGAGGAACAGTCAGTGCAGAGTCACTGCAATAGAAGCATGTTGGACATATTTCAGAGTGATTAAAGAGGTTAATATGTCAGAAATTAAATGTATAAGGGGAAAAGAAATAGAAAATTAAAAGAGCTAATAGGGGTCTTTATGCTGGGTGTGGTGGTGCACACCTGTCATCCCAGCTTTGGGAGGTTGAGGCAGGAGGATCGCCCCGAGTTCAAGGGCAGCCTGAACTACATAGTGAGACCCTGTCTCAAAAAAACAAAGGAGGGGGGCTTAATTATAAAATCTACTGAGCTGTTAAATTAACTTTAGCTTTTAGTGTGAGTAAGAAGCATTTTAAGAAAAGAAATGACGTTATTTGCCTTGATTTCCAGGCTAATTTTGGAGCTTATGTTTCAAACCAGGTGAAAAGAGGACAAGGACAAAAATAGAACTGATTAAGAGTCCCTTGTTTTAATCCTGGCTAGAGCTGATGGAGGCTGTAACCAGGATAGCGATGAATGTAGAAGTGATTGGATTCTAATTGTTGACATAATTTGCTGGTAGATTGGATATGGAGTGTGTGAAAGAGGAGTCTGGAATGCTCTAGGAATGTCATGCCAGAGCAACTGGAAAGGTGTTTAATTGCCTGTTACAGAAAGTAAATATTATGATAGTCCAGATGACATGGTCATTGCCATGAGCCATCTCAGTTAAAAAAGCACTAAGGAGGGCTGGAGATTTAGCTCAGTGGTTCCACTGCCTGGTTTGCAAATGTAAGGTCCTGAGTTCGATCCCTGGTACCAAAAAAAAAAGGCACTAAGGAAGAGGTAGTACTTGAGCCACATCTTTTTGTGATTCATATGATATAAATAGCTAGAGGGGAGGTATGAGAGCAAAGACTTACATTATGGATGAGCATGAGATACTCTGGGAGCTGCATCAAGATTCATTTCAGATGGTGCAAGATAAATTGAGACAAGGGAAGCTCTTATGCACTAGGCTCAAAAATGTGAGCTCATACTTGTAAGCCTTAAGGACCAGTGAAGTTGTTTTTTTTTTTTTTAACTAATGAAAAAAGAAACTAGGGTCATAAGGTTGTTTGTAAGTGAAATAGGAAAAAATAACCAGGAAGATGTGGTTTTATATAAAAAATAAAGGAGAATAGAGAAAATTTTTAAGACTTAGCACCTAGCTCATTAGAAAAATGAAAATATGTTGGGGTAATCACATTCCTTTGATTTTCACAGTGTACATTAATAGATTTGTATTCTTTTTTCTGTGTTGTTTTATGTTTGTTTGTTTGTTTGTTTGGTACGGGGGATCGAACTCGGGTCCTTGCACTTGCGCAGCAGGCAGCGAAACCACTGAGCTAAATCCCCGGCCCTTTATATTCTTTTTTCTATTAAAAAAAAAAAAAGAAAACCAGGTATTTGGGTCCATGCCTGTAAGAAGCAGGAGAATCACAGATTTGAGCCCATCCTGGAAATTTAGCAATCCTCTGTCTCGGGATGAAAAGTAAAAAGGGGGCCCAGGGATTTAGCTCAGTGGTTCTGGCACCTCCCTCACAAGTGCAAGGTCCCAAATTTGATCCCCGGTACCAAAAAAGAAAAAGAAAAAAAAGGAGGGGCTGGAGTTTCAGCTTAGTGAAGGCCCTAGGTTCAGGTGCCCAGTCCTGAAAGGGGAAAAAAGACAAAAGAAAGAAAGGAAAATGGAAATCTGTTGACAGAATAATACTGATGGGAAGGGCACATGATATGGAAGATAAAGAGTGAATATGTTATAGATTTTAACATTTATTTAATATCCAAATGATACCAGTTGTTGAAATTTTGACTAAGGGAATTCATAGGCCTTTATGCAGTAAAACTCTATAGTATTTTTGTATAGAAATGAAATGAGGGCCAGGGATTTAGCTCAAGTGGTTTGGCTGCCTGCTGTGCAAGCGCAAGGACCTGAGTTCAATCCCCGGTACAAAAAAAAAAAAAGAAATGAAATGATTGTGTAATGTAATTTGTTATTTACATACTAGAGAAGCAGAAGTACAAGAATATACCAGTTATGTTCTTTTTTGGATTTTTATGTTATAGTTTCTATACCATACAGAAGCTCATTACCTAGTTGTACAGATTTTAAACAACTAGGGAATAAGATGATATATAACCTAATGCTAGATTGTATAATATGAATTATAAATATCAGGGGTTCAAGAAAGGAATTGGGGGGCCAGGGATTTATTTAGCTCAGTGGCGCCACACCTGCCTTGCAGGTACAAGGTCCTGAGTTCAGTCCCCAGTACAGGAAAAAAAAAGAATAGAAAAGAAAGAAATTGATTGTAGGTGGTGAAGTAGTTTGAGAAAACTATGGGAAAAGAAATGGCTTGAATTGGACTTTAAAGACCAGAAAGGCCAAGGATAGTGACAGAAGCTTGTAATCTCAGCTCCTAGGAGGCCCAGGCAAGAGGATCACAAGTTCAGGATCAACTTGGGCAACTTCGTGAGACCCTGTCTCAAACTAAAATGTAAAAAGGGGTGGAAATATAGGTTAGTGATGAGCAGTCCTTAAGGTGCACAAGGCCCCAGGTTCAAGCCTTGGTACCCTACCTCCTAAAAAAAAAGTTGAAAGTGTTTGCAACTTAACAGTGAGACAAAAGGAACTGTTACAGGTGAGAAGAGAGTATAACCAAACTCAGGGATGAAGGAATTAACATAGAAGATATCCAGTACATTAAAGATAAGAAGTCTTGAAATCACAAGGAGGGAATTTTTTTTTTTAAATCATAGAGTTTAGGGCCGGGGACTTAGTTCAGTGGTGCTGGGCCTGCCTCGCAAGTGCAAGCTCCTGAGTTCAGTCTCCAGTACTGGAAAAAAAACAGAATTTAGAACTACAGAAGGCCAGCTCATTTTATACATGAATAATCTGCCAGAGAGGGCATTATTGCCTTTTTAAAAAGACTTTGTCCCCTACCTAGGAATAACCTTAACCAGCCACAGGAGAGGAAAAGGGATCCAGGAAACATGCTTAGAAACTTAGAAGTAGGCTTTGAAGCTACAGTACCTGAATCCTGTGTGGTATATTAAGAAAGTAGGAGAGTTCTGCAGTAGAATGTTTGGGGTAGTATATACTAGAGATACCGGGAAGAAGGAAAGCCAGGTTATAGAGAAACATTCCACAATGAGAAAAAGGAGAATGAAGAAAGAAATTGCCTTTGTGTATTTTATATTCTTCATCATGATCAAATAGTATTCATCCGAGGGATGCAGGGATGGATCGTACACGAATCAGTTAATGTAATACATCATATTGGGCCGCGGATTTAGCTCAGTGGTTCCGCCGCCTGCCTCGCGAGCGCAAGGTCCCGAGTTCGATCTCTGTTACCAAAAATAAAAAATAAAAAAATACACCATATTAACAGAGCCAAGCACAAAAACCATATGATTATCTTAGCAGATCCAGAAAAAGCATTTGATGAAGTCCGACACCCATTCATGATAAAAAAAACCCTACAGAAAGTTGGAATAGATGGTCTTTATCTCAATCTTCAGTATACCTTTCCTTTCCCTGTTCTTTACCAGTTGATTTTCTGTACTTTAACCTCCAATCAGATTTGCCAATAGTAAAAGCCTTATTCCTTTTTGCCTGCCTGGCTAAGTATACCTGATATGCCTATATTTATTCCCACCCAAATTACACCAACATTTGTGAAATAAAATGAATGTATGAAATAAAGTTTACTTTTTACTTTTGTGGATTTTTCCTTTTTTTTCTTTTCCAAAGGTACAACTGGGACTCATCAGACAAATCTTCCTGGGAAATGTGGACAACTTGGATTGTCACATATACGTGGTAAAACTGGCAGTGTAGATTCTAACTTAGAGCTCCTGGGGACAACTAACAGTCATCAAGATAAAGGTATAAATTCCAGATTTACTTGGGAACAAATGATTTATAAATATTATGTGGGAATTTTTTCTTTTGGTGTTATTAGGGATTAACCCCGGTCCTCGTGCTTGGTAGGCAGGTACTCTGCCACTGAGCTACATCCCAGTCCTCGTGGGATTTCTGACACTAGTTTGTACTTTATTTTGTGTAATTATACTCATCACGAAAAAGAAAAGGATGTTTGTTATATTTTAATAATAATTTTAATAACTTTTTCCCGTAATTGTTACCCTAAAATGTTAGATTTTATAATGCAGATGTTCATATAACTGATGATAGTAAAGGTTTAGAAACTTATGGTGAAGATGAACATTTTAATACCAAAAAATTGAAAATAACATCCATTAAATAGTACTGTTTGAGCTGAGGCAGGTCTCGAGTTCAAGCCCAGCCTAGGGAACCTAGCAACTTAGCATGACCTTGTCTCAAAGTAAAAAAGTTTAAAAGGGTGGGGAATGTAGCTCAGTGTGAAAGCCCTAGATTCAGTGCCTAGTACTGCAGACAGACAGATAAAAAAAAGAAAAAAGAAAAGAAAGACAAACTGCATGATGACAATTATTTCTACAACAGCTTTAAATTTTAAGACTATTGGAATTTCTTATGTCTCCTTTTAGGAACTACTATCCCCTGACAAGCTATTGTTTCAGATAAGACATAAGATACATAAGAAAAGGAAGGAGTGGAGGCTGTTTGTCAGTCATACGCGTTTTCAGATTGACAGTGTTTTAAGTCATGTGCAGTGGCAAGCACGTGTCACCCCAGATCACTTGAGCTCAGGAGTTTGAGACCAGCCCTGGCAAAATAATGACACCTTGTCTCCAAAACAAAAGAAAACAAATCCATTTTAAATTTTTAGGCTGGGCATGGTGGCACAGGCCTGTGATCCCAGTACTAGGGAGGCTGAGGCAGGAGGATCGCCACGAGTTCAAGGCCAGCTTGTGCTATGTGAGTTCAAGGCTAGCCTAAAGTACATAGCAAGACCTTGTCTCAAAAGAAAAGAAAAAAATTTATGCTAAGAAATAGCTTAATAATTAGTATGTAATAGGGTTAAATATTCCTAGAAATATTTTAATTTTTGTTGTATGTCCTTTAGTACAATTTTTTTGAGTGATAAAGATATACATTTATTGGTGGAAAAGTAATGCTCATTTGAAATTAGTAAAAATTTGGTTAATGTAGTACCTAAATTTTAGCTATTCTCTACCTACCCCATAGGGTCACATAGCTCCTTAAAAATTTATTGTTGTGATGTTACCCACTTCACAATAAATAGGTCTGTCATTGTTAATGATACGGGTATTTCCTAAGTCGTGATTTATAGAAACAGGGTTTGCTCTGTGGATTATTTTGTCTCTGTTTAGGCCAGCCCTTTGAAGATTACCTCTATTCTCAATATTTAATCAGATCAGCAGAGTAGCTGTGGTTTTCTCTAACTTTTCAGAATACAGTATCTATTAGAGCAGCAACTATAAAGGCATGCCATAGTCTAAAGCTCCTGGAATGTAATAATTGGTTGTATATTAAGAATTCTAGGGGCTGGAGATTTAGCTCAGTAGTTTCGCTGCTTGCTGTGCAGGAGCAAGTACCCGAGTTCAATCCCCGGAACCCAAAAAAAAAAAAAAAAAAATTCTTGACAGCACTGCCACTTCTCAGTTAGTATTCCTAGGGAATCTCTGAAGGACCTGGAGTGTGAATGTTAAACCATCTAAACATTCCTATCCCAATTTTAAATGTAGTGATCCACACTGAATGTTGGAAATGTTGGTGTATGTTGCGTTGTATTGGTTCTATTTATATGCATAAAAGATCTGATGTTTGATTTCTTTGTAAGAAATATGTTTCAGTCCCCTTAATGAATGAACTGCTACCATGAAGCATGCGAAGCTATTAATAGAGCACTGTATCGAAATTAGGAAACTGCAAATATTTATATGTTAATCTCTGACTACTATTTTCCTCATTTCCACCCAGATAGCTTTTCTTTCTTTTTGGGGGGGGGGTACCAGGGATTGAACTCGAGACCTTGTGCTTGTGAGGCAGGCGGCAGAATCACTGAGCTAAATCCCCGACACCCAGAAGTCATTGAGATCTTCAAAAAATTTTATTTATAGTATACATAAGTTAGGTGTTTGGTCAAAGACAATCTTGTAAAAATAATCTTAAAAGAAAATTTAAGGGAATCCTAAAAGATTGCAAATAGCTGTTTATTTTAGTTGAGATATAAAAAGAAAATATTATAAGGCAAGAAAAAAGTAATAAAAAACACAGCAAAGAGAGCACAAAATAATCCAAATATTTAAATAATTACCATAAATATAAATGTATATGACTTACCATTTAAATTACAAAGATGATCAGATTTTATTTTTTGATTGAAAGGCTATTTTTAAGAGCCAAATCTAAAATATATCAGGGTAGTTTGGGAGAAAGGAAAGCGTGGAGAGGAAGATACACTAGGCAAATGTTCAAAGAAGAAAAGCAGGTAAAATGAATTGGTGACAGACATACACAATAAAACTAATCACACTTCTAGCACTAGAGAGTATCTTTATAGTGAGACAAAAAACAACTTACTAACAAGACAAACTTCTGATTGTGAGTGCATGAGAATAAAGAGGGAGAGAGAAGAGATTACGTACATTGGACTAACTATACGTTCAAGAATATGTGTATGTGATTTAACAGAATTACAAGCAGAAGATTTTAGTATACAAATGTTAGTAGAAAACTAATAGAAGAAAATACAATATATATAAATACAAATTAAATTAAATCTTTACCCTAAACCCGTGATGGTGAACCTTTTAGAGATTGAGTACCCAAACTGCTACCCAAAACCCACTTATTGCAAAGTGCCAAAACTGCGATTAAACCTGAATACTGAGGTTTTAGTATAGAAAAAACAAGCTTTTTGTCTTAAAGACACAGTAACAGAGCTTTCAATGATACAAACAGCCTGCTGCAGCACATGTACCATAAGTTCGCCACCAATGCCCTACATCATACAAAAAGACAAATACCAGATGGAATGAAAATCTGAATGTGAAAATAAAAGTAAAACTTTAAGGTCTGAGAAGATATGCATGTATAAATAACATATTTTCTTTTGTTTTATGACAGTGTATGCTAGCCTATATTATGGCAGTAGGCTACAGCAAACATTTGGTAGTCAAACAGAGCGTACTTCTTCATACCCTGGTCCAAATCCAAGTCCGGGAACCTTCATACTTCCATCCCACCCTCTCTCATCACCACGAACTAGTCCAAAGCATACGTCTCCTCTTACTGTATCTCCAAAGAAGTCTCAAGATAATTCTGTTAATTTCTCAAATTCCTGGCCTCTTAAAAGCTTTGAAGGACTATCAAAGCCAAGTCCACAGAAGAATCTTGTCAACCAAAAATCCTCTGATCCTACAGGTAAAAATGATGGTAAAGGTCAATAGATATGTATGTTTCAATTAATGCTTTGGAGTTAATGTATAGATTAGTTAATATCAGATTTTTTAAAACTCATAAATTACATTATGTTTCTCTGAATTAGAAAATATTTAGGAAAATATTTAATAGTTTATATGATAGAGTAAATGTGTATAATGTAAAATTCCATTGACATGATCATTAATATTCTTATATTGCCACTGAAATATCCCTCTTCAGAACCAGACAAATAATCCTTTATAATGTATGTGAACAGCATTATGTTGCTTAAGAACCTGCTAATAAATTTAATATTATCAATATAAAATGTCATTTATATATTTACTGTCTAGTATTCATTCATTAAACATTAGTTGAATGTTTATTATATGCTATAATTTTGAAGGGTTTTCTGTTATTTGTTGTAAACTAAAATCTCATTTGTAATAATATTCCCTCTACAATCATGATATTAGTATATGAGTTCATTAAAGACAAATCCAGTCTCAAAAAGTCTGTTAAAGCCAGGGATTTAGCTCAGTGGTTTCTCTGCCTGCTGCGCAAGCACAAGGACCCAAGTTCAATCTCCCATACCAAAAAAAGAAAAGTCTATTAAAGCATCCCCTCTGTCCTACATGCTTTTTTTTTTTTTAGCAAGGGTAAGATTCTCCACCATTAATACCCTATAACACCATTTGTTCGAATTTATAACCATATTAAAATCAATATATGGCATATTCTGTCAGTTGTATCACTTTCTCTTAATATTGAACCTTCATTCCCTTCTGTTAATTTCTTTGTCTTCCCTACAAGATCAGATATTGAATTAAAAGCCAAGACTTTGGTCTAAAGGTGTACCTCAGTGGGAGAGTGCTTGCCTAGCATGTTTGAATCCCTGGGCTTGATCCAGCACTGCAGGGGGAAAAAATGCTGAGACTTTATTCACTTTATTCTCCCCAGTCCCCAGCATCAGGTCTTTTGTATACTAGTCATCCAAATGCTGCTTACATAAGTGAATCAGGACAGAAAAGTAGCTCTTCTAGCCTATTTTGGATTTTATCCTAACAGATAGTAGTCATGAAGATGTGTATGATGGCAGGTAACTTAATTTGGTATATAATATAAAAGATTTCAAGTGGCTCATTTTTGTTATATTCATTAAGGGACACTGATACTGTTATTTCATTTCATTTTAAATACTAATCTTTATTTCTAATGAAACAAAATGTGCCTTTTTTTGAAGACACTATTCCTGACAGACTTGTGACTATATGCCCCTCTTCTCTGAAAAAAAAAAAAAAAGTGAAATAATGGTTTTTTTCATGCAGGAGAAAATTCTCAAGAAAAAGCTACTGCAGTTCAGCTTATACCTGCCTTAGTAAGATCACCATCTTCCAGACGAGGCCTAAATGGGACAAAGCCTGTCCCTCCTATACCAAGGGGGATAAACCTTTTGCCTGATAAAGCTGATTTAAGCACCGTGGGCAACAGAAAGAAAGAGCCTGATGATATTTGGAAGAGTGAAAAAGATAGTCTTACAATTGATCTTTCAGAATTAAATTTCAAGGATAAAGATTTGGATCAAGAAGAGGTAAGAAGCATCATCTTTAATTATTTAAGATTATTTGAAAATTTCTATAATATTACAGTTACTATGAAGGAAAAATCAAGTCCTTCTTATCCCATGACACGTTTTTTTATTTATAAAAATATTTCATGTTCATTATAAAATGTGGTAATGCCATGAATTATCAGGAAGGAAATTCAGAACACCAGATCCCACTACCCAGAATAATTTCCTGTAACACACTCATGTTTCTTTCATTCCAGTTATTTTTCTGTGTATATATTATTCTCTTTTAAATTAAAAGTATGAATAGTAACATAGCAGTACCTCAGTGTACTAACCACTGCCAGTGAACAGTTTGTCACATTTGTCTCCTATATTACAGTTCCCTTCCTAATCTAATATCTGTCTTCACAAATTAACTCCTGTTAATATTAATTCATGTTTTACATATTTTGTAGTTTTATATGAATGTATGTTTTATATATTAATTGTACATTCATACCATTGATTTGAGCTTATTATTATTGCAAACAATGCTACAGTTAACATTCTTAGGGGCTGGGGATTTAGCTCAGTGGTTCCGCTGCCTGCCTCGAAAGCGCAAGGACCTGAGTTTGATCCCCGGTACCAAAAAAAAAACATTCTTAAGCCTTTGTGCATATCTGCACATTTTTTTATCTTTATGAAATTGAGGTCATATTGTATATTCATCTGTGAATCCTACATTGCACTGTTCATGCTATCAAAATATGTTACCTGTTGGGCCGGGGATTTAGCTCAGTGGTTTCGCCGCCTGCTGCGCAAGCGCAAGGACCTGAGTTTGATCCTCGGTACCCAAAAAAAAAAAAATATGTTACCAGTAACATAACTTTGTACATACTAATTATGTCGGAGAAAGAATGTCGTTTCTGTTTTTCATTTTGAATTTAGGGCACTATTTCATATTTCAGTTTGCCTAATTTCATGTCAGAAAAGGGTTTTACAGGCCAAACATGGTAGCAGAATACAAGAAGACATGCACATGGCTGTCTGTTATAGGAGAACTTATAGGAATGAAAGATTAAGCTAGGTATAATGGCACATGCCCGAAATCCCAGCAGTCAAGAGGCTGAGGCAGCAGGACGGCGAGTTTGAAGCCAGACTGGCCTATGTGGCAGAGACCCTTTCTCAAAAAACAAAAGCTTTTACATCACATATAAACAGAAATAATCGTGATTTTTAATTGGTCTTATGTTCACCTGTTTTCAAGATGGAAGAATCATGTACTAATAGTTTGCTTAGAGTTAATTTTAATGCATATTCATCTAATTTTTTTTCTTTTTGGTACTAGGGATCGAACTCAGGGCAGGTGTGGAGCCACTGAGCTAAATCCCTGGCCCTAAAATTATTTTTAATGTTAAGCATCCATAAAATTTAGAAAGTACCAAGTTGGTTCTGAACAATTAGTCATTCCAACTTCTAAGTGTTGTTTGTGAAATCTTTTCCTTAATTTTTGTCTTTTCTAACTCATTATATTTCAGTTGTATGGGGAAGGGAATTTATTTGAAGGAAAGAAACATAGAGAAAAGGGGTTTTCCTACATAACTCATACATTTCACCTGATCCTACATATTCTTGCACTGTTTTTCTGTAGCCCTTTTTCTTTTAGTAGATAATTGAAAGGTGAGTTTCTCTTATATAATTATTAGTAAACACAGGAGTAAACACATTCAATCTTCCAAGCTTTTAATAGGGAGAAGGGCCTACTATTGAATCTACCAGTGTAATTAATTAAAATTGCCCACCCTGCCTTCTAGTTAGTGGTCTCTGTTCATCTTCTTTGATGTTTAAAAAAAGTCACTGTGGAGCCAGGTGTGGTGGTGCATGCCTGAAATCCTAGCACCCAGGAGGCTGAGGCAGGAGGATCACAGCAAGTTCAGCGCCAACCTGGGCTGCATAGTGAGTTCAAGGCTAGCCTGAACTACATAGCAAGACCCTGCCTCAAAAAACCAAACAAAGAAAAAGTTACCATGAATTTTATGGATTAGAATTGTGTTCTTGTGTTACAAGGAAAGTATACTAATCAACTTTCTCAGTTCAATATTACTTTTATATGCATTTTTATGTTACAGTTGCTATATTTCCACAGTACTTGGTAATGTATCAAACACTTTCATTTTCATTACAGTAACACCCTGAGTTAAGCAACACAACATCTATTATGGTTTTGTTTTGTATGTGTGTTTGTTTTTACAGAAGAGGATCAGAGATGTTATTGCCTTGCTCAGGGTAGAAAAGTAAGTGATGGGCTAGAATTCAAGTTCAGTTCAATTGGCTCCATGTTCATTTTGGTTCCCAGTGTACTACGCTGCCAACACTTCATTAAGAAGTTTGTTGAACCTATCTTTTAATAAGTGTAAAGACTTAAGAAATTTATGGATGTTTCATTAGTTAAAGGCAGATACTTTCATTAAATGCCTAACCTTATGAATTGAAATGTAAACCAAACAGTTTATGTATGATTCTGTATTTCCTAAATATTTTCAGGATTCTATTCCCAGACTTATTAGTCTGGAATCATTTGTCTGGATTTTAAAAAATAGTTGGCTTCAAAATAGTTACATGCAGTAATCTGTTATTCTCTGAATTCTTAAACGCTTTTGCAGATTTGATCTAAATGTCAAACTTTAGAAAACTGATTATTTTTTGTTAGCCCTCTAGAATTTGTAAGTAGGATCCTTAGCAACCCAGGGAGCTAAAATTAGCTATACATCTCTACCTCTTAACTACCATCTGATTCAGTGGTTCCTTTATTAAGGAACTGAACTAATTTTTTTAAACTAATTTTTTAAATCATTGTGCCTGGTACCAAAATTATCATGGCAAATAATAGATGAAACTCTTCCTCTCATGGATCTAAGAACCTAGTAGGTTATTTATATCCAGTGATAAGGTCTGTGCTTTTATACAGTGTACATCTATGTTAGCATCCATCTTCTTAGTACTGGATTTAGGAATAGCTAGTTAGGGATAATTAGTAGAGTTTAAAAATCCACAGATAACTTTTACTAATACTAAGAATTTATGTTAAATCATGAAGTTGTTTTTATTTTTTTATTAGATGCAGAGCTCTCTGAGATCTCTTCGGAATAGTGCAGCTAAGAAAAGAGCAAAACTGAGTGGCAGTACTTCTGATGTTGAAAGCCCTGATTCTGCCATGAAGCTTGATTTGACCATGGACTCCCCATCTCGCTCTTCCTCTCCAAACATCAGCTCTTACAGTGAAAGTGGAGTTTACAGCCAAGAATCATTGGCTTCTTCTCTGTCTACAACTCCTCAGGGGAAGAGAACAATGTACTGTATTTTTTGGCATGTGATAATATTCTTCTTATGATCTAGGCCCTCTAATGATGTATTTGGAAAAAAGTTAAAATCATTTATTGTTTGGTTTTCAGAATGCTAAAATACATTTAAAAGGGAATGGGAGGGTTTACACATATTACTTTACTTAGCTTTGGCTTGGAGGGAGGGTACAAAGAGAGAAACAGCTCCAGGTGCAATCTGAAACCCCTAAATTAAGCCCTATTTCCAAAGCCCCAGTTGTGGTTCCTCCTAAAATTTATCCTAATATTCTTTGTCCTTTAGCTCTTCTACAAATCATTTTCTGTTTTGTTAGTTGACTTATACTACTTCTTTTATTTTAAACTCAGCACCAATTCTAATTTATGAATAAGTTCTACCCAGCTGTTATCCACTATTTCTTTTTTTGTTTGTTTATTTGTTTTTGGTACCAGGGATTGAACTCAGGTCCTTGTGCTTGCAGGGCAGGCAACGGAACCACTGAGCTAAATCCCCAGCCCTATCCACTATTTCTTAAACATTTTGTTATTTGTTATCTTGCATAAGCTCATGACTCCATACCATAGCTTTCATAGCCCTCTAAGGAATCTCCCTACCTAGGGCAGGAGTGCTAGAATTACAAACCTGGCTATCCCACATTGAACCAACTTTTCCACATTACCTTTAGAACCTTTAAGTCGTAAACAGTGTTTCTACCCTGATTTCTGGGTATCTCTGTTACCTTATTGTAGCATTTGAAGAAATCTCTTTTCTTTTTATTTTGGACACAAACACAGGAGTAGAATTACTAACAGCATATGTAGATTTATGTTTAACTTAGTAATTGGTAGAGTTTTCAAAATGGTTGTGGAATTTTATACTTCCACCACCAATGTGTGAAAATTATGATGGCCTCACATTCTTGATAACATTTGGTGTTGTCAGTCCTTCTGATTTTATTTTCCTTTGATTTTATCTGAACATTGTTTATATGTAGCTATTAAGTATTTAAAATTAAATTAAAATTATTGTCACTTTAATGAATTGGAGCCTCTGATAAATGCAGGTAAAGATTGCATAATCAAGGGCCGGGGATTTAGCTCAGTGGTTCCGCTGCGTGCCTCGCAAGCACAAGGTCCTGAGTTCTATCCCTGGTACCAAAAAAAAGGAAAATAAAAAAGATTGCACAATCAAAGAAGAGGTAATATTTTAATAACTTTAATAGAAACTTCATCAGTTCATAAATACTGAATTTTTGTGTCCTGTTCTTGGAGGTTTATCTCATCCCAGGATTTTCCTCTCCACATTGTTAACTTAAATAATGATTTGGTTTGTACTTGAGGATTTTTTTCTTACCGAAATTTCCTTTGTTGTAATTATAGTACTTAGGTAAACTAATAGAAATATATTTACAGAATGAATTTGGAGTGGTTTTATGGACTTGTGAAATAGCCATTTATATTAAGTTTCATACAGTTAGTTGCAACATTGTGTAAATAATTTGAAACTCACTGGGGAAAAATTCAGTACTTCCTAAATTGTATCACAGAATTATTCTCCTGAAATATTGAACTCTGTAAGAAGGGAATTCAGCACATCCTCACTTATGATCTGAATTATCCTTAATGGATTTAAGATTCCCACATTTACACTTAATGGATTTACTAGTTAGTCTTAACCAGCTTGCATCCTGCCTTAGGAGTCATAGTAAAAAAAACTACTACCGAAGCAAGGCTTTTATTGTTAGATGGGTTAAGGAAGAAAAATTGTCAAAAACCAGCCTTGTAGGGCTGAGGATTTAGCTCAGTGGTTCTGCTGCCTGCCTTGCAAGCACAGGGTCCCAAGTTCAATCCCAGTACAAAAAAAAAAAAATCACCCTTCTAGACTGAAGTTTTTTCTTTCATCCAAGTCAAATACACAGTATAAATTTCTCCATAATAGAGAAATTCTTTCAAAATATTTAATATTAATTTTTATGAGGCTCAATGGCAAGTACACAGTTCTATTGAGAATTGTACTTTGTAAAAGCTCTCCTTCATAATATCCATTACTAATTTATTGACTTTACAATATTTACTACTTAAGCAATTTCCCTGCATTCAGATTTAATATTCTGTAACAAAGTTTTTCTGCATTAAACAAATAGTCCTTTAAAATGTCAGGAAAGTGTATCATAGGATAGTCTAAGAAGAAAGTGGTATTTGCAAGCCACTTGCTGCTGACTTCTTATTTGTAGTCAGGACTCTGTTTTTTTCCTGTATATGATGTTAGATAGTATATTAGATAAATAGGACATAATTTGATTTGGTCTTAGAACTCGATTCAGTGGTTTTGCACTTACCCAGAGTTTATATAGCACAAGCCAGAGTCATATCCTGTAGCAATCTCCCCAAGGAAAATTAAAAATTAGCCATGTGTCAAAAGGTTCGAAGGCCCTGAAATGTAGCTCAGTGGCACCTGCCTGGCAAGCGCAAGGTCCTGAGTTTGATCCCTTGTATAGGTTCAAAGGTCAGCCCAGGTGTGGTGGCACACACTGGGAATCCCAGCACTCAGGAGGCTGAGGCAGAAGGATCACCATGAGTTTGTGGCCAGCCTGGACTACATAGTGAGTTCAAACTCAGCCTGAACTGCATAGTGAGACCCTGTCTCAAAAAAAAAGGGTCCAATATCAAAAACTGAGTTAAAAATATTCTTAGCTGTAGTTTTTATATTTGATTTTATATGTCTGCTACCTTATTATCTGAAAGTTTACTGAATTAATAAAAAAGAGTAGAATATACTTGATATGAGTGTTGAACAACTCTAAAAATGTTTATTGGAATTATTGTTTCATTATAGGTCAGACATATTTTCAGCATGTGGATCAAAACCTTGTCCAATGAGATTTTCTTCTGCAAAAAATAAAAACTCTCATATTGCTGAACCAAGCACCATTACAGGTATTCTATGACTATTTTATAAATATGGTTTGTAAGAAATACGATTTTAAATGATGATGTCAAAATGATAGCAAGTGGATTTCAAATTTAAAATTTTTAAAGTAACACTAATCAGTTTAAACTATGTAAAGGGCCATTTTGAGAAAAGTAAATGTATTATTTTTGGGAGAAAATTTATTTACCTGAATCAATCATTGATTTCTTTTAAATTCATAGGTATAGCTATGTCTGGTTCCCCTACCCAGATATTTTGATTTAGTTATTATGGATTGAGACATGACTATCAGAATTTTGAGAATTCCTTAAATGATTCTAATGTACAACATAGTTTGAGAATTACTGGGCCTCATAAATGACAGTTTCCTTTAAAAACAACATTTTGGGCAGGGGATTTAGCTTAGTGGTTCTGCCGCCTGCCTAGTTTGACCCCCAGTACCCGCCCCCCCCAAAAATTTAGTTATTACTAGTTATATTGAGTTAAATATTATTTTTGAAGAAATATATAGCACATGTAGATATACATGAACTAGATATATTCATGTGTGTCTTGAGTTAAAACTTTTGTGACTGGGCCAGGGATTTAGCTTGGTGGCGCTGCACCTGCCTTAAAAGCACAAGGTCCTGAGTTCAATCCCCAGTACAAAAAAAAAAACAAAACTTTTGTGACTAACCTAATTTTATAACATCACTTCTCAGAAAATAGATTTAACAGTCATCAGTTAGAAAAATATTAGACTTTGATCTATTTAGACTGGAACCTGCATGTGATTTTTCTTTGTGTGTCTTCTGCATGTCTTTCTTTTTTCTTTCCACTTGGAAATTCTTTTTTTTTTCTTTTGGTACCGGGGATCAAACTCAGAACCTTGTGCTTGCAAGGCAGGTGCGGTGCCACTGAGCTAAATCCTCAGCCCTGGAAATTTTTTCTTGTTGGAAATTCCATTGCTGGAATTACTGAGGTAGAGTCACAGAATATACAAAATGAATGTGGAATGATTGCATGATTTACCTTATGATTAGTAAAATTGTATTGAATTATAAATTGGGATGTATTTATTTTTACATGATAAGTGCTAACAACTTTAAGGCTACTTTACATCATAATTCCCTTCCCAAAAACCTGTACATGCTTATGATTGTTTACTAAAATTTTTAATTTCTTGATCTAAATATATCTTAATTTCATCCCCTTTCTAATCCCTCTTCATGGCTTTAGTTCACACTCATCCTCATTTCTTACCTACCTACGCCACTTTCAATCTCATTCACTTAAAATCCGTTCCTCATGATATGAAACCATGAGGTGTGATCAGAAAATATGGTGAATGTTTAATAATTTACAGTAAAAGACACATTGCTATTAGTCCCCCACAAAATACTCCCCCCTCCCCTTACTTCAAACATTTAGTGCATTGTCCCCCACCACCACCACCACTTTCTGAAGCAGTTCTGGAAGTTCATTTTCTTGTTTTTAGTTGTCCTGTCATGGCTACTTTGATGTCCTGAATCAATTCAAAATGTTTACTTTCCATGGTCCTTTTTTTACTTTGGGGAAGAGCCTGAAGTCAAATGTTGTGATATCTAGTGAGTAAGGTGGATGAGGACACACTGTAATGTTTTTATGAACCTGCCTTTCCATTCGTGGCACTTGGCAACAGCATTCACTGTAGTTTTCATCATACTTTGTAAAGACACTCATGAAAGGACTTCCAGAACTTGTTCAGAAAGTGCCAAGAAAGATAGGACAAGTGTGTTTGAAACGAGGGGAAATATTTTGAGGGAAAATAATGTCAATACATCTTTTACTGTAATAAATTATTTTAATCTAAGCATTCACCCTGTATTTTGATCATCCCTTGTATAAAATTATTCAGGGCATCCTTCAGTGATCTGGTTTCTGCCTACCACTCCAGCCTCATTTTTCACTTCCCTCTTTGTATCTTGTGCTCCATTTAAGTCAGACCACCTTCAGTACCATTCCTGTGTTTTTACAGTTACACTCTTCCCACTGGATGAAATCTGGAGCCTACATCACACCCTATTCAGCTATGAAAATAGCTCATTTGCTTTCTCCGGAAGCATTCCCCAGTTCACAAACAAGATTGATTATTAGTAATTCCTGTCCTAATCATGAGTGCCTGCTTTAACCAGTTGTCTCTGATTTACTGATTTGCACAAAGCTGTTGTTCAACAAAGAGATAGCTATTCTACTAGGCATATGAAGTCAGTGTATATGTGCTTAAGGGTCTGAAGACCCCAGCTGAAATCCCAAATTGATATTTAATAATGATATTCACAGGGCTGGGCATTTAGCTCAGTGGTTCCAGCTCCTGCCTCGCACGCGAAAGGTCCCGAGTTTGATCCCTGGTACCAAAAAAAAAGGAAACATGTAAATTTTGGGCTGGGGATTTAGCACAGTGGTTCTGGCACCTCTCGCACAAGTGCAAGGTCCCAAGTTCGATCCCCGGTACCAAATAATAATAATAATAATAATAATATTCACACTCTGTACAACTTACTTAACTGCTTTCAAAGTTGGTTCCTTCATCTGATGAATACAAACCTTGAGAAGAATTGTGAAGGTTTAAGCATGTAACATATATATAGCCTTTGTGCATATGGGTACTCCAAAACATATTTATTCCCTAAAAGGGAGAGACACACAGAAATACATTAACTTATCCTTTAATCCATTTTTATAAGGCTGATAATCCTAATGAGTATTTATAATTTAAAGTATGTTTATAAAAGATTGAAGAAAAATTAAGTTGTATCTAGTTTGTAGAAACTTTTTCAGAAGAATTTCTTTCGAATTAGAAAAAAATAGATTAAAACCCAGATTTGAGTTCTCCTCTGACACTGATTGTATGACCTGGGGAGTCATTTAAAAAATTTTTTTCCCCATTAACTTTATTGGTACATTTTAGGTATAAAATACAGTTACATTCATCATTGGGATCTTGTACCATTACATGAGTCTCTT